>CM046065.1:23252232-23813063 GCA_025215515.1 Schistosoma japonicum
GATAGTTTTCGTCGTAATGTAGTTATAAGCAGTTGTCCGTAAATTGTTGATTCCGATTTCATACTAGTTTGGCAGAAGTAAATGCATCAGTGTGGGAACTGATATTGTGTTGATTGAAACTCTACCCCTCAGTCTAACATCTCTAAACTATTATGAGTGTGACTGTTTGGTTAGTGTAGTCCATAGCTCTGATAGAATTTCTTACTTACATTTAATGATGCGTATGCTAATCAAGCGAATATGGAGTAATTTTTAAAGTGATTGTCGTATAAGAGTATAATGTTACATTGCAATTCGTCATATATGAGAATTCTTCAATTAATTTTCGCGTCACTTGACACTCAATAGTAATTCGAATGTGCATTTCGAGAGTGATCTATTCCGCCTGTATGATGCATTGATACTGTAACTTCATCTATCCACTTCAATCAGTAGTAAACAACTGGCAGATTTAGCACTAATTATCATTCAGTCATTTTAATACCGATTGCTGCTACTACTATTACTATTGTTACTAATCCTACTTAATATGGAAGTGATTATTGTTTGTGAAAATGACGTGAATGAAGCATTACCGATTTATTGACAGATATTACATCAGGGAAATGAATGGAATGTATGATGTTATTATCATGATTATAGAAAACGAAACTTGTGAGAAGTTCTGTACATGTGAATGTAACCATGTGATTGTATGTCGCATCATTTTGTATGAGGCCTGGATGAGTACACAGAATGAATTTGAATATCACATTTTAAGATCAAACAAATGAACTGATTGTAATTATGTCTATTATTGTTACTATTTGACAATTTTGATTATCGTTCACTCCATTTTACAAACTCTTAACCATTCGGTTACATTTTAAGTAGGATTTGACCTTTATCTACAAACACTTGATCTAATCGTATTTTGCTACCACCCCCTCCCCATCTCCTATGTCACCCACACATACAGAGATACCTAAATACACGTATTTGATTAAGAGTAATATTGTTTATCTCGATTGTCGTTTACGTTTCACAAGTTACATAATGATGATGAGTATTTCAACATTAACAATCGTATTTGATAAATAACTCGATGAGAAAAAACTTCCAATTAACCAATTCTCCTTGATATCTAAATAATGTTTTACCTGCCTCAGAACTGGCTATTTTTGTGACTAATAATTTTGAACTAATAAATGTAGAACGTGATGAGCATTTATTGAAAAAAAGACTATTCTTCGTTCAAACGTCTTTATTTTTGATAAACATGGGAATTTTTAAACAATTATCATCGTAATCAACAAATTGTACTTAATAACTGCAAAGTAAACTTCAATGTGTTGATCAATGGTTGATGCAACTGTTCTATCGGTTCATGCAATTCAAATCACAATCTACAGAGTACATTCATGATATGTGAAGCAACAGCAGCTGCTGTGCTACATTTGTTGAACATCTTGGATAATGTTATTTGTGATGGTCAAATTGTAAGCTTTTCATAGACCGATTAACTATTGTCATATGTATTTTCCTTCCTTAGTTATTGTAATATTATTATGATGTGATTTGTTGATTTCCGTACACAATTCACCTAGTAAAGTGTTTGATGCATTTTGCAATTTGTATTAGTGTTTGTTGGAGCGTATGTTATATGAAAAGGAATGTATTTTGATGGGTGAATGACTTCGTCATAACTCTCACTTGTTGTTGATTGTTGTTTATATCCATTTGTTCGGTGTTGGTTTTTATTCACACTAAATGCTAATTACTGTTATATCGACTGGTTGAAGGGAAGCATTATTTTGTCCTTTGCTAATGGGCTATATACAAGCCCTTAATGTAATTCAATTGCTAAACATTCAAATTAGCAATGTAATTTATTGCTTAGTTGAAAGTAATTGCATTTCGTACATGGCTCAGGCGTTGTTTATGTTACGTCTTCAATATATATTGATGTTCAAAATGTTATTCATTACGTCACTTGATTCTTCTAGGAGAATCTTGCCATGTTATACTGATAAAGAATAGGAAAGCATTAATTTGTCTGATATATTTATTTGTATACTACTTGAGCATATAAGTCAAACGTATTATTTAAACTGTTTTCGGAGAATTCTTTATGAATCAGTTGTAATCTATTAAGCGGAGAAAGTGCTAGTTTACTACAGAGCAAACTGGACATGAACATTGTTGGCTCAATCGATACAGTGCATTTATGTAATTTATTTTAACTAAGCATGAAGAGAGAGTACCAGACAGCTGTTTCGTTCTAGTATGGGTCTCATCAGCAATGTACATCACCAATCACATCAGGAAATCGAACCCAGGTCTTTCAAATTGACAAATGCTTAACCCCATGCACAATTGAACGAACATGTACTGGTCATTAATGATAATTATCTCATTGTCGAGAAGTCTGAACTTGACCATTCATCATTTTTATTACATTACCACCATATCACAGATTATTTTCACTTAATAGTATTCACGTATTGACTGATCTGATTGTAACCAACTGGTAACAGGTGTGTAACCTTTGCATGACCTTGATAAGAGAAGAAACTAAGCCTAGTTAATGTGTATGTGTTTGGGTTGAAGTGGTGGCGGTGGTATTGGTTGGGGGGGTGATTTTATACTCATAATTCTTCATTCATTTAATACATTCTTGAAATTCTTTTGAATATATTCATGGTTAAACAATAGAAAATGACCAAAGATATGCAACTGATCTTTTGTAGGCTTCTTGTACACTTCATACTTATTGGTTCTTAATAATTACTGAGTGTGTTAATGGTTAACTTAATCGTTAATTAGTGCTATTGATTTATAGAATGTAGCTGCTTTAACCGATTCATTTTGTTCATATTGAACGTACTAGATTGATGCTTATAATATCTTGTTGCTAAGGCAACAATTTAAATTGATTTATAAGGATATTTAACAATGACAGGAGTTACTATGTGGTTTAATAATTGGTTGGAAAGACAAACATTTCTTATTGTTACATCACAATGGATTATGTTCACTATAACATGTTATATACTAGTAAGTTGTTAATGTGATTTGATTAATGCACTACATTTAAGAATGTTTTCTATGATAAAGTTATGCAATAGACATTTATACTACTAAAATGTAGAACTGGGTACATTCATTCATTCATTCATTCGTCTACCTTATCATAACATACCAAGAAGATTATCAATGTACTTAATACAGTATTGATAGGATCAGCTAAAAGAAGACAGAGATCATTTCAGTAAGAAAGAATAAGTTCATGGAAAGGAAAACGAATAAAGTGATTTGGATACACAGGATGTATGCATCAGAGTTATATCTGTAATCATTGATACCGAATGACATACGAAATCAAACCAGACGGTCATCATCTGGTGGTTGCTTACCTTTAAGTAATAACTTAATCACTAATTAATTAAGATCTGCTATCTTATCAGTTGACTTATGATCTATGCTTGTAATCCTATGTCCTAGTCGCAAACAATACTTATACTACTAACATAATAAGGTTCTCTACCTATAAAGGCTATTTTCAACAACTATATTGTAAAAATACAACACACTGTTGTTCACTATACTCATACTTTGATTAACAGATGAATGTGTTATCTTTTATGAAGACTATTTATCTCAATGAGGTATAGGAATTGAATCTGCCCGCTGGATGATGGAACAAGATTTATATTAAATACATTCAACAAAACATTGAAGGTGTATTAGTCTTCTTTACTTCAAACTACTTACTGTTTATAATAAATATACTTCATCCTTGATCCTCTTATACCAAACTACTTGTAATATCGTTGGAAGATTTTAGAACTCGAACATTTCATATATGTTTGGTTAGACTCATGGATATAGATAGTCTTACAGAAATCGCTTCATTAAAAGGTATTAAGTAAGTGGAATGGTCTACCGACGTTCAGTGTTGATCATTCTGTTCTAGACCTAGTTGGGAACTTGAAACATTGAAGCACTTTCTTCTGTAGTGTCATTTTTACAAACAAGTTGTGTTCATTATTTATTGAAAGCAGAGGTCATAATTAAGAAAATGAATGTAGATAGCTTGTTTGATAAATTTCGTTGGATCCAAAGGATTATTGTAAAGGCCTATTTACATAATGTCCAGTATCGAGTAAGCATAAGAGTGTTCAGCTTGTAATTAATCTTTGCTATCTTATATATAACCAGATAGGATAATGTCACAACATTCAGTGACGAACTTGGCTTATCTCAAGAATGATATAACTAGCTCCACAACTACAGTTGGATTTAAAAATGGTTAAGTTGAAAGTGAAATTCATAAGGTCTGTCCTTATTTCCTACCTAAACAATGCGTATTAGTTAAATACGGGTTGCAGTGGATGTTTCTTGTAGTACTTTCTTTACTTTTTGGGGTCATTAACTAATTATCGTCTAGTAACCGTTATATTAAGAAGACGGATAAATTAGGAACTCTTACTTTCTTCAACCTTATTCTCGTTTTCGTGATGTATTCATCTATGATTATTAGTAGGTATACACTCATGTCGAGTATGTTGCAGATGATGGTTGTCTTTTCTCCAACTGTATATTCTGAACAATTGAACTACCATATTCACCCTCCTTCATGTGTTCACTTCTCTGATAATCATTCATAATAATATTTATAAACGCTTCTGAGACTATACAGTTATCAGCTAACAATCTGTAAATTCATTTTCATGTATTGGACATACTATGTATCAACATTACTATAAGTCCCCAAGTGAAGATTATTGAATCTCTTGGTAAGTAAGCTACATAGTAACAAGCCTCCACTTTACCTTCATATCGTAATTGTAGCAATGTAAGAATAAGTTTCAATAAAGTAAAAGAAGCTAAACTAGAATACACTATGATTTTATTAAGTTTCCATCAACGTTTCTAACTTGATGCCTAAACCGAGCTTCCCTATTGGAATGTTCCAATCATTATATATTGACTCAATTATTCGTTCCTTTGGGTCCTATGATGACATGGAAATTGATTAGAGAGTGGCAACTTATAGGCTGAAGGTAAAGTTGTACAGCCAACTGTTTTGGTATATGACATCAATGATGTGCCTCCTTCAGACAATCAATATCTTGCGGAGATATCACTTTCACATACTGGAATGAAGGGTTAACATTAAGATCACCATAAAAATGCCTACTTCATCTTGCTCCACGGTCTCCCGTCTCCAATAGTACAACTTTTAGGAGTATCTAGCTAAAACACCCATAACCACTTACGAATAGTCGATGTTTGATCAAGTAGAATCAGTTGTATCTAGTATCTGATATCACAGTACCAGGTAGTCAAGTCGACATGTAACTAAGTCTTCTTTATTCCAGATATTTCAAAAATGGAAAAACCTCATCCGTAATGCAGACAATGAAAATGTATTATAATAATTTAGGCTGAAGTATTTTACGACAGGAGTAACATCAGTTCCTTTAATAATTCATGTTAGTTCCAAGATTTTCTGTAGTTTATCTCTAAACATGTAACATTCAAAGTACACTGAGAATAGTTTCTGTTAATATTATGTTATATTCAATAGTATTCTTGACGTCCATCACTCAACTTTTCCTGGTCGACTTCATTTCCATTATACTTTTCTACTTAGATAATGGGTATTCAAGATATCATTGGACCAATTGCTTTATTAGCTGGATCAATGGAGAATCTATTTCAAAATTTCATTCGAGCTGTAGATGCTCAGTATGTTATAAAATCAGATGTTACTTTTACAGATGATGATTCAAAGCGTTTGTTTTATTTACTTCGAGGTAAATTGTTGTCAGTGTTTTGTTTAATGAATAATATCGGTTTATTGTTTCAGTGAGTGGAACTATATTTTGAATGAGAAATAGACAAACAGTCTTAGTTCTGTCTTAAAATGGAATCTTCAGTGGTAATCGTATCTGAACTTGATGATCCTATAGGTATTATTCTTCAGGGTAGAGTCATAGATATACACTCTAAATGTGTCATATAGAATGATTTGGCAACTATCTGACTTATTAATACATCGATCTAGCCAATGTCTTGAACCCAATGATATTTATACCATAACAAGCAATATTTTGTCTAAAGAACTGTATTCAGTAGTATATAAGAATCAAATCCTAGAAGTAGATATGTTCTCCTAATCATCCGTTTTAATAAGTGACAGTGTGGGTCTAACAATAAATTCTTTACTTCATAAAAGGAACAAATAACTGAACTTAAAGTATCCACACCTCAGATATTTAATTGTAGAAAAGGTTCAACAATGAAATTGTGAAATGAATGATGATGTTCTAACTTGTTCTAACTAATATCGTAAAGGAAATGCTCACATTCTCTTAGTTGTGTAGATTGTACGGAGCTATCGCTTTCATTCTAGATATTAAACAAATGAAGGACTAGATCACTTTACACTCTTATGAAAGATCATTCATACCTCTAGAAATGAACAGGTCTATCTATTTACTCAGATTTATCACTTCAATGTATTACATATCTGTTTCCATCTTTACTTAATTTAATTATTATAAAATCTGAAACAACTTACAGATGTAAATAGTACCATTATGCTACTCAGTATGTCACAGAAAGCACACAATACACTGAACAACTTTGATGTAGACAGAAGATTTGGATTCTTCGGGATAACATAGCTCATCTATCATACAGTTATCAACAAATGCAAATGAATACAAACAGTCTAACAGCAGCTTCTGCAGCAGTAAAGATAAACACCAATTCAAATACATTTGATGGAGAAGCACTGAAAGATGTGGAAAAATTTACATACCTGGGAAACATCACCATTATATAAGAAAGTTCTGATACATATATGAACATATGGAGTGATAAGGCAATAACAGCATTTCTACACTTCAAAACACATCTACAAATCAAACCATCTATCAGCCAACATCTAATTCACTATCTTCAATACAAACATTAACACAGTTAGTTCTGTTGTATGCAGTTTCAACCAAAATTAGTTGAACTACAAAAGCATCATTCGAAAGATATTTGTATTTATAAACAGTGATTTGCACAAGATACTTCGGATCCGTTGATCAAACACCATCATCCACAACCTTCTATGTCAGAGAACAAACCAACCGAGATCCAACTGAGGAAGAGAATACGAGATGAAACCGGAGATGGATTGGACACATATTGAGGAATTCCTCAAACTGTGATACAGGACATGTACTAACTCGGAATCCTTGAGGTTAAATGAAAATGTGGAATTCGTACTAACATATTGTGTCGTAAATTGGAGGTAGACATGAAAGAATGAATAGTATGTGAGAAGAAGTGTGAATGAGAGCCCATGATAGAGTTGGTTTGAGAATGCTGGTCTGTGGTGTATTCTCCACATGGGGTTAACAGGCCTTGATTATAATCATGATTACGGTTCTATAGTTAAACTATGTGATTTATGGTATCATGTTGATGAATGAAATTCTGAGAGTTTTTCATCTTAGCAATAAATTGTTTTAATTATGATTTTGTATGTTACGTAATCAATGGATATACTCCGGTAATTGAAGTTTTAATTAATGAAAGTAATGCTGTTTGATTAGCATTGTAATTAGCATGTTATCAGTAAGAAAATTTAGTACACAGTGTACAATACTCCATCTTTTGGCCTAATTTGCACATAATTACTGATCAATAATGCTTAAATAGTTTACAACACTAAGCAGTTTTTCTTAGAATAAATGATTAGTAACTAATATAGAGATTTAGGTCACATTTTCAATTTCACCTGTCACGGACAATCTAAGTATATGTTCCATGTCGAAGAATTGACAATTTACGTTCACAACGGAGCCAATTGGTCTTTAGTTTATTCTCTGACAAGGTCGTGGATACTCATTGCTGAAAAGAGTTCCCTACTAGGACAAAACAGTTGTCCAGTGCTTCATAGGGATCAATGGTTGTCTAATTCAGACCAATTTTCGATATCAAATTGAACATTCCATAATCTCTATAACACCTAATCACGAATTGTTAGTTACATGAGAATTCGAAACCAATACACTTCATTTCATTCACAAAATACTTTTATTCAATAAACCACTAATTCGTTGAAAAGGTATCATGTATTTCAAATTGTTACTGAGACATAAAATATGAAATGTTCAACAACAAAAATTCTGTTCCTATGTTGTCATTTTTTTGAAGTTGTACAATTGAACCCTCGAAATAACAGTCTATTATGAAATAGAGATATGAGTTGAGTCAACTAAACAAATAATTCATTATCACATGCTACATAACATGTGGCATCTAGTCATAAACAGCATTAAACCAACAATTACGAAGAGGAGATTGACAAAGTTATTTCGGTATATTAAATTATAAAGTTGATGTTATGTAATAAACAAACTGTTAGTGCAAAAACATGTTACATACTTCAGTATAAAGAACAATAATCGTTGTAGTGATAACAATCAACTATTGAGAAATCACTGCAGTAGTTACCTTATTGATTTTTATTTCTGATATCACGAATCGTTCTGAATGAGACAACCATTGATCACCTGGAAGCACTGGACAGCTGTTTCGTCCTGGTATAGGACTCTTCAGCAGTGCGCATCCACGGCCCTGTTGGGGATCGAGCCAAGGACCCTCTGGCTCCGCGACGAGCGCTTTACCATTGGACCACTGAGCCGGCTCCTAACAACTAACTATCTACACAACCGCCAATCGTGACTAAATATCAGCTCACTAGTGACTAGCTCCTTGAGGTAATTCCTGGAGTTCTAGTGTGAAGATGTGACCGGTGGAGTTCAACCGTGTCGGGTGTGAGGCAGTTACCCACCGATGGCAATGGATGAGATCACGCAAACGTAACATGAATTGACTGAATTAGAAATATCAACCATTAGGAGCCGGCTCAGTGTTCCAATGGTAAAGCGCTCGTCGCGGAGCCATAGGGTCCTAGGTTCGATCCCCAACAGGGTCGTGGATGCGCACTGCTGAGGAGTCCCATACTAGGACGAAACAGCTGTCCAGTGCTTCCAGGTGATCAATGGTTGTCTCATTCAGAACGATTCGTGATATCAGAATTGACAACTAACTATCTCCACAACCCCCAATTATTGATTTTTATTTAACTGAATAGATGATTATGTAAAAGAAATGTAATGGAGCAACATCAGTAGATCAAACTAGCTGTTCTACGACTGAATGTAATGTCTGCATCATCTAGCAGTTTCTATAAATTCAAAAGATCAAAAGATTTTCATTTAGTCAAATGAATCATTCGTCATATAAGTACAAGTTGTTATGTAATACATCAAGAAGTTTTAAACTTGTGCATACTTACGACTTCAATAAACTTTAGTAAACACTTGAAGGCATTTCTATACAATACTACTAAGATTAATCTGATATCAGTTTTTTTGGGACGTTTTAATTAAATGTTCACCAATTGAGGATATTAGTTGCTTATCATTAAAGTTCATTTGTTTTTAAAGCTATTTAGGTATGATTCTTAGCTATACATAATCACAGATACTGATTACAGGTTGGTTTTTTCAAGTGATTGGTTTTTCCACATCAATAAGACATAAGTTAATTTCATATCTATGAAGATCAATTTAGTGATACAGAGAACGGTACCTTAGAAAGTAGTAACTTTAGTAGCCACTTATAGAAACAAAGTTTTAATCTTTAATGGCAACCTAAGAAACCAGATTCAACAAAGATGATTAATACAGAGACTTCATACACTTTGTTCCCTTTATTATTTTCATGAGAGCAAGAACAAATATTTGTGCAGAATAAGATGACGATTCATTTTATTTCGTTGGTTTCTCATCAGCTGCATACAACCTAGAATTATACTTTTTTACAAGATTAATATTTGAAACAAGTTTTAACATACTCATGAGAATGGATGGAGTTAGTTGAAATCGAGATTACATAAACATGTGAACATGGCTTAAAATGTTGGAGAAAATGCTGTGAATATATATACGATCCAAGAGAATGTACCAGAAGGCAAAATAGAGATCAGTGGGTCAAATGATTACACAATAAGAGGTGGTTGGAAGCATTTGAGAATAAACTGAATAAAACTCACTTATTAAACTTTAAATGACCTAATTAAACACGAAAGTTGAACTTAACCATCTGAAAAACGATGATGTAACCGAGAGAATGAATTGTTAAATCTGATCAGAAGAGAAAACGTATTATAAGAAATTTAGCGAAAGAATAATAACAATGAAAACAATAACACAAAAGTTAGGTTACCAGGGTAAAGAAAGGCTTATAACCGTTTCTTTTTGAACACATAAGTTTGGTTTCAATCGTTTAATGGCAATCGCTTCGGCATATTTGAGAAGATTTGGAGTTTTTTGTCTATTGAACACTTTAAATGATTGATTAATAACAATTTGGTGTCCTGTGTCAATTAGATGCTTAGCGATTGCGCTGTTAAATGTCTTTGTTCCTGTAATCTTGATTTCAACTAACTCCATCCATTCTCATGAGTATGTTAAAACTAGTTTCAAATATTAATCTTGTAAAATATTATTCTAGGTTGTATGCAGTGGCTGATGAGAAACCAACGAAATAAAACGAATCGTCATCTTATTCTGCACAAATATTTGTTCTTGCTCTCATGAAAATAATACAGAGACGTCTATTTAGTACCACAAGAGGAAAGCGAAACATTTACACACAGAGTGCCAGGAAAAGTGAATTAAGTAGAACTATATTAATGATGCATGGAAACAATATTGATACAGTGTATAATACGAACGTGTTTATTGCATGAATTACACTAATAAACTTTCACATAAATGTAACCCTTGTAAATTCTCTCCCTTCATCTCCCTATACCTTAGCAAGTATTTAACAGAGTGAAATATGGATTATTCTACTTAAAGTGAAAACATGGTGGTAAGACACCAAATAATAGTGCAATTAGAATGTATTTGGATCTTCTTGATGATCTGTCATGGACCGAAATTAATTAGTCTGTGTTGCTATATATGCATCCTGAGTGGATTGTCTCGAAATAACGATGCGGATACATCCAACCAACATCCAGTTCTTCCTTACAGTTATTACTGGTCCCAAGCTCGAATAGACAATGAGAGTTGGGCATAGGATTAGTTACTCCATCCTCAAAATAAAAAAACAACCTTGTTCAAAACCAGAATAAACTATAAAGCTGAACATGAATTCTGGGATTAGATTACTTTTTGTACAAAATAACTGTACATTTTGTTCTACTATAAATTAGATTTGGTTTAGTCTTACACTATTACTGAACTTAGTCTCAGGAATATTATTCAAACTCAAGATGCAAAAACAGTACTTACTGTATGGATTATTACTAAGAATAGGATTTAGAGATTCTAGCTAGAACTGGAGTTTAACGTCATATTCATTCGATAAATGCGCTCTCTCGACTTGAATTCCGAATCATATTCTTGAACATAAATCTTGAAGTGATGTAAGACCGTGCAAGACAAGAGAAACTTTAGACAATGTCGGTAGCCTTTACATTTTTCATAAATTTTTCTTAGTGTCTTATGTAATCTGTTATCATACTGGGTTGGAACTGATCCCTACTATAACACCTACTCCAAAACTTGTTACAACTTCCTGCTGAGGAAGAAATTAAAATAAAATGATGGAAGTGGATAGAACAAACAATGCGGAAATCATAAAACTATGCTTCAAGACAAGCAGTAACTTGAACTCTTCAAGATGAAAGGACAATAATAAACTCAAAAACACACTGGACTCCGAATAGGAGACAGAAATGAAAAAATGAACAGCATCTGTGAAGAGATGTAAATGAGAGCCTATGACAGAGTTGGTTAGAGAATGCTGGTCGATAGCTTATACTGCATTAAGGGTAACAGATATTGATTGATTGAAAACCTGTTACAGAAGCATAATTATAACTAACTTTTATCATCTGATTCTAGCATGAAATAGTCTCTATAGTATGCATTTTGAGTTCATATTCAGGATAATCTCGATGTTAATAGCGCTTCACTCATTGGTCAGTTGGTAATCTTACACTTGTTCATTTAAGCATATTGTACTTTAGCTGTTACCCGTTTACCTTCTCACCTAGAAACATATTCACTTATGAGTAAACAACTACTTAGTTTTCTTTATATATTTTACTTTAACTATGAATGTTATACAAATGAGTTGTGATTTTACTTTAAAATAAGTAAATAAGTAGTCTGTTATATGCTCTCATTATGATTTCTTTTTCTATTTAGGACCAATGCCGATGTTGATTTTTTTACATTTATCAATAATAATAATCAATGCAATTTGTATACTATCTGCATTGATTTGTAGAGCTGATTACTTTATGAAACTTGTAAGTTTCACCTTTCATTTAATTACAAATGATAGTCACTTAGTGAAGGTAGTCGGTATACAACACACAGACTACATTGAAGTTTTCTGTTAGTTGATATAGTCATATCTAAATAATTCTTGTTATCAGTGATGTTGAAATTGAACTTTTTAACTAGTAGACATTAGGTAACAACCAATCAGAATTGAAGTAGTGTGATTTCAAGGTCAGGCGGTTATTTAATTTTTATGTGTTTACTATAGATCGTTTTATGTTATTATTAGTAATATACAAGGTATCGGACTATTTCATGTAGGACCGTCTTTTAATATTCGTGTAGTAGATCATAGAAATCTTAGTTACCATGTAATCCACATTGGTTGATGTAAGCCAGGTTTCTAGAATACGTACCAGCCACTTAGATGGGTTGGTTTTGTCTATTAAGTTGGTATTCATCAAAATTGAAGTAAAGATGCACAGGTACCAAATATCAATGAATACTGGTAACATCTCAAAGAACTTCTGAAACCAATTGTGAGGCTCGAAGAATAATATAATATTAAGTCATATAGATAAGTTCTTTTACCAACTATAATAATGACTTTAAAATCAATGTACCCATTTTCAGCATTCATCATATGAAAATGTATCCTCTACAAAGTTTTCAAGTGTTTTTTTTTAAAATCATTTTACATGATATATTTTCATTCTGTTTACAACTGCTAATGTTTTGTTCTGCTTTAAACTCATCAGTTGAATGTATTAGCTACATATTAATACGATTCAAATTCAACCTACCTAATGTGTTTTCTATTGAGCTATTAAGTATTCCAAATAGAACAGACAGTTTGCCTTGATTTCTACAACTATTGAGAATTTATCTATCAGCTGATCAATTCCAATTCATAGTAAATCAACGGAATAGCGTTTGGTACGAAATGAACTGACTTTAAGCCTCGGTGTAAGCATCAGCACTTGGGTGCTGGTACTGTCAACCGACGAGCTTCAAGTAGGATAAAAAGCATGTCCTGGATTTCACTTGCCAACCACGGTCCAACTCAAGTTATCAATGTCTTTTTTTTTCTTTTTTTTTTACTTCCACTCTAGTGCTATAAAAATAAATTTTGTTTCATTCATTCTTCTATAGGATATGCTTATACTATTCTTGATTGCAATCATTGATACAGTGGTATTTTCAATCTTAATTTATATGGATCCGAAAGCAGTAAGTATGTTTTAGGTAACGTATACTTCATTTACACTTAGTTGCTAAGTTATTAATGACCCAGTAAACATACTAATAATAGTTTGATGATATTTCCAACTAGGTTCATAATCCGCATTAAAGAATCAATACAAATAATCCAACGAAGTAATCTTCTATTCTTTTCAAAGATTTCATTTTCACTAACTGTACAATCGTTGTTGTTTGCATGAAATAATGAATGTTATAAATGGATTTAGTTTGTTAGTACATATTGCATATAATACATGATAGTGTAGATGAAGTCCTTGAAAACTGTTTGTTTGTCGAGATCATTCAGAAGAATATTCTATGCTGCCTCATTCCGAATATCCTACACTAGCCGTTTACTATTGTACAGATGTATGAAGGACAAAGTATGTCTTTTCATCAGTTTGATGAGGATTTATTTGTTCACTTACTGCATTATAGCTAAGTGCCTGAGACGCTCTACGAGAAACATCTTCACATGCATGAAAGTCCACGTACCAGAGTGGCCCTCTAAAGGACAGCAGAAAAGCATAAGGCCAACTGTTCTACAGTTTACGATTGGTCAGGATCATGCAGTAGATGATGCCAATTTCGAGATTGTTTTTAAGATCAAACCTTATTCACCAAAAGGTGTCCGTACACATCTCCTTTGTGTAACAAAAGTACTAGCGATAAGCAAGTTTAAGCCAGATTGATGTGTACAGAAATAATTCGTCAAATTGCTTTCGTTACCATGGCTCTACGTTCTTCTATAATCTCCCTCTATGTAGTTATCTTATTTTATTTAGTTATTGTTATCATTACCTTTAATCCCCATGATATCATGACGTACAATTTGTACATTCGAATACATCGTATTAGAATGTATTCAATTCATTCAGTGTATATTACTACTCTTATCATTATAATTATTATTACACAACACCTCGAATATTCGTTCATAATGACCCATATTTACATGCATGGAAGACAAAATGTTTTACCTTACAGTTAGTTCACTTGACATTCAGTCACCCATATCAATTCAGTCTGTTCAATGACTCAATTATGTTGTGTAGTCTATTGTAATCCTTATAGGTACTATTATAGACTCTATTATTTCCGCCTATTCTATACAAAGTGCACTAACAAAAATTTGTGGAGAAATTTACATAGCTCACTTCTATCATAAGATTGCACTAATGAAGTCGTCTAAAATGACAATAAAACCTCCACGATTAATCCATTTGGTTCAAGGATTGAGATCAAACCAAAACTACTCAAGAGCATTAAGAATACGTATGATGTGATTAGGCATTGCGGAGATTGTTGAATGTTAATTTGATATCATGAATTGGTCTGAATTAGATTATGATTGACAACTACAGCACAACTGTTTCGACCTAGTATGGAACTCTTCAGCAGTGTGCATCCACGACGCAACAGTATTAAATCATTACTATAATCAATGTATGCATCACACAAGCTGATCCTATATACACAACCTCGAAACTGAACTTTGACTCCCAACGACAAATAACGTTCCCCAATCCTGATCCTAACTAATCGCCAATCATAATACTAAATTGTATTTTAAAACAATATGTGAGAGAGATGAGGAGTAATTCTATTTTTTGCTTGTTTATTGTAACTTCGTCAATATAGAAAGAGATAAGTAGCTAATTTTATCATCTTTAAACTACCTGACTTTTAGAAAACTTCCTTAAATTCTTCGATCATGTAAAATATTAATTGTCTTTTGAAGTAATAAGGCATTTTATGCATTACCTATTCATTTCATATCACTAATGTTTTACATTGGTTACTAGGACCATGTAGTAGTGTGTATCCAACGCTAGTTGGTTAGGTATTTCATATGGAACTTTTAAACCAATACTGACTGATTAGAAGGAATATTCATCGTGAAAAGTTTAAGAACCGTTTTGTTTTATACCTTTAAAGTGAAAGAATAGTTTCTCGCCTGCTAGAACCACTTGTTAAGGTGACAAGTTCAATTATTCGAATAAGTCAGTTAGCATCTTCAACGATAAATGCAAGTGAACACAGACAGTCTAACAGCAGCCTCTGCAGCAGTAGGTCTCAGCATACATATAAGAGAAAAGCAAGATCCATAGTCACGAAACAAATAGCATCAACCAGATCTCACATGAATTG
Source organism: Schistosoma japonicum (assembly GCA_025215515.1). Taxonomy (NCBI): domain Eukaryota; kingdom Metazoa; phylum Platyhelminthes; class Trematoda; order Strigeidida; family Schistosomatidae; genus Schistosoma; species Schistosoma japonicum. Next base: position 23,267,982 of record CM046065.1, read on the forward strand.
ATGGAGAAACACCAGAGGATGTAGAAACCTTTACATATCTGGGAAACATCACAATTAAATAAGGAAGTTTTGATACATATATGAACATATGGAGTGCCAAGGCAATAACAGCATTTAACACTTGAAAACACATCTACAAATCAAACCATCTATCAGCCAACATCTAATTCACTATCTTCAATACAAACATTAACACAGTTAGTTCTGTTGTATACAGTTTCAACCAAAATTAGTTGAACTACAAAATACATCATTCGAAAGATACCTGTATTTATAAACAGTGATTTGTATAAGATACTTCGGATCCATTGATAAGACACCATAATTCACAACCTTCTATGTCACAGAACAAACCAATCGAGATCCAACTGACAAAGAAATTAAGAAACGAAACCGGAGATGGATTGGACACACATTGAGGAATTCATCGAACTGTGAAACTGGACAGGTACTAACTCGGAATCCTTGAGGTTAGAACAAAATGTGGAATTCCTTCTAACATATTGTGTCGTAAATTGGTGGTAGACAAGAAAAAATGAATAGTATGTGTGAAGTGTGAATGAGAACCCATGATGGAGTTGATTTGAGAATGTTGGTCTGTGGTGTATTCTCCACATGGGGTTAACAGGCGTTGATTATAATCATGATTACGGTTTCGTAGTTAAACTATGTGATTTATGGTATCATGATAATGAATGAAATTCTAAGAGTTTTTCATCTTAGCATCAAATTGTTTTAATTATGATTTTGTATGTTACATAATCAATGGATATACTACGGTGATTGGAGTTTTAGTTAATGAAAGTATCTTGAAATAAGTGCTGGTTTCTTTGTAATTGATTTTTACTACTATACGTCCACTACCCAGACTGAGTTTGATATCTACACTTATGACACTTCTGGTGTAATATAAGTTGAGGTTTCTAGAAATGTGCTTCAAATGTATAGTAGTTGACTTTATCTTATTTAATCTTATCATGAGTCTACTGCTAGTACAAGTAAAATCACATAACTTACTGGGAGTGACATTGTAAGTTCATTGACTTCACTATGAATTTAATAATCAGACTGTAGTTTAGTGTAGAAGGACTAGCTGTTCTACTGAAAAGGATCTTGTCAATTCTGTTTTGGCATTCGAAATCGCATCGTTCTTGAATTCAAGACATATGAAGACAGGCTTCTTTGTTGTATTCAGTGGTATATGCATTTCCCTGACCCATGTTCATGCTAATTTTCATCAATCGACATCTATTCATTAATTTTATCATCTGTTCATAATATAACAAAATCATTAGTCAGTGTTCATACTAGACATCGTTTATAACTAGTACAACAATAAATATTATTTAGTGTTTACTTCCGTCACAGACCGATGTTAGCTGGGTACCAATCTGACGGAATCGAAGGTATACACAGCTGAGGAGTTTCATACTAAGAAGAAACACCTTTCCAGTGGTTTGTGGTTTTCAGTATTACTCAATCAACATCAATTTGCGATGGTCACAAACAACTAAACATAATACCCTTCTTCATAAAACCACCTCAGTTCAATAATCATTATTATACATTGTACTGCCATTACCATCATATCAGTTTTATTTGCAAAATCTGCTATTGTAGTAAAAGTGAATCCATCCTTATTGTTCAAAGTAGTGCATGTAATTTACTTACATCATTTTAGATCATTGAAAGTAAATCAGACTGTTTCATCTTCTCTCAATCTTTTTAATGTCACCTTGTCTATTCTTCATTACGGAAGTGATAGAGATGATCTTATAACTCAAAGGGATTCTATCGTTGATCTCTAAGATTTAATACCGGCAACACTTCATAATGATCAAATCTCCATAAAGGAAAAAAACTTAGAAGGAATAACTGATAAGACATAGTAATGATAATCTGAGCTTTGTGAATATCATCTGGATTGGTAACGATAACTTTCTAGCATAACTAGAATATACACGATTTAATGACATAATAAGCAAATAAACCGATATGTTGCTAATGGTTTCATTATATATGATCACATAGAATATACGGATCAAATGCATAAACAGATCAAATCACCTCAGTCACATTTAATACTCACTTGAGAGTATAGAATGTGAATGCATTTTATAAACTTAAAGATTACTAGACATAAAGGAAAGTTGGTTTCATTTCTTATTTTTGACATAAAACTTCTTGGACGAGGCACTATTTTCATTACAATAAATCTCGTTCAGTCGATTCAAATCGTTACACATTAATGTCGATAGGGTTCCACTGAAAACCATAGAAAACTATGTATATGTTTCATTCTAGAGAGCAACTCTTCTTCTTCGCGCATCTCCGATTTCACCGAGAGAATCGAACCCAATCCGGCGAATTTCTAACTTTATGTACCGTTCGAGTGGTATCCGATGGTAGGATTCCCACTTCCATCAACTTGTGGTGATATAGCTTAGTGATCATTAAATGTCATAGGTGATGGCTATCTCACTCTCGGAAAATCTGAACTTCACCAGTTGCAACTTCTCATTGGAACTTCAGAAACATTAATAAGTCTGTTACTAATGTAGTGATTAATATAAGTGAACAGAGCATTGCTGCAGATTCACATACTATGGCTTCCTAGTTTTCAATTGTACCCTGCCAACATCATTCTATGATGAATCTAACCAATTAAACTTAATATCAAGCTCCACGAATCCACCGCTATTGAATTTTGTTTATTCGCTATATTTGAAAGATCCATTTACCAGGAAGACATAAACTATTTTAAAAGTTCCAGTTGAGAACAGTTACCTCATAAAGCTTCTTAATAAAAGAAATGATTTTCGTGCATAGTATTAATGTCGACTAAAAGACGACAGTGCTATAGCCTTTCTTAACGAGAATTAAACTGTAGACCTTAAATATAAAGAAATCTCATTATACTTCATAAAGTAATGTGTATACTTTTGAAATTAACTGAAGATTCATAGGTATTTCACGGAAACATTTGAAAGCCTAGAAAGTGTCGAAAACATTCCATCCAATAACATTTCATTGGAGTTCAATATACTTACTTACTTACGCCTGTTTCCCTTGTCGGAGGAGCATAGGCCGCTTACCAGTATTCTCCATTCAACTCTGTCCTCAGCAATCCTTGCCAGCTGTCTCCAGTTACTGTTCATCCTTTTTATATCTGCTTCCAGCTCTCGACGAAGGGTGTTCTTTGACCTTCCTTTTTTCCGTTTTCCAACAGGATTCCAAGTTAGTGCTTGTCTCATGATACAGTCTAGTGATTTGCGCAATGTATGTCCTATCCATTTCCAACGTCGTTTCCTGATTTCCTCTTCAGCTGGAGGTTGGTTTGTTCTCTTCCAAAGTAGGCTGTTGCTGATGGTTTTCGGCCAACAGACATTCAATATTTTGCGTAGACAGTTGTTGATAAATACCTGTACTCTCCTGGAGATGTTTGCAGTAGTTCTCCACGTTTCAGCTCCATAGAGAAGAACTGTCTTTACGTTCGAATTGAAGAGTCTAACTTTGAGGTTGGTAGACAGTTGTTTGAAGTCCCATATGATTTTCAACTGTAGGAATGCTGCCCTTGCTTTTCCGATCCTTGTCCTTACATCTGCATCGGATCCTCCTTGTTCATCGATGATGCTCCCCAGGTATGTAGGAAGGCTCAATATGGCATATTAAATATAATGATTTATTAGGATGATCTATGATCTTATTGAAACTGTCCACAGTCATAATTCAATAGCCTAACTTCCAATACAAGATTGTTTATTATTCATGGTTATAACATTTTACAGCTGTCCAGTGCTTCTTGGACCTTAATGGGGCCATACCAACAACAATCTATGAAAAATTCAATCAACTAAGATTCATTATTAGTAGTGGTTTTTCATAATTTAAGTAATCTATCTTAAAAATTTAAAATTATTAACAATAAGTTTGACCAGTAAGGTTCAATCATATGAGGTATGAGGCAGTCACCTACTGATGTCAATGGGTGATATCTTGCATATATATTACGAATTGATTAGAACTAGAAATAGCAATCATTTGATACCAAACAACGTAGTCATCTAACAATTACATGTTATTCACAAACCCTGAAGTTGTTTGAATCCAATCCCTTAGTGGTGTCGTAAATACACACCCTCGAGGAGTTCCGTATTAATATGAGACAACTGTTCAGTGCTTTTTGGTTTTCACTCGTTTTCTAACTGAAGCCACATCATGAAATCAACAAAAAAGTTTTGATTGAATTGTTCTTTTCATCTTCTTTATGTCTTTGCTTTGACAGAATTTAAGCATGTTCATAGAAGAATTGCAAAAGGTTCAGGTTAATTATACAGGAGCTGAAACAAAAAATTTTCCAACTTTACTGTTCAATTATCTCCATCAACATGTAAGTTGAATTATATGAAAACAGAAAAGTTAATTTAATAATTTATGTCACTGACTGATTGATGTTAGACGACTATTAAGAATCAAGAAGTACACTGATTCCCTTCAAATATCAAACCGAAGGATTTTAGGCTTTGATTACATTTAGATATTGTGAAATCATTATGTAATACTTTACACTTTCTATACAGTTGAACTTGATTGGCTAAGGTTGTTCGAAACCATCTATTTAGAAAATAATAATATGAGTATGGCTAATGAGGTAGTGAAATTAGAGTACTAATGTACTAATGTAATTAGAATGAACTTGTATCTTCCTGTTGATTTGTAATGGACTGAAGTTGGTCAGTCTCTATTGCTATATATGCATCATGAGCGCATTGACTTCATTTAGCTATTAATCACAATTATTATTTAAGTTGGATTATGACTAGCGTGTGGAACACGGGATGTGCATTTTGTCCCACTTGGGACTCATCAGTTCAAGGTGAAACTCAAATTGGGATAGAAGTGCATCCAGCCGATGAGTCCCGAATAGGACTAGATGCGAGTCCTGAATTCGGCTTCCGAGTCACAATCCAATTTAAATAGTAATGATGCAAGTATGGAATGTAAAATATGATTCAGTAGTCAGGTCGTATAGTGATCAGTAAGATTACAAGCAGCAAATATGGAATTCCAGTGTGAAGCTATATTACTGAATATGCTTAAATGTGGTGACAATACAGTATTTCCATGAAACAGCTAGTGTTTATAGAACTAATACCTTCTCGTAACAGAACATACTGGCTCGAAAACGTTGATTTTGACAACGAAAACTAAGCCTTACTTCACGAAACTTTATGAAGTACAGAATAAATGAATCCATTACTATTTATTAAAATACGATGTGTGACTACCTTCAAGATATAGTTATAAGGGATCTGTGGAAAAGTTCTCAAGTTAATGAAACAAACGGTAATCCAACTTTATTTTCACATATCTAGAGAAGAAGAATCCTTTAATGATATGGACAACTCAAAGTGATAACTATTCTTAAGCTATTAACAGTATTCGAGATCACTTTCATATTAACTTCTCTATTGACATAATACAAAATCATAAACTTTTAAATAGAAACCATCTCATTAACCTTTTAATTTTAAAGATTACTTGATACTGAATTATCACACAGTAATTATACTTATTCATATTTTCATATTTTGTACGCAACTTCCTATTGAACAGTTCAATTGTTGTGGTGTACACAGTTACACTGAATGGTTTAACCCAACAATAAATTGGAAGAAACAAGTAACTTATGACAACGTAATATACGGTGAGTCTATTAATTGATAACGATTTTCCGTCTAGAAGTAAGTCGTTACCAAGTTCTAGAAATGGGAATAAACATTTATTTTCAATCTGATATCATGAATTAGTTTGAATTAGACAATCAGTGGTCACTAGAAACTGGCTCTGGACAGCCGTTTCGTTCTAGTACGGGACTCATCGACACTGCCCGCCTGCGACTACATCAAGGGTCAATAAATGAGGTCGCGTTAACTTATCACAAATTAAATGTATCAGATATGTCAACCGTCGGTAGCCAAATCAGTGGTCTAATTATGGAGCCTTCACTGTGGGCCCAAAATTTCCTGGGTTCGATTCTTCGATAAGGTCGTGAATGCGAAGAGTTCAATACTAGGACCAAACAGTTGTTCAATGCCAGTTACTGGTGATCAATCGTCGTTTAATTCAGATCAATTTTTCTGATATTAAACTGACATTCCACAATCTTCACAACACCCAATTACATTGATTTTCAGATATTCATGTTAGATCAATACTAATGATATGTCCTCATTCGGATCAAACAATGTAACTCAATGGGTAAACTCGATTAATCACAGAGTAATGATTCATCTCATGTCCATTTAGTTCTGTGATCAATGCACTACTACATATAATTGTTGGGTAGGGAGGGGTTGTGACTTTTTTGTTATAGAGTATGTTTAGCTAGAAAATCACAATATGAACCAAAGATTAATGTACAACTGTTACTTTCGCACTTGCGATTCATAAGCTGTATGTATCTAAGAACTTGTACTGCATTAGATCAAGAATTTTACAATTTTGTAGTGGTTTTGATGATGTGGACAATATACCTTAATTTGCCATTTACGTAGTTTCATCGGTAATTTACTACCTTTAGATTCTTAAAAAAGCCCTTACTAGGTTGATATCCAGAAGTTTAAGATACAGTATATCATAACTGTGTATTTATATAACTAACTGGTTTTCATGAGTCAGTAATTCAACAATTAATAATCGTCTTACCATATCATGTTATGATGGAAGTGGGAATTTTATCACAGGACCCCTGCCCAACACTAATACAGATATGTAAGTGTTCATCACTTTGATGAAGACGAGAGTATGCAACCCTGAGAAGGATGAAACAGCTACCGAGTTCTCTCCAGTTTTCGCTGGTACCCAACTGACATCAATCTGTGACTAACACAAACAACTAAGTGAACACTATTGCCAAAATACATGGATAATATTAGGCTCGAGGCCTAGATTATTGTGCATAACTTCAGAATCTTTCTAATCACTCAACGTAAAAATGGGAACTTTTAAACCCTACGAGTTTATTAGTGTATCTGCCCTCTACACTGAAAGGTTTGCGAAATCCAATAGAACGTAGACCATTTGATTGGATTTATCATTTGTGAAATCTAGCTTTGATTCGTTATTTCTCTATTAGCTATCAATAAGAGTTTTAGAGCACTGGATAATGGTTTCGTTCTAGTACTGAAATATAGAGAAGTACGTACTTACAATTTTACAGGGATGTCGAACTTAGCGAATTTCATTTAAAGCAGATAACTCTTAACGATTGAAATCAATTCACTGGATAAGTCAAATGGCAGGGATTCCCATTTATGAATTAGTGATTAAGTGGGACGATCATCAGAAGGCATCACTGATAACTCTTTCGCTCCCTAATTGATTTCTACCACTCATGACTTAACATCGGTACTTCGGTAACATTCTGAAGATAGCTGCTAGTATGGTGATAATTATAGTCGATTTGAGGTGTGTTCTTTAAAAAGATTTGTTTTAGCTTACTGTCTGTATTTGTCAAGTATCTGTATCATTTGGGAAAGAATCTACCCAATGAACGTCTACCAACCTTGTGGTGGTTATACTTGATAAATCACTGTGAAATCTGAAATCTCCTAGTTCCGATTACCCTATACAGTCGAGGGTGCTCACTGCCACTGAGGAGACTAATACGAGGGTGAGAACAGTTGTCTTGCGTTGCATGGTCACCAATAGTGAATCACTGAGATCAATCTCTACCGAATGCAAGTAGCAAATCGAATAAAGTGTGTTCACTTAAGCCTACATAGTTAAGAGATTGAAAATCATAACCTAATATCAATCATTATTTATACAATTTTAGATATCAAACTACCAATTAGTTGCTGTCCAAATCTTTTAAGTAATCAATTACCAGATTGCGCAATATTGAAAGAATCTCACCCACCGTTTATTCAAGTAAGTCTTCTTACAGAGGTATGAATTTAACATTTTCTTCTCCTGAGGCGGAATCTAGGGTGAGCTGAGGAATTTCATGCAAGAACGTAACATGCGTCCAGTGCTCCCTGGTTTTCAAAGGTACCCTGTCAATAAAAGTCTGTGACGAATTCAATCAACTAAACTTCATGTCAGTCTCCACAAACCATCTCACTTTTCTTCTTTTCATATAAAAACACAATCACTAATCGGAAATTGAAAATTTCAATATGTACGAGTATAACTTTTACACCAAGCATAATATTACTTAATAATTTTCAGTAGACTGTTATGTTATTGATAAGTTTAAGCAAGGAGGATACTATCAAAGAGACTGACAATCACACCCTCCATCTCATATTTGTGTCACTAATTCAATGTACAAATCTATTCCTGACATATTTCCGATAGACTTGATATATACTGTCGATAGAACAGACAACCAAGAAGTTCATTTCTAGAGTAGAGATAAACAGTTGAATCTTCAAATGAAAACTTTTATTAGTTAAACATGACTAAACTTAAACAGATGTTATTCTGTTTGTACAGTTTGTTAGTATATAAAGATAGAATTAAGAGTTAGTGTTAGCGTTATATATAAGCGTTGTTCTTAGAGTTAGAGTTAATGTATTTAGGAAATGACAATAAGAGACTGTTGTTGATTGGTACCATTAGATGTTAATGGACATTAAACAAGTCTGAAATTCCTTAGAGCTGAACACTCTTCCCACCCCCTCCCCACCCCGAGATCTCCGGGGGATTGAACTCTGGACTACAGAACGGTGAAAGCCTAAGCATCCAGATCAATAGGAGAGTGCCCAGTTTTACATAACAACTAGTGAAATATTTTGCAATTAACCAACGATCTACAATTTATCGCCTACGATTATACACTGTTGAATATAAAGTCATGGAAACAGACTCCTTCAGTGAATATTAAATGTCATATATATTTTCAGATATAAATTGGCCGTTATAGTTCGGTGTTTTCTGATGATCTAAATAAAGTCATACACAACGCCACACAAATTTCAAGAGTACAATGAAATCGATCCATTATGTTCCAATCAATAACCAGACAGACAGACAGATACAACACAGAACTTCGTACGTACGTACATCAGTTCAGGTCGCCATACCACATCAGCACAGAGACGCAACTGTCAGTTCAAATCCAAGAGTGATAACGATAATAGAAGTATTAGCAGTAATGCAGAAATATAGGGAGCGAAGATATGATTCGAAAAGTATAATTCAGTGAGATAAATCTGAAAGGAGAAAGATAGAGAATTCGGAAGGTTAGATTTTGAGAGAACACAAAGAGTGGATGCACCTGCGCCATTGCAAACGATTCTGAGCCATGTCGTTCAAGGTCTCTAACCATTGGTGTCTTTCGTCTCGCGGACCCCAACCACGCAGCCTACATCTACCAACATGACTCAGTCCACTTGTCAGTGACTTCATCGATTTCTGTCATGTTTTGGTTTGGCCGCCCCTAGCTTTCTTCCAACCTATTCCTACGCCGCAAAACATAGCTCGTCGAGGCAGTCGGTAGTTAGACATGCGTAACACATGTCCCGACCACCTCAACTGATGAAGTTTCAATACTTCATCTATTGATTTGCCCTCCTTTCCTAGAACCCGTTTCCTAACGACAGCATTGCTCACTCGGTTGTCCCATGATACACGAGCAATGCTTCGGAGACACCTATGATCGAAGACCAGTAACCTGCGAATGTCCTCTACTCTTAACGGCCATGTTTCGCTACCGTATAGTAGGACAGAGCGAACTGCTGCACGGTAAACTCGTCCTTTGGTTAGCAAGCGGATATCTCGCCTGCGCCATAAGTGACGCAACTTGGCAAAAGCCAATCGAGCTTTCTGTATCCGTGCTGAGATTTCGTCAGTCACCAGGCCATCAGCACTGATGAGACTCCCCAGATACGTGAAGCGGTCTACACACTCGACTAGGCAAGCCCGACCACCACGACAAGGTAGCAGCTACGGTCGGGAATCAATAACCAGTGTTATCTATAAATCAGTGTTCGATAATGAAACGAGAAGTTACCCAGTTACTTCTCGACTTATTGTAGTTTCCCAAATGATTTCAGCCTTTGAGATTTTTTTCTAGATTTTATGGAAGATATGGAGAAATATCTTAATTGTTACGTAATTCACTGGACGTTTAGGTCATAAAGTGGCCTTTATCAATATACTTAATATTGGTGTTATTGTTGAATTATGCCTTAATAAAATCTGCCTCTAGAAATTACTGCTCTCTATTATGTCATTATTGAAATTGACTTGAACAATTCATGTTCACTTTGTGCCAGTTAATGTTAAATCCAGACTTATGTACAGAAGTTTATGGAAAGGTGTACTTCACACAACCATTCACTTTAAAAGGAAGATAAAGAGAGTGAAAATAATCAGGTAGACACGACAGTAGACTATATAAGGAGACTATAGAAGGTAGATTACCATTCAATAAAGAAATAAGTAAACTAACCTTTCATATTTATTAAGAATTCCATTGAATGATGACTAGTGTATGAAGTAAATGTGTAACCGTTGTGTTAATCCTACATGACCTTTTACTTTAGTTCTAGATTCCACTACTAACCATATACCTACGCCTAATACATTTGTTTTTTATCTTCTTTCAAGGGATGCGCTGAAATATTGATGGATAATTCGATTTTTCATACAAAAAGTACTTCTGAAAGACTCTATGCTCTGATATATTTTATTGCTCACGTAAGTTACTTATTATCAAAAGAATATCATATTAGTATAATTCATTGAATTGATTGAATTCTACTGATTAAATTTCAATTTATTCACAAGTTAAAGTAGCTTGAAATCAATTGATTCAAAGTAGATTGTAGACTGACACTATTTGGATTACCTGTGAATCGATCAGTTACTGACGTCAGTCAGGATTCACTGATTGACTGATATATTTGCTTGATATCAACAAGTGATTAATCTTAACTCAGTGGTAACGGTGATATGTTGTGAGGTCGTCTAGCTATAGTCAAAGTCTAACAGAATGCATTACCTTGATTCTACTTTTCTCCACTTTACTGGTTACTACAAATGCATAACCATTTACTGATAAGGAATCCATCTGATATAATCTTAATAATACTAGTTCAATGCCAATAGTAAATCAAATAATGGTTTATCTGTTCGTAGAGAATTTCCAAGCATTCAATAGTACTTTCAAAAACACCCACAAAAATGGATTGAATAGCTTTTGATATAATGTGATTTACAGACGATCACAATATGCAGAAACAGTAACCATGATACAAATCAAAACTGACGTTCTATTCGCAGACGTCAACTCCGTCATGTCTAGTCATCGAACCGGATCAAAGAACACAAGATAAGTGTGACAACAACCAACCACACAAAATTATATTTCACCCAATCATTTATATACACACAAAACATCACCATACAACAGACTCACAACAACAATAATAACATTCATACTAATCAACGACAATAAGCACTAAGAATTGAGAGAACATATACACAGTGAATCAGTTATTGTTGGTTGCTAAATGGAAATTATTATGATAACACTTCATTCATTCAGTGGGAGGTTAGAACAACAACAACAACATAACAACGATCTAAATGGGCCAATCGATTAACATACAATCAACATATAGATGAAATAATCTCCTGTAAACACATTTCTGAGAGTTAATTATTCTTCTTCATTCACACAACCATTACACATTGCATTGATTCATTAATTTAATGATAGATGAGATAATCCACGAAAGTTATTCCATCGATATAATAACATGTAATCATGAACAGATGGAGACAACCTTCAACTCAAAATGTTAATTTCCACTCCAATCGGTTACTATCAACAATCAGAAGTTCACTGATTCATCATTCACTTATGAAGAATGTGATGTTTATCTGGTCCCGTAGAGTGTAGAGTGAATTCTACTAAATAAGATCAAATGTACTAACAACTAGTCATAGAGATTTTTCATTGTAAACGCAATTCTCAAATGGAATTTGATAATCTCGAGGTAGTTGGAATTAGATGCTTTCTGTCTTACACTCTGTGCTAGTTGATATTCATGAGTAGGATGTTTATAGAAATTGATATTGATTTGTTGGTTCAAATATGTGGAAGAATTGCAATAATCCGTTTACAGTGATTAATTGATGTAATGTAGGTCGTAGAGAGGGCTAGTAACTGCCGAAACAGATGAGTGGTAATAGTTGGAGACTGTGTAACTATGTGATCTGGAATTGAATAAGACTGACGGTATTAATTCATTTAAAAGTCTCTAACCATTTAACTGATTACCTCTAACGAACACGACTGCTCTGTCTCAGAGAGTTTTACTGCCAACTATACTCAAAACACTGATGCTTAGATTACTGTTATTCTTTAGTCATTCAGTGAATCCCCTATTTCATTGATCGTTTTCAATTATTGTTAGCTGTTATTAAACAAAGTTCTAGAAATGATTTCTTCTTGTTTTCTTAAAACAGAAGTTTCATGAATTTACTGCATTGATTATGTTATCTTTTACTACAATTTCATCAGTGTATTGCCACATTTCGATGATCATCACAGTGTTGAATTTATTGCCTTTTAAGTGTAAACACGAACTAAATCATCAATGAAGTTGCCAATTGAACATTTATCTGATATATTCCATTCATTTTATGTAGTAGTTCTTTAGGATAAACAAATTTAGATTAAACTAAAATAACAACAATTACAGAATACACTGAATTGAATAGGTGTTTTGTTACATGCTCCTTCATCAGCTACATACTACATGTTATTAATTTTATATAATTCAATGTTGTAAAGACTACTAAACTTTGATTCGATATAACGAATTGACCTGAGTAATATGACTATTAGAAACTAAAGAAATGATACTGGACAGTTGTTTCGTCCTAGACTCGACTCGCTCGACTCTCTGGTGTGATCGTTGATACTGAGGAATCCCATACTAATACGAAACACATATTTGTCACTTTTAGTTACAATACTATGCATGAATGATAGATGCGAGTTATATGATCTAAAATTGTTGTATGTCTTACCATTGATTATCTTCTATCTTAGTAGTTGTCTAATCTGTTTGACCATTTGAGATTGCAATACTCCAGTTATGTCCTTGTTTAAATTTACTTCTTCACCTGTAAATGAATTCATATCAACTTTGTGCACATTCAAATTTATTTATAAAGACTACTTTAAAGTCTTTATTCGATTGGTTTATTACAAGTTAATTCTTGGTGTTCCACAGAGCATCTTAATGAGCTTCTGTCATGATTTCAAATTGTGAAGATATAGAGTAATGTGAACCTCAGTAACTTTAACTTTATCTAAATAACTTTGACTTGATTTAGTAATCTCAAATCAGATTGTTAATGAGAGAAGTCTTAAAGGTTAGTTTCTATCAGGTAATGTATAAACTACTTAAGCAATCAATGATTGTTACCTCATGTGGAGCATATGCCGCTGAACAATATACGCCAAACAACTCTGCCATCAGCTTCACTTCCAGCTCTTCTCATTCCCTCTTCATTCTCTTCATATCTGTCTCCATTTCCTAGAGCGATCTGTTCTTCAGTCTTCCACTTTTCCTCTGCTCTTCAGCATTCAAAGTTAATGCTTATCTTGTGACACAATTCGGTGATTTCCTCAATCTGTGTGCCATCCACCTACAACGTCTTCTCTTAATTTCCTAATTATCTGGATTTCGGTCGATTTGTTCTCTACCACAGAAGGTTGTTGTTGTTGATAGTATCTGATCAACGGATCCGAAGTATCCTACATAGACAGTCATATATAAATACTTTTATCACTTGGATGATACTTTTCGTCATTCTCTAAGTAGGTTTCAGCTTCATACAGCAGAAGTATCTTCATACTTGTATTGAAATTTTTTACATCTGTGTCAATATATAATGAGTGCAAAATGTAAAATTAAGGAAAAAAGCTTCATATTGAATCATTTTCATCTTCATATTTTACAAAATGATCTGAATTATAAAGAAATTCATCTGCCTTTATTATTCTGCTAAAGTATTAGATATACAACATTCATTTCTTTCATTACATTATCAAATCAACTGAAAGATGTTTTAAGTTCGTTGAGTATTTTATTGATCGATTCAGTATGAGATGTGGTAATGCGAAGAAAACTGCTATGTGAGGAAAGTGGGGTAGGGGTGTGTGGAAAAGTTTAACAGATTGAAGAAACTTCAAGATTAGTCAAAAGTAGTAAGTTGTTTGTGGACATTGTTCGGGTTGGATTGTGACTGTCAACCTAAATCCAGGACGCGCGTTTCGAATCCAAGTGTGAACATCAACACCGAGTTACAAATACATCCACCTAACGAGTACTGAGTAGGACGAAACACGCGTCCTGGAATCCGCTTGCCAATCACAATCCAACTCAAACAATATTTGTGAACTACTGCTATATCGAGGGGATCCGGTCAGAATGTATATGTGGCAGAAGAGGTGACTGGTTTCAGTTGATAACAAATCAACCAGAAGATTCAAATACTTTCAAATTATAGTTTGTAGACAGTCTATAATTAATTACAATCTTGTTGTTTCTCTCGACATTCTTCTTCATGATGCCACAAGTTACTTATAACGTGGTGGTTTGAGTAGAAAAATGAAACTTCAGAAATTTCATGCAGTTTGTTTATTTAAAACAAAGTTATCTAGCGCAAGCTAAGACTAGAATCAGTTACCAAGTAGACAGTGTATGCCGCCAAACTATTTCCATACACGCACACACACCCCACAATCTATTCGGTGTTATGTTTATTAAGTTTCATAAAAGTAGACAAATATCCATCAACTACAACAGTAGTTCAATTTGTTCTTCACTTAAGTCTATACAATAAATCATGCACTGAAACTTCGTTAACACATGAACTTATCCTTGAGAATGAATTAGACACTGACAACCAGTGTCGGTGTTTATAGTTACAATAACTGTTGTAGCAGACAGAATGAAAAGTAACGAACCAGTTAAAAACAGCAAGGTCAGTTTATCTCCAGTTTTACAAAATCATGTAGAATAATCGCCAATTACATTCAATATACAAAAGACGATACATTGGAAATGAAGAAAGACGAAGGTCGTTATGACTTCTTGAACATAACTGGGTGGTACTCAACTTTACTTGGGAACTTGAATACTATCAAATGACCTTGAATTGTTTTCTGCCAGTTAGAACACATACGTAGGGTGAACGATTATGCATTATGATAAATCGATACGGAAAAAATTCAAAAGGAAACAGTATTCTAACATGCTTGTAGAATTTAGTAAGATTAGATGTAGGTTCATTCACTTTAGAGTCAGACGAGATCAGCAGGATTCAATGTTTCGAGTGTGAACCTGTTAGGATGCGAGAAATTCGGTGGTTGGTTGACCGAATGCCAATTACTTGGGCCTAGCCGGTAATTGTGCGTCTGCCTTATGCTCACTGAGTCGCAAGCCGAAATAAGAAGAATACGAGCCAGAAAACCAACCAATCAGAATCCTATTTTAAGCATTCCTTTATATATAAATAAAATCAGACCACACAGCAAACCAATTAGGAAATTAACATCAATACAGAACAAAGGAAATAGTGACTGTGAATAGGAACAACTTGTACACAACCAATTAACTGTGGTTCATAGTAAGAAACAATATACTAAGAGTAAATATACTAAACGGGAGGATAGGATAAGAGGAACGTAACAATCATAGAAACAAAATGTCTACATTACACACAGTTAGAATAAATGAAATTGTGTTCTTAAAACACAGTTCTGGGAGTTTGTTACTCTTCTATGGTGGCCAGGCATAACAGAACCTCTGTGGATGGATAACGACAAGATGCATATAAGCAAGTCTCCTTAGAAACCGGTCGAGTTTCCAATTGTTTGTGTATATAGTTGTTCACAGAATGACGTAGGTTTCGGTAAGTGGGACTAACGTTGTAGCCATTTGTACGTGCTCATTTCAATTTTGATGATTCGTTCTGTTATATTTGGTTTTCGTAATGATTGTTTCATAAACTTCAACTGTTCTACTGATACGTCAACATGGTTCCTGAGAGTACACTCAATCAATGTCGATACAGCTGGACTCACGGAAGTCTTCTCACATTTACTAATATCGACGTCTGTTGGTAACAGGTAACTGCATCCTTCAAAAACAACCAACAAAGACATTTGTCATAGTGTTAATATTTAAGGATACCGATTACAACGTAGAATAACTTCATCACAAGTGTCTGATGATCATGCCGCAGTCATGTTAATTCTACTAAATAATCCAAGAGATTATCGATTACTAAATATTGCGTAATCGTTGGAAATTGTAATCAACTAATACAATCCAAGCATTTCAATAGAATGAAAGTGGATTATGTTCTTACTGTTACAGGCTGGTAATTTTTAGTACATAAATACATGACATTGACTTGCCAACTGTTACATAATCTTCAAGACTATCATCTACATTTTAACTTCACGATTAAAATGAATGATTGTAAATATCATAATCAGTTCGGCTTTATAATCGAATTGTGATATGTCAGTTTTCTAGGAGTTTCTGGTAGGAGGAGGCTGAAATTATTTTTACTAGTGATATTTTATTCTACCAATAAGATGAGTGAAATACATTAACAAAATGTGTTGTTTCCTATTTATCACAATTTCATCGTGATTATGTGTAGAAAGGATTTGATTTTGACCAATTTGGACTCTCGTGCTTTTGCGGGTATGAGAGCGGTTGTCACTACCCGGCTGCCCACACCGTGGAAGGGTGTTTCTTGAGGAACCTGGAAAAAAAGTAGATAAGTGTCGGTCTTAGAGACCTGAGAGCGTGACCGCAGAGCGCAAGGGACAACTGCTTGAGGTCTGTCACGCACGACCTTTTTATGAAAAGTTTTTTGAGTATTAGCTCCGCACTTAAAAGCCCTTAGTGGGCACCCTTACCGCCGGAGACGGAAATCCGTGAGGTAGGGTGAGGTGTGACATTTTTAGGGCCGACCTTTTCTAACCCCTCCTTCCTTGTGAGAAGGCAGCATCGCTGCAGATGCTGGCTGTCCGAGGGAAACACCTTACTGCTGTCACACCCATCTGCAGTCAGCAGTACGACTTCGCCCTCAGACCATAAGTAGCTGCTCTTAGTTTCATCGTTCTCCAATCGACCTACCTAGCATGGTAGAACCTACAGGAACATATGTTCCAGCCAGTATAGCTCGGTTGGGTCATCACTATAGGTAAGCCCGACCACCACTTCAAGGTAGCAGCTACGGTTGCCAATCGTTAGAGACCTTGAATGACATGGCTCAGAATCGTTTGCAATGGCGCAGGTGCATCCACTCTTTGTGTTCTCTCAAAATCTAACCTTCCGAATTCTCTATCTTTCTCCTTTCAGATTTATCTCACTGAATTATACTTTTCGAATCATATCTTCCCTCCCTAATTTTCTGCATTACTGCTAATACTTTTACTATCGCTATCACTCTTGGATTTGAACTGACAGTTGCGTCTCTGTGCTGATGTGGTATGGCGACCTGAACTGATGTACGTACGTACGAAGTTCTGCGTTGTATCTGTCTGTCTATCGTGATTATGTAATAATCAAAACTATAGAAGATTGGATAGTTGTTTCATCCTAGTTTAGGACTCTTCAATTCTAATGTACACCTTCTATCGTATCACGAGATTAAGTCAAACATCTTTCAGATCATATGATGATCTCTTAAACATTAGCATCGTTGCATGAATTATATCATTTATTGATATAACTAAACTCCATCAAACACAATTCAATATTATTAGTTTAATTTGAATGATTTAAGTTAGATTATGCATTAATTAAAGTCAAAACTTTTGAATTTCAAACCTTCCAATGATCATCTTCATGTTAAGTGTTCAGCATGAAATCTACGCATCATTAGCTTAGTGATTGATGTACACAACTGATGAATCACACTATAAGATGAAACATTTGTTAAATGATACTTTTCATTCATTGTTTAACTCAATTCAATTCATCTATAACATCAATTCACTATGGTTGTTTTTGCATTGATCAGTTTCTTTACATTTAATCTTTTCTTTTTATTTTCTTCTCTTTCATCAGGTTACTATACTTAGTATCTATACGATTAATATGAATTTAATAAGACAAAAAGGTGATATACTATTTCTATATCATGATGGTAAATTGCATACAAATAACCAACAGAATGATATTAATGATGTTAATGTAGCTGATGAGGTGAATAATTTCAATATGAAATCATTTCATACAAATGATTCACTACAAGTTACTGTACTTAATTTACAACCAAGTTCAAATGATAGTCATTTCTATTAGATTAATTCAATTGTTAAATAATCAATTCAATGATAATCATGTTATGTATGTTTATTATGAAAAGAAGAATTCAATGAACAATTTGTTTATCTGTTTTTTATTAGTTTGATGTTTTTTTTTTTACGATAATCCCAAAAAAATTATGTAGATGATGTAATAAACTAGAGTTTACTTTATAACATGAATGAATGTGTTGTTCTATGACGATTTCATCAACACCATAAATGATGTAAGACGAATATCTTACTGAAAGGAATACTGGTACCGGATACTGGATACAATCTGATTATGACAATGTATAGTCATTAACAATTAGATGATATACATTGGATGAATCTGCGATTATATAGTTAATCTTGATTGAATTATAAGCATCATTATGGAGGTTAGAATTGATCATTTTAAATAAATTGAGTATTAGATAAGTAGTAGTTTGTAGAATTAAGTAGTATACATTTATTATAATGTAATAAATACAACTTGAAATTTCTGACGTATCTTAGCTTAATATAAGCTCATTCTTCAGTAAATTAGAAAATAACTGAATTACATTAAGTTGATTCGATATCACAAATTAGTCCGAATTAGGGGATTTACCGATTACCAAGAAGTACTGGATAGCTGTGTCATCAAAGTATGGGACTCTTCGGCATCACTCCACGGAGCCAGAGAGACTTAGGTTCGATCCCTGATGTGGTAGTGAATATGTACTACTGATGAGTTCCATATTAAGATGGAACATTAAAAAATCTCCACGTCAACCAATTAACAATTAATTAAGTTTTAATGATACAAAAGTATGAATCTAAGCTAAAATATTCAATATAATCAAATTACAAGTTTGAACATGATTAAGTGATATCATCATGCAGATCAAGGTGTTTCACGGTGAAACATAATCGTGAGTTAGTGTGTTTGTTAACTGTTAGCGGTGTATGAAAAATGTGATATGTGAAGTGAAGAGGATAGCGATAAACAGTGTGCATGTGCATGTATCGGTTATTAATTTGATAAATGTAAAACCATTTAATTGTAGCTGTTTGGATGGATAGTCCACGAAGGTGGAATAATAATGGATTTATCTCTAGTTTACCAAAGTGATTTAACTACTCACCGTTACTTACGGTTCAAAACAAGAGCAGCATTTCTACAACTAAAAATCATCTGTAACTCAGACCAACTGTCAGTTAGGATAAAGCTCAAAATTTTCAGGACAAATGGGAAGACAGTTCTGTTGAATGAAGCTGAAACCTACTTGGAGAATGACGAAAAGCATCATCTAATTGATACAAGTATTTATATACGACTGTCTATGTAAGATATTTTGGATCCGTTGACAAGATACCATCAACAACAACAACAACCTTCTGAGGTAGAGAATAAATTAACTGAAATCCAGAGAATTAGGAAATTAAGAGAAGACGTTGTAGGTGGATGGAACACAGATAGAGGAAATCACCGAATTGTGTCACAAGATAAGCATTAACTTTGAATGCTGAAGGGCAGAGGAGAAGTGAAAGACTGAAGAATAGACTGCTCTAGGAAATGGAGACAGATATGAAGAGAATGAAGAGGGAATGAGAAGAGCTGGAAGTGAAGCTGATGGCAGATTTGTTTGGCGTATATTTTTCGGCAGCATATGCTTCAACACGACTTTGTAGGTGTCTCCTTACAGCGAAATAAATATATTAGCATCAATCAGAGATACCGAAGGAGTCCCTTTTTCATTCCGGTAATTTATTTGTATAAAATCCCTTCGAAGGTAAGCACATTTAAATTTCAGCATAATTTTTAGGATTTCATGATTAAACTACTGCTTACAGGTTACTTGCTTAGTAGTGTATAGAAATTTTCCAGCAAACTATTAACCAATTCTAGACAAGGAACAACTGAAATACTGATGTATGTAGAGATACAACATCGTAACCTACCATTATTTCATTATCTCCAACTATTACTTTCGATTTCGAATCACGTGTATTCTTGACATCGTGTAAACTTTATTGCAATGATGTAAGCATGCTGCTTAGATACTTTGATAGCCCATATGTTATAGTGTTGACGAATGTTATTCGCTACTCAATAAATGAATGGGTGTTGAAATAGCTATTGTGGGACAACCAGAAAACTACTTACGACGTTTGTTAGAAGAAAACAAACAACCGATATATGATACAAGTAATATGTGCGCGATTGATGAAAACACTCACAAGAAGAGGATCAGTCTATAGTTTTTTCGTTAAAAGAGATGATTGCAACTAGACGTTGTAGTGATGATTGAACTTGAATACGACATCAACAATCATCGCAAGTTAGACAGCTATTGAAAGCCAGGAAGTACTGGCTAAACGTAACCAGTGGAGTTTAATCATGTCAACTATGAAATAGTTGCTCACTCATGGCAATAGATAAGGTGGTGCAAATAAGTTGACTAGTTAGAAACATCAGTTGTCTGGTGACAGCCAACTCAGTGATGGATAAGCTTTCTCTGTAAAATTTAAAGTTCCTGTTTTCAATTTCTTGGTGTATTTGTGAATGCTCACTGTTGAGGAGCTTCATACTATAACGTAACCATTTTGTTCAATGTCACTTCTCCATGTTCATGATAGTGAAGTAAAAATAAACAACTAATCAATAAGTTTCAAACGAGATACATTTATGGCGCTGCTCATTAATAATAAATAACTAGTGATATACTGGAGGTCAAGAACACATTCCTGTTATTAGTACTGTTTAATATCTTAGTGTTTTACGTTGAATACCTTGAATAATCAATAATTAGTTCAATCTAGTTCACTTAGAAACTAATTCTTATGTTAAGATAAATACAAGAAAACTTTATAAAATTTAATAAAGAGACTTATTATCTGTTTCATCTCACTTCGATGGAGTGACATATTTGATTATTGATTTATAGAATACATTAATGAAGATACTATAAAGTAGAAACTAGTGTAAATGAACTGTAGATGTATCATCTGTGTGATTGGATTACTGTAGGTAATTGAAAGTTATGATGTTAACTTTGTGAAGTTATCTTAACTACGAGTAATTCATCAAATCTCATAAATTGAACAAATAACAGTCGATTAGTAACACAAATCTCAGTTTTGTAAGACTCAAGCACCATTTTTCAAGTGAATGATTCTAGATGATTTTACTGAGCGATTGTTCATGATTGTCTTGTTCCATTTTGTATCATGAAGGTTGCTTACCTCTTATCTAAAGATCTCTTCTTTCAATTGCTGACTTAATACTTAGGAATAAGATCAATTCAGCCCATATTACAGCTATAAATTCAAAGATGTTAATAATTAATTGACACTGAAAATACTCATTCAGTGTACACTCCATTTTAATTACTCCTAATGACAATTCGACATTTTAGAAATTTCCATTAGTCGTTGAAAGTACAGAGTAGTTTGCAGACGAATAGTTGAAAGGGTATCAATATCCAATCAGTAAAGTGCCTATAGACTTTTAATTGAATTAATACCGCCAGTCTTATTCAATTCCAGATCAATTAGTTTCACAGTCTCCAACTATTACCACTCATCTGTTTCGGCAGTTACCAGCCCTCTATACGACCTACATTACACCAATTAATCACTGTAGACGAATTATTGCAATTTTACCACATATATGAACCAACAAATCAATATCAATTTCTATAAACATCCTACTCATGAATATCAACTAGCACATAGTTTAAGACAGAGAGCGTCTAATTCCAACTACCTTGAGATTATCAAATTCCACTTGAGAATAGTGTTTACAATGTAAAATCTCTATGACTAGTTGTTAGTACATTTTATCTTATTCAGTAGAATTCAATCCACACTATACGGGACTAGATAAACATCACATTCTTCATACGTGAATGATGAATCAGTGAACTTCTGATTGTCGATAGTAACCGATTGGAGTGGAAATTAACATTTTGAGTTGAAGGTTGTCTCCATCTGTTCATGATTTCATGTTACTATATCGATGGAATAACCTACGTGGATTATCTCATCTGTCATTAAATTAATCAATCAATGCAATGTGTAATGGTTGTGTGAATGAAGAAGAATAATTAACTCTCGGAATTGTCTGTGCAGGAGATTATTTCATCTATATGTTGATTGTATGTTAAGCGATTGGCCCATTTAGATCGTTGTTATGTTGTTGTTATTGTTCTAACCTTCCGTTGGATGTATGAACTGTTATCATAATAATTTCCAGTTAGCAATCAACAATAACTAATTCACTATGTATATGTTGTTTCAATTCTTAGTGAATATTGTCGTTGATTGGTATGAATGTTATTGTTGTTGTTGTTATTGTGTTGTATGGTGATGTTTTGTGTGTATATAAATGATTGAGTGAAATATAATTTTGTGTGGTTGGTTTGTGGTACACTAATCTTGTGTTCTTTGATCCGGTTCGATGACTAGACATGACGGAGTAGATATATGGGTACCGAATAATAACCTTGATATCTGGATTTTTCTACATTGTTTCCTATCAGTGTTGCTGTTTCTATTTATTATGATTAGCTCTAGTTTACGTTACATCGACTCATGTTTGACCATTATCAGTCAGTCAGATTAATATTATTCTGTCATTAGGTTTTGTTGAAATTGTTGATATCACGAATTGGTCCAAATTACAGAGCCATTCGTTCCCAGAAACTGGCATTGGACAACTGTCTCTTCCTAGTACAGGGCTCTTCAGCAGGGCGTATTCACGACCCCGTCGAAGAGTGGAATCCAGGACCCTCTGGTTCCGCAGTGAACGCATTATCATCAAACCACTGAGTTGATTCCCAACGATTGATATTTCCAGTCCAGTTATTTCATGATAGGTTTTCTCAACCTCGTCCATTGTCATTGGTAGGTAACTGACACACCCGATATAATTGAACTTCACTGGTTACGTCCCGTAATAAGAAGAAACAGCTGTCCAGTGCCAGTTCTTGTTGATCAGTGGTTGTCTAATCCAGATCAACTGGTAGTGTCAAATTAAGACATTTATTTGTTCAACTCGTCATTAATCCAGTATGTGATCGAAGGTGGTAAAGAAGTTTACTAATAGTAAGATGAACTTAGCATTTATGTTTTCTTTTCAATAAATGGACTGACGGAAGATAATAAAAATGTTATTTCTCATCTTTTATGGTATATCGATGTTATCCTGATTAGAAACAATTTCTATTTATGACAGAATACTTCATTCATTTTTCATTCTAAATCAGGAGGCTATCCACCTATTTGATCTGATCTGCACAGATCAGTCAATCGTTGACGAAAGAGAACTTGGAATGTTTTGGATGTGAACGTGGTGGCCAAATTTTTCACGAAACAAACTAGGTTTTAATCCCAGTATGAATATCAATACTTGGATCCAGGTACATCCAGACGACGACTCCCAAATGGGACAGAACGTATGTCCTGAATTCCGCTTATCAATCACAACCTAACTAAAACAATATTTGTGTACTACCGCCATATAGAGGCAATGTGATCAGGGTGCACAAATAGCAACAACAGTTGACCAGTTTCAGTCCATAAGAAATCAACATGAAGATCCAATTACATTCAAATCGTAACATCTGGAAGATGATAATGACAGATTGTTTTTAATCAATGATCAGGATTTATCATGTAATAACTTCAACTAAGTAGTCTTCACTTGTCAACAATAAATGAAAACGAACAGTTATAGACTGATGAATAGTAGTAGATCAGTAGATTAAGTCAAGGATGATCGACGTTGAAGTATAACTACAATTGATTGTTTGTTTACTTTACATATCTAATTAACAATGAGGTTTTATTTACTCGATAGATTACATAATCATGTAAATCAATATGCGTACACTTCACATAAATCATGTAGAATGAAAGAGGTTAAGTGAAACTATTCGATAAAAAAAAGGCATTACGTCATTGTAAACGTATTCATTAGAAGAAATGGGACAGTTTAGTCTTTACATTACTAGAATCAATTGTTAGTTAGTGACGGTAATCGGTAATTTCAATAAAAGACAATAATAATTCTGACAAACAAATAGAATATAATGATTATTTACTGTAAGCCACACCTATAACATAAGATTTAACCATTACTAATCAGTGGCTTATACCTATTATGAAGTATTAAAGTAACTACTAACTTATAAATTCAAGCCTTATTACAGTCATAGACCTATAGGGTATAAGTTTGTTATGAGAAAGCAAAAGAGCCAGATGACTAGAAAGTAGTCAGTAGGAAAGAATTTCGACTGGTACTTAATGCATTATGTAGAATTCGAATCTGTATAGCACAGACTGACTAAAAGACTAGATAAAGATGATATTGGTCAATATATACTGATCAACTAATTTATGTACCTCAGTCTTACAGAAGATTAGTTGTAACTCGAGTAACTAAGTGATAATAGCAGCAGACAATGAATAGTAAATGATGAAGGGAGGTTCGAGTTCATATCATTTTCTCCAGAAACATCAATATTCTTAATGATGTAAACTGTTTTGATGTTTTTCAAAGCGAATATTATAACTAATGAGATTAATATTAGATGTAGGGTAAACTGCTTTGTAATGAGTTACATCATCTACATCTCCAGTGATGTGATTTGGGGTTCTGTTTGTTCCTACAATAACAGTGTGTAACTTGTATACTTTTCATGCAATTGATTTCATGGTGTCTTTTGTATGTGACCACTGTATATTTGCCTGTTAATTTGTAATTTCCTGTTGTTTTTATTCTTATTC
The DNA here is from genome assembly GCA_025215515.1 of Schistosoma japonicum. Classification (NCBI taxonomy): domain Eukaryota; kingdom Metazoa; phylum Platyhelminthes; class Trematoda; order Strigeidida; family Schistosomatidae; genus Schistosoma; species Schistosoma japonicum. The sequence goes on from CM046065.1 coordinate 23,293,105, forward strand.
ACAGAGTCTGTATATTGTTTCTGACTGTATGTGTAATCAGCCAACTTAGTTATGCATACCGTTGGATCTTGTTCTTATAGACCATAATTACTTTTGAGTAACAGTCGAAATGTCTATTCATAGATATGACAAAGTTTTACAATGAGCATCACTTTCTTCATGATTGCTAGTTAGTCTTGTTAAGAAGTATCAACTTGTATACAATCTAGACTAGAGAAAGTTTTCTTAGTAACTATCTTCAATCACTTAATACATTAAAACATTGTACATTCTATGGTAAGTAACTTAGACTTGTAGAAACTATTATAACTTCATTGATAGAATCAAACCAATACTAAACATCACACTAGTTACTACTTAAATGCTCATTCAAAGTAGGATGTCATAATTATAACAACAAGATGAAGATTTATTATAAAGAAATCATAATGTTAAATGTTAAGAAAGACTACCAATAGAAATGTCCAACATCTTCGCTGATTGATGGGTATTGTACTTGATGAATGATAATACTGTGTACAACATTACCATTCAAACATTTCAAACTCGATTTATAGCAAATCACAAAACAGAATAGAACAGAAAGGAATGTTTATTCAAGTAAGTGCCAAATATATACAGAATAACTCATCTATTTATTGTGGGATGAATTTGTATATTCCCATCCTATTACCAATTCTCCCATTGCACAAGTATGATTGTATGGACTCAGTAGTCTAGTGGTGAACGCTTATGGCCGTTTGACACGAAACATACTGAGTTCGAGTCACACTGTGAACATGAATATTGGGATGCAGATATATCCATCCAAGTCGCAAATAGAACGAAGAGCTCGTCTGGATTCCACTTACCAGTCACAAATGATTCAAGTATTTATTGTTTTCATATAAAGTGAAATCATCAATATTAATCATACAGTCGAAGTACTCGATATTGAAGATTCTATAAAATTCTATCAAACAGTGATTGAATAGGATGCTTTCAGCTACTTTAAAGCATTGATGGTTTCGTCTAGATTACTTAGAGCCACTCTAACAGAAAATTTATTCGTACTAATTATTTAATAGCTGTGATGTGAGTAGGTTGATCTGCTGAATGTTCATATGCATATTCCACTCATTTCATATTGTTTACTTTTGTTGAACTGTATTTGAAGAAGCTGTAAAATACTATGGTACATACTACAAAATAATCAGTATTCTGATTCCAGATTAGATGATAAGAGATACTTTCAACTTCATGGTACAGTTTCATATATGTCAATGATGATAATAATGATCATATTAATAAGTCTCTGATAGAGAATTATTATACAATTCATATGATACTCATCCTCTGTATTAGGATGTCAAAACAAGAGTTCTCAATGAATTCAATAATATTATAATGTATCAATCCTGATCACGAATAGATCTGAATCAGAAAACCATTAATCACATGAAAGCACTGGACAGATGTTTCGTCCTAGTATGGGACTTTTCAGTAGTGCGCATTCACGATTGGCAGTATTATAATACATTAATATTGTTTATTATATTATGCTTCATTTGAATAATATAAGATATTATATGTTATTCTGATATTACAGATGTTAACAGACAATTATCTTCAAGTATTATCATTGGCATTCAATACAGTAAAGTAATCACTCTTACTTGAACTCTGTGAACAATAACTGACGTTAGGAGCCAACTCGGTGGTCCAGTGGTAAAGCGTTCGCCGCGGTGCTAGAGGGTCCTGGGTACGATTCCCAATGGGGTTGTGGATGCGCACTGCTAGAATTCCATACTAAGACGGAACTGCTGTCCAGTGCTTCCAGGTAGTCAGTGCTTTCCTGAATCAGATCAGGAATGACACTTAACTATCTCCACAACCCTCCCGATTGTAACTGACACTTAATTAAGAATGAATGAGAGGAGCGAAGAAATTTCTTTTCAATTAGTTTTTTCATCAAAGCTCTACACTAATACATAAGTTTACAAGAGGTTCAAAATCATTACCAAATAATTGGTGGTATGTTGCTGTTAGGGATTCGTAATCCCCAAAGATACGATGATTAATTTAATTGAAGGAAAGAAGTTATATTGATTTTTTGTAAGCTTCATTTGTAAACTTTCATCACATTAATTTGATTTCAATCTGAGTCCTACTCCTAAGTACAATTTGACAGTATTTCATTGTATGAATTAAATGATGATGATTTCACTTGATGAATAATCACGGTAAATTAATTGATATAAAAATCGATGTATTTAGGTAAATATAATTCACAGTTCACTAGTATGGTCTGGTTGACTTGTGTTCTTCCTTATTTTCGGCTTGGGACTAAGTGGGCATAGGACAGACGCGCATTTATCGAGTAGGCACACCTTATTGGCATTCGCTCACTCAGTTGCATAATAATTTTCCAGGTTCAAAGGTATTTGTGTAACTGTTTTGACCATCATAATTCTTATAATTACTTTATCGGTTTCTTCTTAATAGATATTATGTAATCAACATTATGTCAACCCATTCACTTATCATTTGCACACTATCAAAACGATAATTACCTTATTCACCTTCATGTCTTACTTGGTTCGTTAATTAGTTGTAATTATTTCACAAATACCTATAAACCTGGAAAATTATTATGTAATACACCATCACTTATTCGGCTATGATTTAAAACCTAATGTAAACTTATAAATTAGTGTAGAGCTTTGATTTAGAAAACATTTCTTCGTTCCACTCATTCTTTCTTAATGTTTAAATGAGAATTTTTTTGATGATTGACAATAAGTTATTACAATTAAGGGGGTTGTTGTAGAGTTAGTTAATTTGTCAATGCTGATATCATGAATTGATCTGGATCAGACAACCATTGATCACCTGGAAGCACTGGATAGCTGTTTCGCCCTAGTATGGGACTCTTCAGCAGTGTGTATCCACGACCTGGGGATCAGACCTAGGACCCTCTGGCTCCGCGACTGTGTCGGCTCCTCACAGTTAATATTTCTAATTCAGTCAATTCATGATACGTTTACGCGATTTCATCCATTGTCATCGGTGGGTAACCGCCTTACATCCGATACGACTGAACTCCATCGGTCACGTCCTTACACTAGAATTCCAGGAGCCGGCTCAGTGGTTCAATGGTAAAGGGTTTGCCGCGGAGCAAGAGGGTCCAGGGTCCGATCCCCAAAGGGTCGTGGATGCGCACTGCTGAAGAGTCCCATACTAGGACGAAACGGCTGTCCAGTGCTTCCAGGCGATCAATGGTTGTCTGATTCAGATAAATTAGTGATATCAACATTGATAAACTAATTATTAAATAGTAGAAATATCTATAATTTTGTTCATTTCGTCGTAATTACGTTATAACATAATCATTTTTCAGAAACAATGAAATGAGATTACCCATAATATTCACTAAATGTATTATATTCAGCACTTTCTGTTTAATGAGTGGTCAATTTTATACGAACTTCAATATGATAATAACCTTATGAAGTTATTTTGTGATGTACATTTATCCATTTAGGTCAGAAAGGTAAGTTGAAGAGCGGTAACATTGAAAACACAGTAAGCCTAATGTTCACGAAAGAAATCGTACTGATATTTGTAGTGAAACACAACTAGTAATAAGGTATTTCAGTTAAACAGTAACTTAGTAGTAAGTATTGTTTGAATTATCAAACCTTTGATACAGTAAAGATGTCCATGTCGGGGATTTTTTTAGTGACTGTTCCTCAAGTCATTGACCAGTGTATAATAAACGAGGCAGTACAGTATTATCATCAGATACAGTCCCATGGCAGCTAGTTACTAAAACACGTTCATACACCATTAGCTTTTTTAGAGCTTTTGCGACCCGTTTACGTCAAAATTTGGAGTCAGTTACTTAACTGCTCTAGGTGGAACCCAACTTAGTTTAAGCGGCGAACGTTCACTTTAATCCTCTCATTTTTGTAATCATACTCTACAAGAAGGTAATATAACTTCAATTGTGGAGACTATCAACCGATTGCTATGTGAGATTTTGAGAAAATCCACTTACTGTCGGTTACATCAAGACATTTTAGACAGTAGCATTCTCAATGGCGCCACCCTTTTACAACGAGAGGCGAACACTTAGTTTGACTCTGGATTTCCGTCACTAGTGACAAGATCTTAAAAGTACGGAGCCTAATGGGTCAAAAATACACCAAAATCATTTGTCTCATAGACTCAACCAGGTCATTAAAACCACCTAACTTATTATTATTTTTATGCACCTCAAGAAGAACCGATTCATAATATGGGCAAATGTGACACCTAATCGTGTTAGGGGTTCATTATCCCCCGAAAATACAGTTACTCAGTAAATCAAGCGAAAGAAATTGTACTGCTTTAATTGGTAGGATTTCATTTACATGTTAGTCACACTCTAGAGTAGTTGCTATGACATTTAATTCTACTACGACTCGTAATCGCTGTAAGTTAATTGATATAAAGGTGCATGGGTTCAAATTAGTGTTGTTGTCCGCTCATCTTCAGTTTTTTCCACAATACAATCTTCCTATAACAGTATTTTTTTTGAAGCTGTGGGTTCGGAAGAAACAAGTCGTGGTAGCTGATCTGAAGTACGAGAATCAGAGATAACGTTCGCATTAACCGTATCGACTATCGACGGGATCATTTAATAACCCAGTTACTTTAGATCTATCAACTGCATCGTGAATCGTACAAAACCCATAAGAAGCTATGCGTTACCCTCATTAAATACATATCAGCACCCTCCCCCTTACCCCACTCCTGTTACTCGAATAAATAATAAAAAGACAACAAAAGAAGCCTTATATATAAGCGATTTTTCGGAGATGCAAAGGTATACAGGAGGATGTAAGTCAATACAAATGTGACAAAACAACAAATTAGAAAATGTTTCACAGAGTAAATATATTATCATAAAGTAAAAACGGTAGAAAAGTTAATTAGACTATTTTCATGTACTTAAACGTACAATTATACCGGCAACATAAACATACATATGGATATGAAAGTTGGAAGCGCTTTACAATTCTATTCAAGAAAAGTCAATAAAGAGGACATTATCACGTACTATATTTCATATGCATTCTTCTGAAACCATCAAAGACAAATACTGAACAAATATATAAGCAAATAAAGAATAATAGGTAAAGTTAAAATTTAAAGGAAGAAAGGATTCGAATGAATACAAAGAATAATAACAGTACAATAAATGATTTACTTGAATACATGACATGCGAGAACGTTCACGAGTTAACAATTGAAACACCAGTGTATTATAATGAAAGTAATGTGTGAAATGGTGCTAATTAAAATATTATTATTGGGGACTACACTTTGCTCTTCTCTTCAAACCGGAAGAATCAGTTGACGACCTTTTAATACTATGAATGAAAACACAAAGAAATAACAAATGAAAAGGTGATTTTTAGTTGATTGAATACGTCACAAATTAAAGTTAGCAGGCTACCACTGAAAATCAAGGAACACTGAACAGCTGATTTGTTCTAGTATGGAACCCCTTAGAAGTGTACCTAGATTCCACTCCAGAGGCTTCAGATTGGTGAACACCCAACACTCTGCACCACTGGGCCAGCATCCAACGGTAGAATTCCCACTTCCATTAATTTGTGACATTGTAATTGCAATTGTTAAAACTAAGTGTACACACACTAGATATTCAATTGATACTAAAAGGATTAAATGACAAATTTATGCAAAAATAGTATGAAGAAATAAAACGTCTCCAACCAGGTAGTCTTTAACTACTAACATTGTTCAAACCAACAGTCAACGACTGATTCGACATCCCATTCTAGTTTTCTTCCATCCTACTCCTACACTAGTCAACGTAGAAATAGGTGGTGGTTGGGTATACGTTGTCCCAATCATCTCAGTCGATGAACGTTCAAAATATTAATTGATCTGTCATCTTTACCGAATACTCTGAGCCTAACTTCAGTATAACTCATTCAGTGATTAAATAATAAGCGAGCAAAACTTCAATGATACATGACCAAAGACCTATAAACAATGTATAATTTATATTTTTATAGCACGTATTTCACGGCCATAGGATTAATGCAGAGAGGACTACTGTAAAGTATACTCGTTTTTCGGTTGATGAACGGCTATCTGGCCTACGCCTCAAGTAACTTAAGTTGGTAAAAACAAAACAAATTTTCTGAATGTGAGTTCAGATTTCAACAGACGTCAATCCATCAAAACTGAGATAAGTACTGTGGTCAACGAATTTTACTACATTTTTTATGGCCAATCTAGGTAATAGTGTAGATCAATTCTGAAGTGGTTTGTATTTGGAAGAAAAATGCATCCCTAAAATGCTTGCATTGTTACTTTAACTATTGAACGTGATTATCACGAGAATCCCAACCAGAAAATAAAGACATAAAAACATGGGTCAGAACAATAGTCAATGACTTCATTGTACATTAATACTCACTTAGGTACCAAAATCCATCATGTATCGAGATCAGTATTAATCGGGTATACATACCCCAGCTAACTCAAAGATTCACAACCTAATCGACCAAATCACCACCTGTGATTAGTATTTTAAGCCTAACTGTAAGTTATTGTACTACAGATTAATTAATTAGTGTAAAATATACAGATTCTTTGAGGTAGTACAATTTATTTGCCTTACAAAAGTTCATGTACTGAGTATAGTCAAACACGCAGTAAATGCCACTTCCTAGGTGCACAAACTTAAATAAACTAAATTTTGCCTTTCCTCTCATTAGGTAATTTTTTAATTTTTGGACTGCATATTTTGTCTAATCTTTTCTATTACTACTGGATTTAGTACTACCCGGATATTCATCTTGCTATGCTGATGTGATATGGCAACTTGAATCGGTGCATATATTTGCCAGGTTACATGATATTTATGATTTACTGACTGGAGGTTGAAAAAAGATACAAACTAATAACATTACTACTACTAGGCTAAACCTGCAATTCATTGGCTTAGATTAGATTACTTAAATCATTAATGTGTGGCTTCACAAGATGTTCAAAAAACAATGTGTAACATGCCAAGTGCATTCGCATATAAGTCTGATGCCATAACACCACAAACAAAATGTTAAAAACAATATTCCTTACCTCTAGTAATATAAAGGTAGAAGAAATCAATATATAGTAATGTCTGGACACATCCAGCTATGATCGCGATTAAATCATAAACATCTTCTACATAATACCGATATATCCAATTGACTAAATATAAAGCACGATAAGATCCCAATGCGAATAAGTAATGTGCTGTGATTGTTTCCGCTTCACCTGTACTACTAATCATGAATAATTGGGGCAGAATGGCGACTGATTCCAGATATATAGAAAATGTCCATAGTATCTATGTAAATAAATAATTAAAATATTCGATTTCGGATTAATTCCTCATGCAAGAGAGGCACAATTTCTGAGACTACAAAAGTGTTTATACGTCAACAAGGTGCATTCAATAGATAGTTGCAAAAAATGCATACAGTGAATCAAACTTCGATAAGAAAGTAAGATGTCATGATATTATTATCATAAGTCAGTCAGTTACAACGTAGAACTTGGTACATGCGTACGTCAGTTCAAGTTGCCATGCCCCAATTAGCAGACAGAGATTAAATTGTCGGACCAAATCCCAGAGTAGGAGAGGTAGTAACAGAGTAAGTACCAATGGAAAGGCATAGAGATCAAAGATTAGATTCGATAAAATATGAATCAGTAAAGAGAAAATTATGACAAGCTTAAAAACTTCGAATTTGAAGGAAGATAAGGAGTGGATGCACCATTATCATAATGAGATTGGTTAATTTCATCCAAAATAATGAAACAGAATAAGCAGTGAACTAAGACACTAAATATATTTCAGGTCAACTAAATGATGTAATTTTATAACTTCATCGACTAGTATACTTAATTTTTAAAGCGGATAATGTAAGTTGTAGTTAGACAAATATATTGATCTTAACCAGATCCAATTTCAGATCATAGTTACAAGAATCCTCGAAACAATCACATAAGAATCAGTATGATAATAGCATCAGTAGTGAGCCTTAAAAAATGAGTTGGTGTTTAGTTTGAAAATAAAAATAAAAGTCAAATGAATTGATTAAATCACTTATCACGGATATTGTCAATCAAGGGGAGATGATAACTGGTGAAACATCAGTAAAGATACGAAAGATTGCATAGCCTCTGTGTAATCCAGGCACTTCCAATTAGTAAGGTAAACACCTCTCAACCCAGTTTAGAGTTCCACAGTCAAGTAGTACCACTATCTTTAACAAAAAGCGTATTTTGATATCAATCACATGAACCCCTACTCGTTCACTGAATAGTTTGAGGCATTACAGATGTTTCATCCAATCTGTGGATAAATACTAGCAACATAAATGAATACAACCATTTGTTTACAGTTTGTAGTAGCGCCTAGTTTCAGTGAGCATGTCACATCAACATGATAAGGTGAAATCAATAGGATGAAAAACAAAGTCTGTCACTTAATTCATATGAAACATAGAACCTAGAATATATATGAATCGATTCAAGTTGCCACACCTTATTAGCCCAGCAAGATAAACTCTAGATTAGTAGTAGTTACATTAGTGGTGGTAAAAAGGAAATGGAATGGTAAAAGGAAATAGAATGTGATACGAAGAGGAAGAATTAGCTGGTGGAAAGAATGGTATAAAACAACTTTAAATTCACGATTAAGGGGAAGACAAAGAGTGAATGCAATTGTGCCGCTGTGATTGATTCTGAACTATATCACCTAGTGTCTAGACACTAGTTACAATAATTGCCTGGACTCCAACCAAGTAGTTCGCATCTACCAACACGGCTGAAACTAGTAGTTAACAACTTCATTGACTGACACCATGAGCAATGTTTTGAAGATATCATATACCGAATACGAATAGCCAAGGAGTATCATATACTCCCAATGACCACGTTTCGTATACACATAGTAAAATAGAACATACCACTGTATAATATACTCGTCCTCTAATTAATACACTGATATCACGCCTACGCCATAAGTGACGAAAGTTGACAAAAGCCAAAAGACCGTTATGAATCCAGGCTGCAATTTCGTCAGACAATGGAGTAGGAATAATGCAGTAATAATAATGTGACCAGACATTCAAAATAAGCTTCCGTAAGAAAGGATGAAACTGAATATATTAAGTAACTCAGGATAAAAGCAAAAAATGAGGAAGCCCAAACCTATGAAGAACTTTTCTAAAACAATAGGAGACAGTGACAATGAAGATGAGGAAAAATGTTTGCTAATGCTTTTAGGCAAATGATTAGCTTTTAGTCACATAGTAATTGAAAATGGTCTGAATTACAGTATATGAAAATTCAAAAACACTTATAAGTAGTTGTGACTCTAAATTTCGAACTGTAAATTGTTGGCAATTAAAAAACGATGTGAATCACGCTCACTCACTAAATAAGATTATAAGTGAGTGTGATACAGTAATATAGTTAAATAAATTACAGTTCAGAAATAATAACAATAATGTAATATGAGTTAAGTAACTGACGATTATTACCTGTAGGACATAAACTAGGTCCCAAGAGTTTGATAGTTTGGCGTCTAGCAAATTTTAAATTAGAGGTTGTTTGTATATCAAACATACTGATGAATTCCAGAATATCTACCTGATGTTTTGTGCATTTAAGATGCATGGATATAGCACTATTTGATGCATTAATACCTTTCATTTAGAGACATGTTCGACGGATCCAAGGTAATTCGTCTTTTTGTGACTCCTTGTAACATAACTCTAAATCAGTTAGTGACACGGATACACCATTTTTGTATTCATCAGATCCTGAACTTAAAGTTATCTTAAACCTCTCTTTTTATGGATTATCTAATCAAAATCACACTATACCAAGTCGCGTTTTACTACCATTGATGCAACTACTAGTTTTACTACTTCAGCACCCGTCTTATTATGTTAATAGTGTGGCAACATATACCGACGTAAGCGCTGAATTCTACATTGTACATGACTGATTAAACTGGCTGTGATGAAGTTACATATAGCATAAATACAATCAACGTATTTGCATTCCATTTTGTTTTAAACGAAAATCAACGCAAATTTTATAAGAAATAAAATAGCCAATGAGAGGATGTACGGTGTACATTTACTCGTACATTTTTATTGTCAAATTTTCTGAACTAGATCTTTTAATTGCGGGGTTTAATCTACAAACCCATATGAAGAAGATAAACCGGTTTTGAGATCAAAAGTTAATAAATGGGTGGGCTGGTTAAAAAATACATTTTCTATGGGACAATAATACATAGTGACAACTGGAAACCCCATGAATCACTTTCAAACATGGGGTATGTATAGAGCCGTAGTGCATAAAAAAAAACACTTCGTTGATACGTCAACGGGAGTTCATACCAACAATATCGAGTCAATGTGGGGCCGAGTTAGGTGTTACTTGCAACCACACTTTAGATAGCAAGGAAAGATGCTATGGAGTCATCTGGATGAATATTTATAAAAAAATACATAGTAACATTAAGTCTGGAGAGTTCGAGAATAACTTGAATAAGTTTACTGATGATATAAAAACAATATATCCTGTATAACTTTTTAATTTCAATTATAAAGAATTCTCAATAGATTTCGGGTTACGGTTAAGCCTTAATATTATCTGTATACAGTTTTGAACGATGATTTTTCGTCGTTTACAGAAGATTTACTCGGGGGAGGCATACTACAATGAGTCTTCGTCTAGAATTCTCTATTAAACCACTAGAACTCGAGAAAAATCGTTGGTTTAGATTAAGAGGGCTGTGATTGCTTTATAACGATTAAGGCTTCCAAGGTCATTTTATAGTCGCTCAAGTTCAGCCGTAAAAGTCATGTTTACCACTAATACAACACTAATCAACGCTTCGATTCTAAAACTACGATGAGGCTGATTCGATATTCCACACATAAGGTTTTTCTTAACATAAGCTTACCTCTAAAAACTGAAAGTTGTGGTTGACAAGAAATGCAAAGCCTCCAATAGGAATTATAAAATATGAAAGGCGAAACAGATGATCATTCGTATCCAGAGTTGTCTTGTACTTAACATACATGCAGTAAACCGTCAAATAAGACAACACGATAAATGTAATCTTCATTACTGTGTTGTATGCAGATATATAGTACACAAACAAATCAATATATCGGGTGGTAAACACCAACGCAAACATGATTTGAGTTTTACCTGAAAGCCCTGCAAAACTTGAATGCATTGATTACGTTACCTACCTCTACATGAACGAGTAGAATAAATTTTAAGTAATAATATTATAATTGCGGCAAGGTGAGAAAGGTCGCCCAGTAGTCTAAAGACGTTCATGTTGGCTGACGATTAACAACAACGAAATATTCGTATCTCGGCCACAAAGTTCGTTTCAGTTTCAATGTCTAATACATTTTTTATGCCATATCTTTATAATAAATTGTTGTAAATCAAGTGCTTTCTCCGCTCTCGCATCTTGAGTGTTTCAATTTTGTTCCTGTTTTTTAGTTTTCTCTACAAAAGTAGGTAGACAGCTATGTTACAACTGGAATACGATGAATTTACATGATGAAAAAGGTTACGAAGCACTCAAAACAGAAATAGGTAAGGACCACTATAAAGATCGAAACATTTACATTACCTTTCGATCAACCGCTAGTGGGGTTCTTCATCAATTGTAGTTTGACTGAAGTGATATTCATGCCAGTCTACAATTCTGGGGCAAATTGTTTTTATAACTTCATTTGGTTATGCTCGTTCTGCATACGAATATTGTATCTCGATTGTAGAGGGTTGAATATATGACAATAAAAATGATGCAACTTTAGTGGATGTTTGCTAAAAATTACTCTTGTCTCTATGTTTGCCACTCTTACAAATGTTGTTTCGTTGCAAAACAGAGTACCCGGTACTCATTTTGGAAACTGTTTGAGGATTCAGCTAGCCAAGAATACAATTATTTAAAAGCACCGAACTTCATACTGACTTGTTCTGCATGTTTGATTTATTTAAATTCATCACATTCCACATAATTTAGTGTGGGTTATGTTCATCTAAATTTAAATTTTTCCCCACTCCCGAACATTATGACAAATAACTGTAATTAATGAATTTATTATGATTTCGTATTCAAACTGTGTTATAATCAGCACTCATGTTGACCCATTCAAAGTTTATTTATAGTTTATGGTTTTTGTTGGCCTCCTAATGATTGTGATTTTAATAATATACATACGAATGGACTTACATATACAGTGATATATAATCCTCCAATTTTAATGCAGGTTAGCCACCCTACAAATTATCATGGTCAAGTTTATTGAGGCCAAAAATTCACAAATCTCTCTCACCCACAAAGATGTAACGTAAGCCATAAATGCGAGCTCTCACATTACAAAAGGAGCGTCACACTCGCAGGAATACTTCAGTTAGAAGGTTTTTTAGCTTGAACCGTTCCCCAGATATAGGACCAAGTTGCGCTTGTCGTATAACCAAAGACACTATCGAATGGACCCCACTCTTACGAATGAGAAATCAGAAGGCAATAAAGGATGGAAACGAAATTGTATTTGAGCATATACAGAGCTTTAATGGGATAGCAACGTCTAGGCTGGCAAACTAGAGAGAGATGCTACCCACGGTGGTTCGAATCGTGATCTGGTGAAGATGCGTGACCGCGCGCCTTCAACTAGTAGTGTCCGCTAAAACAAACATGGTCAGCATCAATGTCGAGTCTATGCAACTATTTATTTTGGGGATTATTTACCGCTACAGCTCACTCCCCCCCTAATGGATTCGTGAGGACCCTAAGACGTGCCAGCCAAAGGATAAAACCCAATGCGTCAGACATTGGTAAACGTTCCTTCGATAGCTTGCGATGTTGTGCAGCTTCTGGACGTCAGTCCTTACACTATGGTTTCGTTGCATAAAATAATTGTACATAAAATAAAATTCTTGTTTCTTCCACGTTCTTCTGTTTGTTTTCAGACGGCCTGGAAGTCGAAAAGAAATTAAGAAAATTTAAATCTATGTGTTTTGTGTACAAAAAAAATAATTTGTAACTCGATGCGTCTATAAAAAACGTGTTGAACATCGACAACAAATAATGAAAAGTTTTTTTTGACACAAAAATTTATAAAATGCACACAGTAAAATTATTTTTATTGCTTTTTTTACAAAAAAAATACGTAAATAATAATAATGGGTTTATCGATTTTTATATTTTATTATTATTAATTTTAAGACAACAAGAAAAATGTTATACGTACGTAGGTAGTGGGAGGAAATTAGTAGACATTGTATTCGTTTAGGTGTTCTGGAAATCGTACTTTTCTACCAGAACGCGTAGCTTTCGGCGTTACAGGGCTCTTTGATGCTTCTACTTGCGTGTTAGTCATTGCTTGCTGCGTAATGGCTTCGTTCGTGCTACGTTTTGCAGGTGTTGCCGCGAATTCGACACTAAAAGGTGTACCTTCTAAGTAGGCTGCTTTGAGGCGGTCAATGCTGATGTTATCCTCGTGGCCATTTTTGTCAATCGTATAGTACTTTGTTTCACCTTTCAGGACCTTGTATGGCCCTTCGTAGGTTGCGCCGAGAGGTCGGCGTACGGCATCACGACGTACGAAAACGTGTGTACTATATTTTAAGGCAGGTTGGATAAAGGCGTCTGTCGATTGTTGTCGAGTTTGAACTGGCATAACTGAACGCATAGCATTTGTAAGCCGGTTGACGTAAGAATTTATATCTGGGTTTGCCGAAGTGAAAGCGGTTTCCACAAACTCACCTGGTAGTCGAAGAGTAGTTCCGTAGACTAATTCGGCGACACTACATCCAACATCTTCCTTCACTGTGCTGCGAATCCCGAGTAAAGCTAGTGGTAAGGCGTCGGTCCACTGAGGGATGTTTGTTGCTGAAAGTGATGCTTTCAGTTGTCGATGAAATCTTTCTACCGAACCGTTAGATTGTGGGTGGTAGGCGGTCGTCCTAAAACGCGTTGTTCCAAGAAATTTGGTCAGAGCGTGGAACAATCCAGATTCAAACTGACATCCACGGTCTGTCGTTATTATAGATTGACGACCAAAGTTGGCTACCCATTGTTCGACGAAAGCGCGAGCAATCGTTACACTAGTGATGTCTTTGAGTGGAATCGCTTCTGGCCAGCGTGTGAATCGGTTCACACATGTCAGAAGATATGAAAATCCATTCGAGTCTGGTTAGGGTCCTACTAAATCAAGGTGGACGTGGTCGAATCCAGCGTCAGGGGTTGAGAAAGTGCCTAGGGGGCATTTATTATGTTGGATTACTTTGTTCTTTTGGCAGGCTATGCAAGTGCGTGCCCATTCTTTAATATCCTTATTCATCTTTGGCCAGCAGAATCTATCAGTAATCAGTTTACGTGTAGCAAGAAATTCCAGGATGAGAAAGGTTGTGCAATGTGTCGAAGATGACTCGTCGATAACTCTTGAGGACGACTGGACCTGTAGAAAAATCACAAATTAAAGTGTTCTTACCTTTTTCAATCGTTTTGGTTTGAAGTTGGAGCGTTGTTGCAGCTAACTCGTGATGAAAATCGATATCTTCACTTTGAAGTTAAGCTAGTTTAACAAGGTCGATTCCTTGGATACGATTCAAGAAATGTATTCTCGATAAGGCGTCAGCAACTACATTGTTAGCTTCCGATATATGTCGTATATCAGTAGAGAATCGGGAGATATAGTCAAGATGACGCGACTCTCGTGGAGAGTACTTATCTGAAGATGATTTCATCGAAAACGTCAGTGGTTTATGGTCGGTGAATATTGCAAATTCCCGGCCTTCTATGGAATGTTGAAAATGACGTGCAGCACAGTACATAGCTAGAAGTTCACGTCCAAAAGTGCTGTATCTCGATTCGGTGTCGTTTAATCGTCTTGAGAAAAATGCTTAAGGCTTCCAAGCTTGGCCAGTCCATTGTTGCAGAACTGCGCCAATCGCTGAGTCAGAAGCGTCGACCGCAATGCTGACATGAGCCTCAGTATTGTAGTGTGCCAGCATAGTTACCTTGGCTATTGCCTCTTTGATTGCAACGAAGGCTTTCTTTCATTCTGAATCCATTGTGACCACCTTTTTATTCCCACGAAGGTGATCTGTTAGTGGTTTCATAATAGATGCACAGTTGGGGATAAATCGTCTGTAGAAACTTACCAACCCGTTGAAAGCTCGTAACTGCTTAATGGTTGTTGGTTCCGGATACTCCAGAATTGCCGCCACCTTGTGTTCTTGAGGCTGTATACCATTAGCATCAATGGTATGCCCCAGGAAGTCCAACGAAGTTGTTCCGATTTGACATGTTTGTATATTAATAGTGATTCTGTATTGCTGCAGTCTTTTAAAAGCTGTGTCCAAATGTTTCATGTGTGTTTCCTCGTCTGGGCTTGCTATCAAGCAGTCGTCGACATATGCATGGACATAGTCGAGCCAGCGAAACACGTCGTCAATATAACGTTGAAACGTTTGTGCTGCATTCCTCAAACCGAAGGGCATTCGAAGGAATTCGTAAAGACCGAACGAGGTTACAAAAGCCATTTTTGGGATGTCATTTTCAGCCATCGGTATTTGATTGTAGGCTTTTACTAGATCAATTTTTGAGAATACTTTCATTCCCTTTAACGTGGCCGTTAGGTCGTGGATGTGAGGTAAAGGGTAGCGATCTGGCGTTGTTTGTGCGTTAAGACGTCGATAATCACCGATAGGACGCCAATCATTGCTGTCTTTCTTCGGGACCATATGTAATGGAGACGACCATGGGCTGCTGGATGGGCGGATTATTCCCAGGTCAATCATATAGTCGAATTCATTCTTAGAAATCCTTAATTTTTCGGGTGCTAATCAGCGTGCTTTGGAGAATACAGGTTGACCTGTAGTCGTGATGTGATGTGTAACATTGCTGATTACACATGATAACTTTGATGTCGCCTTATTCATGTCCGGATACTTGTCAAGTATTGGCTGAAAATAAGGGTTAATTAAATGCTTAAAGCGAAGAGGACATAGGCTACAACCTGTAGCAGTGGTTCCCCGTACGTACAGCTTTGTGTTGCTGTCGACTAGCCTCTTTTTGCTAGCGTCCACAAGCAAGTTGTGGTGGCTTAGTAAGTCTATGCCTATGATAGGTATTTTCACATCGGCGATAGTGAAAATCCAGTGTATGGGTTTTCGCAAGCCCACGTTCAAGTAGACATATTTCTTACCATACGTGGCTATTTGTTTTCCGTCAGCTGCCTGTAGATCAAATGCAGCTTCATGTTGTCGATCAAATTAAGTTGCAGGAAGGACGCTGACTTCTGCGCCAGTATCGACGAGGTAGCGAACATTCGTTATCACAACAGGCGTCTGTTTCCACCGGCTACGGTTGCCGCCAACGCGTGCCGGCGGGATAGTTTCCCGACGCAGTGGGTTTGAGGCTAGGGAAACAACAGGGGTTTCTACATTTCTTTGATTCCTTGCCATAGGTGTTGTGGTACCAACACCAATGTGGATTTTCCGTTCGTCGAGGTCGAGATAAGGATCGTTTACGCGATGAACTTCGTCGTCGAGGATTACTTGGTCGGCGTTGCTCGTGTAGATCGAGGAAACGAGAAAGAGTATGGCACAATTTAGTAACTTCGTTTTCGGTTTCTAGAGGCTTTTCTGTAACAGAATAAACCTCATTGTGGTGAGTTCTGGCGATCTCCAGAATTCGATCAGCAGATGAAGCCAGTTCATCTACTGGGTTGTTGTTAAAAGTTACCAATACTGCTTGCACTTCTTGTGGCAGTTTTGATAAAAAGAGTTGACGGAAGAGACCTTCGTCAAAAGTACGTTGACCTATTACCTCTTTCATGCGCAATAACATTTCGGTCGCAGAACCGTTACCAAGATCAATGGTGTGAAACAACTCATCAAGACATTGTCGGTCAGACAAATCTCCTCGTTCAAGAATCGATCTTTTGAGTTGTTCGTACGGTTCTAGGCAGTCAGGACTAAAAAAGAAGGGGGTGACGTACCTGTTCAATTCACGCGGAAGTGACCTTACAACCGCCAGAAATTGAACGCGTGGATCAGTCACACATTGGTATTGGAATTCTGCTTTTGCGTAGCAGAACCAGGCTTCGACATTATCTGCCCAGAAAGGAATGAGCTGAAAGTTTGGAGGCGTAGGAATTTGAATCCTAATTAGCTTAGGAGTCTGGTCTGACATCATAAAAATTGTAATGAATGCAATTAAAAAATTACTGTGAAAAATATGCGGTAAAAAAATTAAACCACCAAAAATACTCTGTCTAAAACTATAAAAAGGAACGGACTCACAGTAAATGATCGTTTCCAGATCACGTTGTGCTCACCAATGAAGCGTTCTTCAGATATAGGACCAAGTTGCGCTTGTCGTATAACCAAAGACACTATCGAATGGACCCCACTCTTACGAATGAGAAATCAGAAGGCAATAAAGGATGGAAACGAAATTGTATTTGAGCATATACAGAGCTTTAATGGGATAGCAACGTCTAGGCTGGCAAACTAGAGAGAGATGCTACCCACGGTGGTTCGAATCGTGATCTGGTGAAGATGCGTGACCGCGCGCCTTCAACTAGTAGTGTCCGCTAAAACAAACATGGTCAGCATCAATGTCGAGTCTATGCAACTATTTATTTTGGGGATTATTTACCACTACAAGCTAGCTAACGTCTAGAAGTTTCATTAATCATTATTATAATAGGCTATGAAACGTATAAAGTTGCGAGAAGTGATGAAAATCACAACTGTTTTAGCTGCTTTCAAGGGAGTTTGTTCAGGATTGTGTCACAATTTAATACTGTAGATCTGTTGATATAAAGCTGCAAAAACAGCCAAACAGCGTGTCTAAGATCATATGGTAAGTTTTCAGGTGTTTGCGTTAATTTAAACTGAAAGTGACTTGGATGGTTAAGCTCATAATCTATGGGTACAAGTTGTTCCAATGGTTGATGTTGCGCTGTTAAAGCTTGATATTTATCGTGGTTTATACGAATGAATGGAAAGGCCTATGGATGAATACCTAAGCTAAGGTACTAAAACCTTTTCTGTGATAAACTGTGATTTAGACTGTACGTGAAACGATATCAAAATTTTATAGTGATGAATATTATGAAGGATAGTAAAATAGCTATAATAAAACAGATATTATCTTGGGTCCGTGCCTGATTTATCAACCAACGTCAAGTATAACCACCAGATCATGACACGATACTATGAGCTAAGTAAATTCTCTCCTAGTCAGCCAGCATAGTCATTACTGTTTCGTTCAAGCTCTAAGCATGTCTATACATATCTCATCAGTCCATCAATGCCATCTAATTTGTCCTAATTCATACGTACGGGTTTAATCATCAGAAGCTACACTAGTGCTATGACAACCGTCACTTAGTTACATCAGACTCATTCAGGTAATTGTGTATAAACGTTGAGGATACGACCGCAAACTTTAGGAACAGTTAAGATGTGAAATCGATGTATGAGTTTCTTAAAACCCTAGCAGATAAGGTTCATGCAAAATTTGAGAGAACTCCTAGGTAGGATATAACACTAAAAAAACTTGCACAAAACATTCGATCTGACGTTTTCGCAGCCAAAAATGCAAATTATGAAACTCCCTACCTAAATAGATTGCGTTAGTATTTACAAATAAATCTTTTAAATGTTGATATTCCTAAATCAATTTCATTAACAAATTCAGGTATCTTAGGTATCAGAATATTTACGATCAGTAAACGTATTGTACACAGATACGTTTCAAAAAATGCTTAATTTAAAAAATACCATAAATGAATTTTTTCTCTGGCAATAAAATAGAAGAATTTCTTGTTTTATTATATTTGTTAAGTATGTAGTTTACACCGTACACATGGTGTTTAAGCGCGCTACTCAAATGTGAGCAATTAGCGCTTTTTTTTCGACATTTCTTTAGTATGTGAAAATGAGGAAATAGCATAATGGCGTAAAAGCCAGGTGAAAAAGTGTTTTTGCTTGTGACCTTAAGATTATTACTTTTGTCCTTCAACTTCATTCACTACTTTCGGATTCAGTTTCCGTGTATTTATATCTTAACTGCTATTACTACTGTCATATCAAATATTAAGATTTATTTGTTGTCTCATACTCTCGCAGAGCAATACAAGGTGAGCCACTTCGGGGCAATAAGAACTGAGTTCTGTAGGGAACCCTTACTCTTGTGCTTATCTAAATATGCCATAATTAGGAGAGCCTGTTTGATTTGAAAAGTGTTATATTTAAATAATTATTATATCGTCACCCTTCTAACATTTAGTTGGATTGCATCTTGACACAATATAATGTGACAACATTAATGACCTCAAGTATTTTTACCGTACTTTGTTAGGTTTAGTTATTCAGTATAAGTTTAGTTTGTATTAGCACATCATTAATTTACGCGATTTGACAGTTTAACAAAATCATACTTGAGGAATTTTAAGGTGCATGAGTCGATAATTTTCACTAGTGTGTCGTTTTAGTAACATGGATTTCAGATAGTTGTTTTGGCTTAGCTTTTACTATTTACACTTATTACGGCGTTAAGTCAGCAATAATATAAAACGTCTCAGAATAATTACATGATTGGCGGACCTTACATTTACGAAGTAAGTACTAAATTTGTGTTTACATCACACTTACAAGAATGAACGTTCCTGGGTTGGAATGATGAACTACTTATTACTTGAGATCTGGATATTGGTGGTAGAAGAGAAGCGTAGAGAGTGAGTATAGGAAACGACCGGTCAAATGTTAGGGTAAAATGAAAATATTAGTACACGAGACTAATGTAATAAAAGAAATGGATAAACAAACATCGATGCTACACTTATATAGACCTACATGGGAAACGCACATGTTAGTCATAAGAATAAGAATACAAATACAATGAAGGGATGCATCAGTAATGAGACAGCATATATTTATATGTAGTAAAATACCAGATTACTTTTAATATCAGCAAACAATAATTTGACGTCAAATATTGTGTCAAGGGATTAAGCGGACACTGCTGGAGGTTAAAGCAAGCGATGCCACAATTCGTAGATTCTGTCCGCTGAACAGTCTTTACCAACTTTTGTGCGAGCCTTTCTGCATTGCATTGTAAATCAGTTCATTTTTACGCATAATTTAGTACTAAATCCTGTAAGTGATTTATTGAGATAAAGCTAGTTATAAACAATATTACGCATCTTGGTTCTATCTATATTGATCCTAAAGAAGCCTAATATCACCGGACTAGTTGATTAGGGGCTTGCATTATATCCTAAACCCCTTTTTCCATTGTTTTACCATCAACTTGTTTCAATATCGCAATATTCTTCTTAAAGGGAGATTTCTTAAGATGAAGTTTTAATGTGAATGTGGATAGATTATGAATTTAGTGTAATGGGCTAAGTTGTATTTTCAATCATTGTATCCCACGTGATACACTTTGTTAATATGACTGACTAACTCTGACAATATACATACAACAACAAATGTGTGTTTAAAGTCAGAATGAAGGGTAAATGGGATGCTAATTTATGCATCAATGATAAGTAAATTTGGACTCAAAGTAGATTGTTATGTAATTTTAGGGAAATTAAGTAATGTCAAACTTCAACAAACAAGTAATATATAATTTTAAAACAAGGAATTTATATTTACATATGGAAATATTATTTTGTAGAAAACAAACTTGAATACTTCCGTACTGCAAAGTTGTACGCGGCCGTTGTTAATGATTTTAAATAACTCTGGTTTCACTTTGCTTAAAAGTATGGAAACAAATTTAAAGATTGCATATGCTTAGTTGGATGCAGAATGCTAGTCGGAATAGATACGTAAGCTGTCACCTCGGATTGTGCTTAAATCATCGACAGCAGAAGGTAGAGTAATCTGCATTTTAATGAGATTGAGAAGGAGGAAATTTATTATGACTCACTCATAAATGTCGTTTTGAATAGTTGAGATTTTAGACAAAGGCTGTATACCCCTCCAAATCCTAAGATTATTTGCATCTGGATGTCACTATTATCTTCAATGTAATAATGATTAAGTAAATTTTATTTTGTCTATTGCAGTTTCGTCAATCAAACTAACTCAGTTGCATTTGCATTCGATGTGGATTTGAGTTTATATTTTGTTCAAGATACGTTTATTATCACGGGAATATGAATAAATCATTTTCACAAAAGCAGGGCATTTGTAAAGAACTAAATGAATTAAAGTAAGTCTTCAGTTGTGTAGATAACATTCTCATTATAGACTTTCAATATTTAATACTTTACTTCATGACAAAATGTGGATTAGTGTTGCAAACGATATCCTGAAAACACCATCATTCAATTCCGGTTGTGATGAAAGAAATAATGCTGATACAATATCAATGATCAAGTTGTTGCCCAGGTTAGCTATTTCATTTATTGTTTACGATTTAAACTATGCAACGATGCATTTTATACTTTTTCAGTAATAATTTAAAACCGCTAAATGAGCATTTATTGGAACAGCAATGATAAAATACATTAGTTAATGAGACAAAATCAACCTGAGCAGATTTGTCTATTTAAGATTTGTAGGCATTTCTCACATATTCAAACCATATTGTTATAAAATGATGCCATTTTGCCTAGGATTGTGTTACTGCTTAACACTTCAATCTCTCTGAGACTTTCATTCTATAAATAAATATAATTAACTAATAATCAATTCTCTGGTACTACTTTATGTTTTGATGCAAGTATCATATAGCTTGTAGTCATCATATTTATCAAATGGAAGTGTTTCATTTCTTTTGGTCCTTGAATTCCAACTTGTAGACTCTGTTTCGATGTTAGAGGAATTAGAGAGTTATTATCTTTTGTTATATGGTTATCGTGTTTTTTCTTGTTTACGGATTTATTCAAGTTAACCAAGTAATCAAGATTCTGCTTAGGTACTAAACTTCAAACCACTATTTTACTTTAATGGAAAGTGATATTACCCAACTGTTCGTAAAGTAATACGTGAAGAGGCATTTAATTCAATAGTGATATGGTTGCATTAAAGTCAATATGTCCATTTATATTTTCCGTGAAGCAAAAGGCATGTAGTTAATAGGTCTTCATTTTGTTTGTTTGACATTAAATTATTTTAGAACGAGATGTGACTGGAACGTCTTATGTATGCTCATTCACTGCTAACCTCTGAACTATGAATGAGTTGAATGAAAACTGGTGGTATGGAGATAGAAGGTAGCGAAGCTAAAATATATCATCACTTCATTAAATCTCTGAATGCTTGATTGAGGTATGCTAATAAGTAAAGACTACATAGTTATAGTTTATGCGATGATTAGTATCAATGGTCGGAGAGGTTAAATTACATGGTTTTAATGTAATTTCTCTGTGTTTCCTTAGATCCTATTTTATATCTCTTATTTCTAAGAACTCCTTTCTACTCCCCAATTTATGCCTATCCTCATTCAGTCCTACTACTACAGATAATTATATTTTGACATCCATTTTGATAATTTTCTGTCGTTGTGCTGATGTAGTGTAACAGCCAACTCCTACGTTGCTGATGACTAAAGAACTCATTAATTTAATCCACTCAGTTAAGAATCATCAAAGTATAGCAGATAGATAATTTTTCTTACAATAATGATTAACTTCTATTCAATGCTAAAATTCCTTCATTTTATCACTGTTTTCATTTAGTTATCAGAAATTATTGATACATTACAAAGAGAAATTAATACGTATAATCAATACATGTCAACCGAATGATTATGAGAATGTAATCACAGCATTATTACATAATCAATCTGAGTACAATAATAGCAATAATAATAATAATAATATACAATCAAATGATTATTACAATCGTTTACAATTGTTAATCTCTTCTTCATCTAATTTATCATCTGAGGAATTATCTACTTTATATAATCAATGTTCAAGAATAGAATTGGATAATTTACAAAATCAACTAGGAAGCATTCTCATTAGTGATAATGATACTCATAATAATCATCACAAGAAAGATCAGTTACCACCTGAAGAAATTATGTTGGAATCCAAAGGAACTTTTCGTCCATGCTCTTCATTTTCTAATTTTTCATCTGCATTGATATCGTCAAATTCATCATGTTCCTTGGCATCATTCAGTTCATCATCTTCACCTTCAACAGGTGATAGTTTATTAACTTTATGTCCAGTTTCTTCAACTGTACCTTCAATATCATTACAATCAAGAATGTTGTCTAAGAGTACATCGAAACAAATTAGTAAACGTCTTCATAATCAACAAACTAAGAAGGCGAAGAATATTGTTGAAAAATTAAATGGAAATGAAGGACATTTAGAGAATTCTATTAGAAATCTATTTCAAAGTCAACCAAATAGTCCTTCAACTATACGTCATTCATTATGTTCATCATTTAGTGATGGTGACTCTTCGTCATTTTCCAGTTGCTTTAATAATGTAAGAATTGAATAGTAGTTCTGACCTCTGTTTCAGTGTTAAAATGTTTAATAGTTGTATATTGTTCATTAAAGGTTGGATTTCAAGCATTAACTTTCATTTGAAATGTTTAGCTGTGTTATGTATGAAGAAAGCAATTGTGGATAATTCCAGATGCTTGAAATGAGGTCTTCAATGAAAATTATACTCCAATACGTATCATTCATCTCATGATGACTGTAAATGAAAGATACCGCACACACATAGACATTTCAGACAACTTCATCCTGATCTATTTTTCAATGTTTGTGACTCTTTTGTTATGAAAACTTTACATAAACAATAAATATTTCAATGGCGCAGTGATAAGATGAACCTCTACAGTGCATAATCTTTGTGTAGGGTATTTTCTGAACATAACCATTGGAGTCAGAGCTTATAGTGAACTTTCATATAAACTTACAGCCTCAAATAGTATCCATCAAAACTACTCACTCACCCTATTTCTGTCTACTTTCACCATATCCTTTCTCATGGAAATAAAGCTCTCCTGGTACTTAATAACATTTATTTATCTTTCCCCATCAAATTAGTCTATCAACTTACATCACTCAATTTAGAATAGGCTTGTACATCCAGCCGATGAGTCCCAAATAGGACGAAACGCGCGTCCTGGATTCCACTTGCTAGTCACAATCCAACTTAAATATTACATCATCCAAATTACCATGTTCTAACTAATATAGATAGTAACTAAATAAATTATTTTTTATTCTCAGTGATTCCGGTTGATTTGATTTTTGTCTAGAGTCACGGAATCAATTTCTGAAGGCGGTCACTAGTAGGCTATTAATTATTGTTATAAAGGGTTGTTATAGAGGTTGTTAGGTTAAGATGTTCATATTACTGTTTGAAAGTATTTAAGGAACTATTTAAATGCAGGAATCACTAGTTACTGATGACAGGTACTCTGATGAAAAGTTGTGACCAAGGAAGTTTAATCACTTGGGTGTTTTTAATTTACTTATTACCAGGAGTTGATTGGAGCTCAATAGTCTAATTGTTTAGTTATCTTGTGATCAGTCTTTGATGAGATTGTAGATGCTACCCTTGAGGAGTCCTATGTTATGATTTCATCATTTCTTAACTTTTTATGTTGTTTCTTTTAGGTTGAATTTACTGTAATGAATCAAGATCAGTTAATTAGTTTAGCCAGTGCATTGGACAGTCGTTCAAGTCGATTGGACTGTCGTCAAAAAGCATTGAAACAACTAGTCCACTTACCGATAATTGATGTACAAGCTTGCGAAGTTTGGATCTATTTGAATGAGAATATCTCAACGTCATCTCCGTCATCTCCTGCACTAATGAAAACAACTTCACTCACGAAAGAGAATACAATTGTAGTGAATCAAGATCATTCAGTAGTAGATAATAACTTATCTAGATCATATTCATCAGTAACAAATCATCCTGTTAGTATAGTAGACAAGATTAAATTAGATTATAAAACTCCAAGTAGGCCTCCGACATCAGCATCAAAGTCTAAAAGATTTGATGCTGTTCGACGAGTTATACAAACTGAAATGAATTCTTCGATTGATGATAGCAATGACAATATTAATAAATTATTACATCATACTACTAATAAGGACAATATTAGTAGTACTAATACTACCAGAGATATTACTAGTAATATAAAAATGATTACAACTGGTGGTTTAAGACGTGGTCTGGCTGACGCATTAAATGATGAAGATGATATTTTATGGGTAAGTAAAGATAGGAAAGTGTATGCATTTATTTTACTTTAATTATTCTGCCCTTAATCATAATTAACAGATGGAATATTCAGCAATAAACCGATGGCACACAACTTTACCATGAACCAATTCATTATAAAACACACTGCCACTTAACGTCACTAGTAGATAACTGCCTCGCTTTTAGATTAATCGTCTATAATAGAATCTTAGATATTCTATTTGTTTTAGTTGTTGCATGATTATCTGGTTGTAGATTCGATTCCTAAAGAAATAATGATTATTCAATGCCAAAAATGACCTCATATTAGGAAAAAACAAATATACATTAATATTGAGTTTTTATTCCAGTAGTTCAGTTGTTAACATTAATCCATAGTGATCACAAACTTAAATTTATAAATATAGTTTATATGATATCATTGTTTGAAATGGATTGTGGCTGGCAAGCGGAATCCAGGACGCGCCTCTCGTCCTATGTACCTGTATCGCAGTACTGATGTTCACACCGGGACTCAAACCAATTTTATATAGTGTCAAACCCCACGGCCTTCTTTTATCCGTTTTCAACAGGATTCTAAATTAATGCTTGTCTCGTGATGCAGTCTGATAATTTCCGCAATGTATGTCCTGTCCATTTCTAACGTCTTTTCCTAATTTCCTCTTTGGCTGGGAGTTGGTTTGTTCTCTCCCATAGTAGGCTGTTCCTGGTGATTTTTGGGTAACGGACATTAAGTATCTTGCGTAGGTAGTTGTTTATAAATACGTTTGCCCTTCTTACGATGTTTGCTGTATTTCTCCATGTTTCAACTCCATGCAGCAGAACTGTCTTGACGTTCGAATTGAATAGTCTGACGTTGAGGTTGATTGACAGTTGTTCAGAGCCACATATATTCTTTAACTGTAGGAATGCTACCCTTGCTTTGCCAATCCTTGCCTTTACATCTGCATCGGATGCTTTTTTTCATCTATGATGCTTCCCAGGTACGTGAAACTATCCACTTCTTCCAGAGTTTCTCCATCAAGTTCAATTGAGTTGGTGCTCCTTGTGTTGTATTTAAAGATCTTACTCTTACCCTTATGTATGTTCAGGCCTACTGATGCTGAGGTTGCTGCTACGTTGGTTGTCTTCACTTGCATTTGTTGGTGTGTATGGGCTAGAAGAGCTAGTTCATCCGCGAAGTCCAAATCATCGAGTTCCATCCTACTTGTCCATTGATTTCCGTGCATCCTCTCAGATGTGGATGTCTTCATGATCCAGTCAACTACTAGAAAGAGAAGAAGAAACAAGAGTAGGCAGCCTTGTCTGACTTCGTATCATATGTTTATTGAGAAGTAATTACTGGAGTTCCAGCCAGAAGCCGTGATCAATTAATTTAATTCACATTGTTCATGATACCAACAATGGTAGTGAATGGTGTATAAAACGGAAGCTAAAAGTGTATACCAACTCAATGGTACATATGTTGATTGCTCACCAAGAAGCTTTCAAGCACTGCATTCGATTCCTGTTGGGTTCTTGAATACAAACTATTAAGGAGTTTCAAACTACAATGGAACGTCTCTAAAGTGCTATGAAATTTCGGTAGTAAAGTACCTTTACTGGTGATAAAATATAAGCTTAGATTAGAAATCGACAGTCTCTACTTCCTTTACTCATGCACGATTGTAAGCAGAGATGTTAAGTAGAATATTTACCACATTGAAAATGTTATCGTTAAAGCGCATTCATCAATAGGGTATACATTATATAGTGATGATCATCACATAAAGCTTATGAAAATTGGCATTATGATAATGACGCAAGGTGATTTAAAGTAGTCAACAAGAAACTCATAACCTCTGGTTTTTGCTGATTGACACTTGTAATCTCAAGGTACCTGAAATCTTGATTGAAGTGATTCATCTTGTGGTTTCTGAACCCTGATCACCAACCTTTATAGCGCTCTACCATAACTACTGTAATATTAATGCCTTAAATGACCTCCCGTATAGCTGAGTTATTTACATTGATTAGTATCTAAGTAAAAACTAATATCAAATCTACCTTATCCTTACAGTCTTAATCAAAGTTTTTTGATCAGGCTACAATTTGGTGGGCTTACAACCAACAAGGATAATTAACTCCTTCTAGATTATAGGTATGGCCTGTTAAGGAGTACTAACTACTATGAAACTTAGATCAACAAGAATTTCTTATCTACTATTCTCACTCGCTTGTTGGTGGATAACTTAGATTAGTAGAAAGATTTCATCCTGATCGATAGATTTCAGCTATCACTAAATGAATAAAGGAACTTAACATTATTTAGTTCCGTTGTGGTCAGTCGATTCGTTTACCATTATGAATTTATTTCCTCCTTTTTTTTCAGAGCCTTTCATTACGTTATATAAGTAAAGGACTTTCAACTACTCCACCGAATATTCGTGAAACTTACAGCTTACTAAGTATGTAGAATATTTTTGGTATATTTAACATTATTTACTCAATTTACCAGGTACTAAACAGTGTAGTTGACTTTGAGGTTAAATTAATATGAGTGAAGCCGAGTTCGAACCTGCTACTCAGTAACCAAAAGTTGAACTACTCAGCCACTTAGCCATTTGTTCAAAACATGACAAATATTATACTTGTTTAAGCTGAATCATATCCAGATGATGGGAATTCAACTGTTACTTATAAATGAATAGAATTCTTTATCTCTTTTTTCTAAACTAAGAAGGAAAATTCTATGCACAATTCTTTGAAGTCTTCAAATAGACATAATCCTCTTACATTGTCTAATCTAATAATTATAATGTGCTTATTCGTATTTATGTAGCTCCAATGTTAGGCATCATTACGTATGTCGTCCAACAGTTTACTGATTGTAGATACATATTACTATACTAATAGATTCTAACTTAGAATAGCTCACTATTATGTATTATTGTAGTATCTAAAGGTTCTAAATCTGATTGTGTGTGGCATTTTATGCATGAATACTGCTAAGAAGTACCAGAATAAATAAAATCTAGTACAATAGTCCTATGCTATCAGTATTTTTTATGTGTTTTCTTTTTTGACATTTAAATCTAGTTGAATACCTTCAATTACAGTTCACTCAAAACGCCCATCAATATCCACTTCTTGTAGATGGTGTTGATTTTCAACAGAATCATAACAAGAGAGTTTTAAGAGCAGTAAGTTGTTCTACTACGTGTGTATCTTTTTAAGAGGCATGTCGTGTTAGAATTTTGATAAAACCTCTAAAGTAAATGTGTTTGGTTAGAATTTCCAGAATTGAGAATCGAAATGATGTCGATTATTTTAGTCAATATGATCTCTTATGGAATGATATAGTAAGCTCAGATTAGACATGGGCAGACTACAGCCTACCTCAATCAACAACACTAGCTACTATCGGAGTGGGATGGGTGAAGCAATGGGTGGCCAAACCAAAACATAGCATAAATCCATGAAGTTACTGGCTGCCAGCCAGCCAGCTTTCAGTAAATGCAGACTACTTGGATTGTTAGTATATAAAAATCAATCCACGAAGTTATTGACTATTGATAGGACCTCGTGTGGTAAATATAATAGGAGATCGGTAACACACCATTTCATTCTCTTTCCAAATTATTTTCTGTGTTCGGTCTTTCTCACACTCAGTGCTAGTACATTGGTTTCGACAATCATTATGTTAATGTCATCTCATTATTCTTATATAACATGGTTCCTTACAAGTAATTGAAGAACGTTAGTTCCCTCCGACAACTCATAAGTTTGGTAATAAACGTAGATTTTTACGTCAGCAAATCGTGAAAAGCCTTCGTGGGGATTAGGAAACTTAATGGTCTCAGCTTATCAAAAAGCTAAAAACAGTAGCTGGATCTAGTAATTTTCGGAAGTTCTTTCACTGATAACAAGAAACCTGCTGTCCGTGGAACAATCTTTGAAGCTGACTGTACGCCAATCACTAGCATGCAAGATCGTCTGAGTTTTCTAAAGGTCAATTTAACTGGTCTGTTGCACTAACAACTTCAGTCAGGTTATCCTGCCCTCCATGGTTAGTGACGACTGATCCATCTAACAAATAGGAAATCCGACTTATGAAAAGGAAAAAGCACCAGACTGAGACGACCTGCCCCACCAGCTCCTTTTAAAGATGGTGGTAAACTTCGAATCAGATATCTAGCAAGGTTGTTTGAAACGTTTAAGAAACAAAGAGTTTTCTGTAATTTTGGAATAAAGAGAATATCATTCCCATTTTTACGAAGGGCTAACGTAACCAACGTAATAACTATCAAGGGGGGGGGGACATAAGTCTGCATTCTTATGATTTTGAGATAGTAGAGAAGATTTGTAGCTCAGGATGATGGTCCTGGTTTGGTCGCGATCTGTGAGTTGGATGGTTTAACTATGAAGCTTTCATTGTCACTTCATGCAACTTTATCGGCGCAAACTTTTAATAAAAGTGAGCTATGTAAATTTCTCCACTAGTGATTAGCAGCTTGTTTGGTCGACTTTTAATTTGACTGGTTGTTATTGGCACTTGTTATGTCAACGTTCGCACATTTGTGCAAACATGCACTAATTTCCTCCAAATTACTGACTTCCATCATACTTCACAGATGATGCAAATATCGTAAACGGCTATCGGGGAGTAGGCTGATTTTCAAACAGTTCGAACATGTGTTGATCACATTTTCACCCTCCACCATATGTCGGAACACTGTCGAACATATTGAAGGCCAACAGTCGTTATTTCTTAACACCAGGCCCGTCTTTAATTGATTAGACAGGACTGTGCCCTGGATTTGGCTGTTGGAAAAGGGGGGTGCCTGAAAAATTTAACATCTTAAAGGCTCTATACAAAAACACCTTAGGCGGAGTAAGGGTATACAACCATCTTTCTGGATTGTTCCACTCCAGTAGTAAGGAAAGATTGGGTTACCAAATTTCACTTTTCCTCTTCAGCTTCGATTTCTATGACATTCTGGAAACAGCTCTGAAGGAGGTGTATGCTGGTGATTTGTAGCTATCACCTGAAGAAAAACTTTTTGATCCTGAGTACGTGGATGATATTGTCTAACTCTTCAATTTCACACAGGCTATCCAAATCTCACTTAATCAGTTGGCAATTAGTATCCGTATGTATAGCTTGTACTTTGCACCTCTAAATTATAAAGAAGGATGCTAGGCATCTCTATGCTTGATCATCTGTGTGTTGGAAAAATTTCTAACATCCGGTGGGAATATTATGTTAGTGATATCAAAGTTCGGCATCGTGTGTCCGAGCGCAGTGATGACAACCCAATTAATGTCACTGTCTTGAATTGTCGTCTATGGTAGCTTTGTTATGTTTTACAAGTATCATCTCTGCAGCTTCCATATCATGCATTATTTGCCGACGCTGGGACTGATTGGCAAAGGGAAGTGATAGTCATTTCATTAAAAAAAGATGTATAGGACTGGCCTCTGTTGGCCACTCCCGATTTCTCAGTTGGAGTCCTAGAGATGGTATAAAGCAGTGGCTTGAAACATTATCAAATATAACTCAGAGTAGTAGCCAGTAATCTTTTGCTACAGTTTCTTGTTACAGTCTTTATAAAAGTAAGATGATTTCTATTAATAGGAATTAAATCTTTCTGTTTGTGTTTGTATCCGAACTGTATCTCCTACTTTGTAATCCTCATGTTATCCAACGAAATCGAACACTTTCCTCCTTATCTGTCCTCTCTCTCTCTCTATCTTCTTTACAAAGTTCCTTTTGTGCGTGTGTGGTATCTCTGTATTTTTCATGTCATTAGATGCCATATTTTGTGCTTAAATAAACAACAAATAAATAAAGTAGAGCAATTTAAGTTAATTTTATAATTTTAAACCATACATGTACCGTCGAATCATGCCTTACAAACTTTTATACCACGTTGTTTTCCCTAGAACTCATCATCAGTTAAAGCAAGAAGAGGCGGGAAGGGAGAGAGAGTTAGGAGAAATCAACCCTTGAAAATGTTTAGCCTTCTCAGTAGTTTACAGCTTGAATGAAGAAGCTATTGGTTCAGTTAAATAGTAGCTGAGTTAATTTCAGACTATTAGATTGATATATCGATTTGTGTAGGTAGGAATAGGCATAACAAAGCTTATACATCTTGAAATCGATGTAATCATTTTGACAGACTTTCACTTATTGAATACACTTTCCTATTTTATCTTCTAGTGCTATTTAATGAATAAATTTCATCAGACTATTCCTTTTTATTGGATTCGTTATTCTGAACAGTAAGTTATTGTACATTACAAACCCGATCTTAGTTATGCAGTTATTTGAATCAAGAAATTATTTGTAGAACTGGTAATTTCTTGTCTGCAACTCCTCAGAACTTCACATTTATGTGGAGGTAAAACCTTAAAACTTCGTAAATAGAGCTTATAATTCAAGTCACTGAGTTTATTTCTCATTGTTTGAATTCTTAAATCCAGTTAATTCATTATTTGTTAATTTGATATCACAAATTGATGTGAATTAGACAATTATGGACTACTAGGAAGCATTAATCAGCTGTTTCTTTCTGGTATGGGACTCTTCAGCGGTGTGGGGATTCGAACTCAGAACCTTCTGGCTCCACTGACCCGACTCCAAACGGTTGATATTTCTATCTTAGTCAACTACCGATATGTTTACGCGACCACATCCACAGTCATTGTCGCTCAAACATGTCGTTAGTTGACTGAATTAGAAATATCGACAATAGGGATCCGGCACAGGGATGTAAACCTAAAGCGTTCATCTCAGAGCCAAAAGTTCCAATGATTGATTCCTGGTAGGATCATGAATGTGCACTGTCGACGAATCTCATGCTAGGATGAAATAGCTGTCCGGTGCTCGCTGGTAATCAATGATTGTCTAATCCACACTAATTAGTGATGTTAAATTAACATTTGACATTCTCCGCAACATCCAATTACAATTAGTTGCATGTTAGGGAAATATTATACTCACTGCAAAGCCTACGGTTCTGAATTCGATCCCCTATGGATTTATAGGTACTCGCTGAGTGGGGATTTCGTATAGTAACGAAATAGCTATCTGTTTCCTTCTAGTTTTCCGTATCTATTTAATAAATATCAACTAATGATATACAAGCAAAAAATTCAGTAACCTTTAAAGCATCCCTTTTCTTTTCATCCCTAAATCGTTATTTCTACATGATATCTAGTAGTGATTGTTTTTTAATGAAGATATAAGAAACAATGTTTGGGTGGTTAACGCAGTCATCTTACAAGCATTAACTTATTGACTCGAATCAATCACTCCATCTAACTGAGTTTAAAGTATCGAATAGTAACTTAAGTCATCATTTTAGAATCCCATAGCCAAAGGCTGAATACATGAATCTGTACCTAGTAATGTGTGTTTCTGATATGTCAACCTAAACAGTTGTAATTGGTCACCAGGGCGGAGATAAACATGTAAGGTATAACTTGTAAGTGAACTAGAGCACTATTACTCACATACTTTTCTACTCCTTTCTTATAGTTTGATTTCACCATATCTTTTATGTTCATATATATATATGTTCATCATCTGGAGCTCAATCACTAGTTGGGTATTAGGCCTGAAATAGTACTTATTAGGGTATTTAGACATACGTATCGAAAACAATATTATCCTATAGCTTTTCAACAAAATTGTATCTTTGTTATCTTATCAATTACATCATCAAGACAACCTCATAGCTTAGGCAAATTGTTCAAAGTATATTACTAATCTATTAAAATACAAATCAGTCAATGAAAACAACATTCAGCCTGGTACAATGCACCCCTTTCCCTTTCAATCCAATGCTGGAATAGGAAGACCATAAGCAGAACAATCAATCAGACAAAATCATATTGTATTTTAAACATTCCTTTATATACACATAAGACCTGACCAATTAGCCAACCGAATTAGGAAATTAACATTAATTAACATTAAGGGAAGCAGTGGTAGTGAACTAGAGTAACGTATACACAATTAAGTAACTGTTGTTCACAAATGGAGAAATGACATACTAAGAGTCAGTAGATCGAAAGAGGGGGATAGAGTAACAGTGACAGAAATCAAATGTTTACTTTGCAGACAACTAAGATAATTAAAATAGGTTTCCAAAACATAGTTTATTAAGGTCAGTTGTTCTTCCCGAATCACCTGAATAATAACAAGGTGTATCATTTATCAGTGTATAGATAGTAAACATATTGTTGAAAGACATCGTCGATTTATGCTAAGTGCCTTCTGTTTCTTCTCTTCTTCTTCTTCACTGATTTCGTTGTTGTTCATTCTTCTAGATTTGTCAATGAAATTATTGGAAAATGTTTAAACATTTTATCTATTGGTTGTGAACATTACATGAATGAACAACAACACCAACAACATCATCATCAGCTTCGATTAACTCCATTTCATTTATTTAGTCTTATAGATTGTGATGCTAAATGGTTTATACAGTCTACTGTAAGTCCTTTTGGTTAGTATGTTTTAATGAAATAAAATGCCTAAAGTATAGTATATGAATAAGCCTAGTAAACCATTTTATACTACTTATAAGTAAACAGAAAATACAGAAGTAATTTTAGCATTTCGTAAAACCTTAAGTGATTAGAATATTTTGTCATATTTCACAATTTAAACTGTATTCCTCACTGACTGTTTGTAGTGGGAAACCATAAATCGACTTGTAGCTTTTATCAACTTTCTTGTCATTCCAAATGCAAATAAGATTGTTCGCATTCAGTCAAAGATTGATGTTGATAGGGTACCACTGAAAATTTATTAAATTCGTCCAAATATGGGACTACTCAGGATTGCATGCTAGACATTCTTCCAGAAGATCGAACTCATGGATTTCATTTTGGTGAATACATAAGTATATGCACTGCTGGATAAGTGTGCCGATGATAGAATTTTCACTTCCTTCAATTTTAGATTCTGTGCAACGATCATCCATTGTCATTAGTGATAACTGTCTCTCTCCCTACAAGTTTGAACTCTACTGGTTACAACGGAAATTTCCTGAAATTAGTCACTAGTGAACTGATTATTACAATTGAATTAGGGTGGTTTTGTGGAAATATAGAACAACTTTAGTTATCTGTATTCGTCACAAATTAAGGAAGGTAGAAATACTACAAATGGATATGACCAAAGTGATGCAGAGAGTTAAGTATTTGCATACCTGTAGGTCATGGGTTTACATTACCTGACTAAATCAAGGGTTCTCACTACTAAATAATCCTATACTAGGACTAAACAGCTGTCTAATGCTCTCTGGTTTTCAGTAGTACCCTGCTAACATCCATGTCTGACGAATGCAAGTAACTGAATATAATACCTATCTCCACAAACCGCAGGCCACATCCTCAAGTACCACTAAAAGAAAATCTGTTTATAAAGACAGTGATGTTGAATGAATACCCAGAGATATTCTTAAATTGTTGTAAGGACAATCGTAATAGTATAATGAAACCTACTGTATTTCTAGTGCTTAAGAAGCCCGTGTTAATCACCTTACCTTTAGAGTTGATTCAAGCAACCTTGTATCGAAAAGAAGGTTCAAATCAATTATCAACAGATCATATAATCCTGCTAATGTCATTTTAATTGAAATGTCAAAGACTATGCTTCTTAATCAACCCAAACACCATTTAAATTATTGCATCAGATCCCATTACTTTTATCAGTTTACATTTATGTGTGAATACACTTACATAAAGTCAGACCACACAGCAAACCAATTAGAAAATTAACATGAATACAGAACGAGGGAAATAGTGGTAGTGAATAGGAGGAACTTGTACTCAACTAATTGACTGTAGTCCATAATAACAGACAATATAATAACAATAATTATGCTAGCCGGGAGGATAGGGCAAGCGGAGCGTAACAATAATAGAAACAAAATGTTTACATTGCAGACAGTTAAAATGAATGAAATAGTGTTCTCAAAACACAGTTCTGAAAGTTTGTTACACTTCTTTGTGGTCCGGCATAACACTTTACCTTTTACAAATATTGGAAATTAAACGAATTAACCTAATTAAGAGTAGATTACACTTCAATTCATCTTTCTTTCTCTTGTCTAATCAAATGATGCTTATCATAGTTAAACAATGTTTCTTTTCAATATTTTCTTCTAATCAGTTTCATTAATTAACCAACTGGATAACTTCTTCTATTGGGTTTATCATTTATTATTTCTGTACTCATGTATTTTTCAGCATGGTGCATATTGTTGTAATGCATTAATTGTTCAATTAAAGAAAAATTATCAACTAGTAAGTTTATTGTATAGTTTAGTAGTTTAATGACAAGTTACAGAAGTGAAAAGTTTTTAACCGAGGTTTCATGCTATTTAATTCACGTCCTTTTTTCAGGGGGGGGGATTCGGAGAGTACTTGTGTTCTCTTATATGTGACTCTGGATCATAATTTGATATGCGTTGTTGATGATTGAAATATATCACAAAGAATAGGTCTAGAGTTACCTGACGCCTACCCTAAAACCACCTGTTTTTACATAGTACAAGTGATGTTGAGTCGCTTAGACTAGTGGATACATTATAACTCTTGATAGAATTTCACCAGCACTATAAAGGACTTGATGAACATCAAGTTGATCACTACATGATGATCAACCAATGAAGTTACTAGATATTTCCGTTTACTATTCATGAAGTTATCGTCTGAGTTCGGATCTCTATAGAGTTATGAATAAACTTAAAATGATTGTGCAGGACATTTTGACTATTGATACCAGAGGTATGACGGTGGGTTGTCACTTTTTATAGTGTGTAAGAATACTTTTTGAGCTGCCTAAAAACTCAACAATGTAAAAAATGGTCCACATGTTTGGACAACTGTATGTGAATTGTCACATACAGCACTTTTACAAATTGTGCTTAGTGTTCTTAGTGTATTTGTTACTTACTTTTTTGATCCTTTCGCTAGTGACAGAATTCCGTTTAGACCTAACAAAAAGTGTTATTTTGTAGGCCAACCTTTTTTAAATCCATTCTCTTTGTAGTAGGAAGACAGGATCGCTGTAAGTGCTGATTGCTTTTGGGAGACTGTCGTCACTGTCATCGTATGCCTTGGTTCTTAAGTATTTATTGTTTTAAATCTTATCACTCCCTGGACAACCTGCGTTATATAACATTAAGAAAACAGTATTTTAAAACTATAAGAGGACTCAGACGTTATGTCTAAGAATAAAGAGTGTGGCGAATAGCGACTGCAGTTTAGTTACAGAGTACGTGTAAATGATTGAGATATTAAAGTTCCAGATTAAAAGCTCACCTAAAGTTCTTTAAATGTTGACTGGCGTTTCATTGATATTGCGTTCTCTTGTACGGTAACTCAGTCATGTGTCACGTAAACTGAATCACCAGCCGTCTCAACGTATAAATAATAGCTAAAGTAGAAGCAATGTGTAGCTAGTTTGTGTTATGGTCTTCAATTAATGTCTTCGTAAATATATGTCCTTCTTGAGTGGATTACCTTGATGCAACACTGATCCACGAGCGCGTTTTGTCCTACTTGAGAATCATCAGCTGAAGATATTCGTATTTACTTAAGTACCTGTTACACATTCATGGCGATCATTTACTTAGTAGCCCAGTAAAGAACACTATGGAGTTTTATATACGTATAGATTGACTTCACGCCGCAACATGAACATCAAACCACAAACATTCAGCTGATGACTCCCAAACAGAAAGAAACGCCCAATCTTTATTTAAATTGCAAGTCACGATCCATCTTTTCCCAAAACATACATTCCTATAATAGTATTAAGACTTTAGTGACATTCACAAACATGTTAATATAGGAAGAATAATGCATCTATTGTAATTGTCAATAATTCAATATAAGGATAATAGTAATCCCCTTACTTTTACAGACAATCTATGTATGTATGATCATCAGAGAACCTGGCACATATGTGTGTCGGCCCAAGTTAACATAACTATAATACACAGCAAGATTAACATCACACAGTAGTAGTAGAATTTACTTCGATAATAATAATAAAAAAAAGCAAAGAAGAGTGAACATATAGAATATGGTTCAGGAAGAGAAGAGATGGAGTGTGGAAAAAGGGCTATGAAATAATTTTAAGCTCACGATTTAACGGAGAACAATTTGTGAATACATCTGTGCCACTGTGACCGATTCTGAACCATATCACTCAAAGTTTCCAGTCACTGGTTACGTATTAGCGGACCCCAGGTAGTCTACAGCCACCGAGTATTGTTCAGTAGGTTTGGAAACATGTAAGCAAACAAAATCACATGGGAATTTAAATGGATAGAGAAACAGAATTAGCTAGGTAACAATCAGCAGGATTGGAGTAACACCTTTAGTTTTCAGATGTAATCTGAATAAGTTTGAACTT
This sequence comes from Schistosoma japonicum, assembly GCA_025215515.1. Taxonomy (NCBI): domain Eukaryota; kingdom Metazoa; phylum Platyhelminthes; class Trematoda; order Strigeidida; family Schistosomatidae; genus Schistosoma; species Schistosoma japonicum. The sequence goes on from CM046065.1 coordinate 23,330,849, forward strand.
GTTTAAATTTATTCATTAACACACATCAATTTGTGATGTAGTTGGACGATTATCTGCTGTTATCAGTGATAAATGTCTCACTCCCGATAAGTCTGAACTCCATCAGTCATGACTTCTCAATAAGGATTTAGTAAAATAAATTCACTGAACTGTTAGTCTGAGTGAGTGGTAATTATCAGCTTAAAGTTAGAATGAGAACTGAGGTTACTGGTCAAAGATGTTTAGTGACTTGGATCAATAAAGCAGACGAGTTCATTCTGTTTTACTTTCTAAATTCTACTCCCAGTATTCCTGTATATGTACATTTTGTTTCTGCTTTATTGAAACAAATTCTTAGTCACAGTCATTATCAGGGCTAGTAAGATTATTTCAATAGTTTAAGTTTTCACTTTACAAATTCCAAAAATTGATTTCGTACTAGTAGACTGAATTATAAACTTGCACTATCCAAATATCACAGTCCTATTCAGTAAAGATATTGATCATATGGACACTACTTTCAACACAACAACTAACAGATCAAGCCTATTCACAATCCCTTTCATCATTCCTATTATCAAATGCTTCTCCATAACTCCTCTCAATATACACCAATCTAGTTCACAGTATTCAACAATCCACTTATTTTGTAACCATGATCAACATTGTTTCGTCGATATCTTACAAAGTCTCCTCATAGGCAAACAACAATTGTCTCTCTCAATCTCACAACTTACATCACTTATGACATACGTGAAATATCCTTCTAACCAACATCAAATGAACATACTGAGCATCAGTTCATTATAAAATCACCCGCCTGTGAAACATGAACTATCAAAATAAAAGTCATGAATACGTTGAAAGTCTGTGCTCGAGGATGCATTCAGAATATTGTATAATTATCGTCGAACAATCGAGTGAATAACGATAAACTTAATCATGAGATATTAAGCAAAGATATCAAGTCTCATTATCAAACTGCGAATTTTCATCGACTGAAGTGATTAAGATATTTGTTACATGTTCCAGACGAATATCTATTACGATGTGCGATGTCAGCTAGTAAACGGCAACTGAATTGAAGGTGGCTAAGATCAGCCAATCTACATCATCGTATCAATCCACGATGTAATTGACTGTTAGTATGAGTCGTGTTGATAGCGTATGGAGCCTATTTATTCAGGATCATCATGTGATAATGGTGACCAGTGGTTGGAGACAGTGAATGTAATGTGTGAGGTGAATTCATTCTTTATTTTTGTGTAGATAATAATTTCGAATATTCTCTGATGCATACCCTGTTTTCAATTTTATATTGTTGAACTATATTCCAATATCAATCATGTTAATTTGATTTCGTCTTATCAATGTGGTATGACATGACAGTCTCCTTGAGGTTTATGATTATTAGAAGTCTACTGATAACGTGTTTCAATTGTTTCTATCATCAATCTAAGATCGTATTTATCTTATTTTTATTTATTTTTTCAGTTTGAATTCACTGTCTTCATATGTTTAATCTACATGAATAATCAGGAAGATACGGATGTCTACTACTCATGTATGCAAAGTAACATGAATTTGTTTCTCTATATTTTGGTTTTTGAAAGTGTTTTTGTTACAAAATAAGAAAAGTGGTGAGTATGCATCTGTGACAGTACAATGAATTCTGAACTGTGCTACCCAAGCCTCTTCAATAACTGGTCACTGTTTTTGCACTGAATCTCTACTTGGTGGTTTTTCACCTACCTAATAGTTATCTATTGCTTAGACTAATGTCATTTTCCGGTTTATATTCCTTATAGGTTTATTCAATCTACTTCTACAACAAAAGACATCACATACCGAGTTAGATGCTAGTTGGGAATACGTTACCATATGTACCACTCACTTTAGTCAATGAATATTTACAGTTTGATTATCTCATTCGACGTCTTTTTCTTGTACCCAACCCTTTACGGGAAACTTCATCACTCGGTTGTTATACGATACACAAATAATCCTTCAAAAGAGACTAATAATACAAAGATTGTGGAGCCTATTTATTTCTATCATAGCTCATATTACACACCCATACAGCACGAGCTGCTGCGTAGTATGCTGGTCTATCTAGTGACTGATATCAAAGATGGCACAAATTGGTATACTCCTAGTCAAATTCTTTATATCCTTACTGTTGACTTTAAAAATCACCTAGAGGAAGGTCAACATACTAGGACATTTCACTCCCTACAATCACCCTAAACAAATAGTGTTTGCCATCTGCTCATGTGAAGCTTACTATTCAGCATTTTTTTGTTGCAAGTGTAACCACTCTTTATTGTGAACCACCATTACTTTTCTCCATGTACGTGTGTATTTCCTTTTACACTGTGGCATTCGATCTAGCTGATGTCGATATTGCTACCAATTAACAGTGTTCTTTTCTTAAATTTTCTAGCTAAACGTCGAGATTTACTGGATAACGAGAATAACGCATATTATTATACTTATGAAGAATTGATGTATACATCCTTCCTACACTCCATTCAATTAGTATGTCGTGTTCTATGCTTTTCAAACGGTAGAAATCTATTCCCCATTAAAATAAAACAACAATCCGTAATAAAATGGATTGATGGTATGTATTTATTAATAAGTAGTGTAAATTGTTTTTACTGTAAATATTTCCACTCTATTGGATGTCAGATGAAATTACATCGTGGATGTAAAAATAGCTCACTTGGTTCTTTCATCGACTTACTTTCACGTATGGAGTAGGGTAAACATCCCCTTGTCAATAAACAGCCAATTATATTCTATGGTTATACAATGTGAGATTTGATAGGTAAATGACATAGATTGTTCCGGACACTTTTTGATCGAAGATATCTTTGTATCATTCTTCATGTTTTGTAGAACAACTACATGACCAGTGTTCTATGTATTTCCATTCATTATTTATTTCGATGAGCATTATTTGCTGATGTGGAATTAAGTTAAACGCGCCCAAACTACAACATAACATCAATCCATAAAGTTGTTGATGTATGGTTTTATCCATTTTAGTAGGCGTGGATTACATGATTGGAAGTGAAGGGAGAGGGTCAGGGTAACCGTGGTAAGTGTAATCAATAGCTGAAGGCGTTTCGTCAAGGGATTAAGATTAGCTACATCGGTGCAGATGCTTTTTTTCGGATTATGAGTTTTGAAATTATTTTATGCTTTTTATCCTCTGAATTCAGTGTTCTATCTTCAATGGAATGCACAATGTATAAACTTTTGTTTATGAACTAAAACACTTCTTCGACTTTTTCTGGAATCGGTAGACTGGAGGCTAAACATATCACGGTCATCTTAAGATCGAATGAATGGTGAGGAATTAGGCCAAAATTATTTTACTGGAGCAAGTGTACTACTTAATTGTCTACTGTCATGTCATTCATTGTGAACAAATATGTAACTGCTCATAACAAGTAGTAGTTGTTAACCAGGAAAGTCTTCATAATTTGACAGAACTCTGGCTTAAAAAAAGGAGTAAATAGATCTTAATGAATGCATTTAAACTTATCAATTATTATGACGTCAAAAACTGTTATAACTGATGTATATGACCAATTGGTTGTTGTGATGTTGTGCACATGAAGCTGCAGTGATAAACGCCAATGAGAGTGCCTAGTTGGTTCCCTGGGCATCTGCTGGATTTCCACTCAATAATAGGCCGAAAATAGAAAGAACACAAGAAGATGAATCAACAAGACAGAATAATGTTATATTCCAAGCATTACTTTCTATGTAGGTAAACCAGACCACACTGCCAATCAATTACGAAATTACTATCAATATAAAGCAAGAATGACAGTGGTAATGAATTGAGGTAGCATGTACACAATCAATTCACTGTAGCTAAGAAATGAGAATTGATATACATACAGAAAATGTGATAAACAGGAGGATAGAACACAAGAAACATAATTGAAGCAACTGAAAAAGTCATCTGAAACATGGTTTTGAAAGTTGATTATTTCTCTTGATTGGCCCAACATAACATCTCCCCTTTTTGAAAAAAATGAAAAAGATAATGACTTGGTCTCGTGCATTTACTGGAATTTAAGTGTGGTTTTGTAGAACTACACAATTACTCAGAATGAAAAGAAAACATGATTAGTTACAAAATATGTAAACAACCGAAATCCAACACCACCACCAACACAACAACAACAACAATATAACTCTATCCCATTGAGGTTCAAAAGTCTACTGCAATCAGAAAGCTTAAATCTGACTTCTGTATTCAGAATCGACGAGATATCTAAGAGATTCTCCACTAATTCGTTAAATATTGTTGCAATTCACTTTCCTAAACTTAACAAAGAGAACAAATTACATGATAGTAATACTTAGTTCGATTTTATGGGTCTTTTTACACACTTCAATCATTTCAGACTTAGTTGCAAGGTCAATCACAGATTGTGTATATCGTAAAGGAATAGGATTCTCAAGTTATAACAGTAATGTGTTTATAAGTATCTTTGGAATATTTAGTTAAAATATGTTTGAACCTTTCTTTTGATTTATCATGAACTGAAAATGATTAGTCTCTGTTGCCAAATGTGCATCCTGAACATCAACACTGGGATCCAGATGCATCCAGCCGGCGAGTCCAAATTAAGACGAAACCGCATCCTGCGTTCCGCTTTTCAGTCACAAACCAACTCGAACAATATCATGAGAATATTGTTTCTATGTTTATTCATTTTATGTTTTATGTTTATTTTTTAGTGAATCAATTGATCACAGTCAATTACTTTTTATGCAGAATGTTACAATTTTTGCATAGAACTACATTCACAATTAATGATATTGACCAGAGTAAGCTTGATAATTTTCGATAATTGCTATTTACTTACATACTACTAATCTTACATCACAAACTGAACTTAGTTAGACAAACATTTTGAAATTGGGTGACACTCAGATAACTGTTTGCTCCTAGTTTGGGATTGATTAGCTTCATTATAGATCAAACTCAAGATATTCTACCTTGAATAATCGGGCTATCACAATATATGGAAAGTAGTGTGACTTAGATAATACCAATCAGTTCCTGAACAGGTCTGCCTTGTGAGTACTAGTTTCCAAGCTGAAATGAAGAACACAAGATAACTAGGATAACCACCATTTATATACATACAAAATCTCATTACATAGTGTGCAAATAGGAAGAATAGTATTCATATATAACGGAAACGATAATGACTAGAGATTGAGGGGTATAGATACACAATTATTTGATTATAATTCCTGATAACACTTTATGAGCATAGTGAGTGGTTAGGTAGATGGGGAGCATGACAATCCTTAAATAAAATATTCAATATACATACACTGAAAATGAATGAAACAGTTTTCTGAAAGACAGTTCGGGAAGTTGCCCTTCTTGAATAACCCGACATAACAGAAGATGTCTAGGTTATCTCTTAAATGTCAAACTACTAGATTATTAGTGATTCGAAACTTCGAATTCAAATATCTCTGCAATATCTAATAAAGAAATCATGTGGATGCTAATGATTGACTTTAGAAGGATATTCTAAGAGTTCTAGTGATATATGTATATATCCTGAGTGGATTACACGCTGACTAATACTTTGAATATCATTATCTTCATACTGGAATATGGAAGGTTTATTCATCTGATGAGTTTCACATAAAATTAACCACAATCAATTATTCAATCAATGCCTTTTATTCCTCATGGAGCACATGCTGCCATCCAGGATTCTACAACCAACTCTGTCCTGAGCTCTGTTTTCCAATTCTTCCCGAGTGCTATTCATTCTTCTGATGTCTACCTCCAATTCTTCAGATGGGTAGAACATTTTGAAAAACTCTTGAATAGACCAGATCCACCGAACCCACCAGACATCGAAGCAGCATCTACAGACCTCCCGATAGATGCCAATCCACCAACGATGGAAGAAATCAAGATAGCCATCAGACAGATCAAAAGTGGGAAAGCAGAAGGACCTGACAATATACCAGCCAAAGCACTCAAGTCAGATATAGACATAACGGCGAGGATGCTCCACGTTTTATTCAAGAGGATCTGGGAGGAAGAACAAGTGCCGACAGACTGTAAAGAAGGATACCTTATCAAGATACCAAAGAAAGGGGATTTGAGAAAATGTGAGAACCACAGAGGAATCACACTATTGTCAGTACCAGGGAAAGTCTTCCAACAGAGTGTTGTTGAACAGAATGAAAGATTCAGTAGATGCTCAACTTCGAGATCAACAGGCTGGTTTCCGTAAGGATCGGTCATGCATCAGACCAAATCGCAACACTACGCATCATCGTTGAACAATCAATCGAATGGAACTCGTCACTGTACATCAACTTCATCGACTATGAGAAGGCGTTTGACAGCGTAGACAGGAGATCACTATGGAAACTTGTTCGACACTACGGTATAACATAGAAACTCGTCAACATCATCCAGAATTCTTATGACGGACTACAGTGCGAAATCGTGCATGGAGACAGCTGACAGATGCATTCCCAGTGAGAACCTGTGTCAGACAAGGCTGTCTCCTCTCGCCCTTCCTCTTCCTCCTAGTGGTCGATTGGATCATGAAAACCTTTACATCTGGGCAGAAGCACGGAATTCAATGGACAAGTAGGATGCAACTTGATGATCTGGACTTCGCGGATAATCTAGCACTTCTATCCCATACACAACAGCAAATGCAAGTGAAGACAACCAAAGTAGCAGCAACCTCAGCATCAATAGGCCTGAACATACATAAGGGAAAGAGCAAGATCCTCAAATCCAACACCTAGAGCACCGACCTAATTGAACTTGATGGTGAAACTCTGCAAGAAGTGAATACCTTTACATACCTGGGGAGCATCATCGATGAACAAGGAGGATCCGATGCAGATGTAAGGGCAAGGATCAGCAAAGATGGGGCAGCATTCCTACAGTTGAAAAATATATGGGACCCTGAACAACTGTCAACTAACCTCAAAGTTAGACTCTTCAGCTCGAACAACAAGACAGTTCTTCTGTATGGAGCTGAAACGTGGAGAACTACTGCAAAACATCCTCAGGAGGGTACAGGTATTTATCAACAACTGTCTACGCAGAATATTGAATGTCTGTTGGCCGGAAACCATCAGCAACAGCCTACTTTGGAAGAGAACAAAACAACTTCCAGCTGAAGAGAAAATCAGGAATGACGTTGGAAGTGGATAGGACATACATTGCGGAAATCATCAGTCTGTATCACGAGACAAGCACTAACTTGAAATCCTGTTGGAAAACGGAAAACAGGAAGGCCAAAGAACACTCTGCGTCGAGAGCTGGAAGCAGACATAAAAATGATGAACAGTAACTGGAGACAGCTGGCAAGGATTGCTCAGGACAGAGTTGAATGAAGAATACTGGTAAGCAGCCTATGCTCCTCCGAGAGGGGTAACAGGCGTAAGTAAGTAAGTAAGTACCTCAAATTCCTGCATGAAACCCCCTTAGGGTTAATACTAGTCCCAAGTCCGGAAAAAGGCGAGGGGTTGGGCGTGTAATTATCAATCCCATCCCATAAAAAACCATCTTGCTAAATATTCACCAACTAGGAAAAACCATTCTAAACATTTTAACTCTTCGCTGGAAGTTAGAAAATCTTCATTTCGAGCCGACGTTTTTCAGAAGTCATGAGATCACTGGCTCTTCTGACAATCAAAGCGACAACTAATACAGAATGAACCACGTTTATCCTGAATTTCATTTATTAACTACATTCTAATTTCAATTCAATTGATTTATTTAATCTATTCTTACTGATATTTTGTTTGTAGCTCAACATCCTTTTACAGTGATCAAATGTTGTTTAACTCGGCTAACTTTATATGAAACATTTTGTCAAAATTGTTTATCCAAGGAAAATTTATTACATAATAGAAATGTATTAAATGTCAATATTGTTCATCAGCATCATCATCATCCTCACCAAGAACAACAACAACCGGGACAACATCCATCAAAGAATTCATTGACAACCACAATTATAGAAGAAGATGACTACATCAATTTGATTAACTCTAAAGAAGATACTTTATCATTTATTTCATTGTTATTAAAATATCTTGTAGAATTTTTTTCAAATAAGGTAAGATGTTAAATGGTTAGTTGACTTTTTTATAGACTTCTTTTATACTACTGAAAATTTTCGCAAATTAGTACATTTGTATTCCTTCGATTAAGTTATATGCATAAAGTATTGAAACTAAAAGACAATGTTAATGTGGTAGATAAAAGATTCATGATTTATGGATCAGTTACACAATGAAAAGTACAATCAAGTAGTGTTTTATTTTCTCGTTTAGTTCTTAAGGGAACATGACTTAGATTACAACTAAGTACTGTGAGTTGGAAATCTAGATGATAGGGAATATTTGTAGCACAAAAGTATGATTTTGACTTATGTTGCATTCTCTGAGCTCGATGATTAGATTGAAGGAACTTTCATAGTCATTCTGGATGATTTCATTCGTTGGAAACCTCTGACAGAAGTGAGCTATGAAGTTTTCTGCACACTGTCACTTGTAGCCTATTCTGTAGGATTTGGATTTCATTGGTTATTGTTGGCAATTTAATTGTCTTTATTCACATTTATTATGATATCCTTCCCTCGTGACCGGTTTCATACAGTCCTTAGATGTTTATTAGTTGTTGTTATTTATTATTACTAGAAATATTATTAACAACTGAACTGCATTGAATCAGGTCACGATGGAAATACGTCAAAATAAATGTGAAAAAGTGACAAAACAGTTGTTCACGATAACTGACCGAATTCAAGGTCGACAGAACAAGCGGAAACCTCATACCCTACTTCTATCAGAAGTGTGCAACGATAAAGTAGTCCAGAATAACGATGAAGCCTTCATAATTAAACCATTCAACTAAGAGAACGCAGTACAACTAAAATTCATGATATCAACAAAACCTTAAATTAGGCGGTGATTTTTGTAAAGTTCTTGTTTACATAAGTTCGACAAGTTGTCTAACAAGTTCACTTGATACTGCTTAAACAGAGAATGAGCATCATAAATTGTAAACAATTTTTAAGTCGAATTGTAACTGGCTAATGGAATTGAGGACTCGCGTTTCGTCCTATTTGAGACTCATCAGCTGGATGTACCTGGATCCCAATGTTGATGTTTACAATGGTATTCAAACTCAGTCCATTTCATATAAAACACCACCGCGTTCACCACAAGGTCACTCTAAGTAAACAATTTCTATGAGTAATGTATTTCAACGCATAGCTAATCACAACAAAGTAACATTTTACTGTTAATCCAAAGTCATTAGAATCATTATAGTTCATGTATTGGTTAGATTGACACAAGTGATATTCAACTTATATCGCAAAGAGGTGAAAAGTAACGTCAGTAGTTGTTTTCCAATGATAACTAATTGGTGATTACAATAGATTTATATGTTGTCAATTGAATTTCATTGTGAACATCCATTGAACAAGTATTTCACATTATTCTATGTCGTACTTGAAGTTTTTATTGTGTTGTGTTGCTTGGATTGTAGAATAAAATGAATATAGAACTTCTTCAATTGTACAAATTGGATGCATTCATAGAAATTCTTTATAATATTCTATCACATAAAACTGGACAAATAATTTTACAAAATTCATTAAGGTACTACTTATTTTGTATTGATTCATTTCATTATGTAACTGTACATTATTTTATTCTCTTGATAAAACAAAAGAAGCCTATCAATACTATCAATGATTACGTAATAAGTGATAATTGATGTAGGCATAGAACACGACTACCAAGTACGAACCCATATTTTATTTCCATTTTAACTGTTAAGTAATGTATCATAAACAACTACATCAACAATACGGTTTAGATGTGAATCTTAACATTGTAGGTAATTTACAGACAGTGAAGTGTGTAAAACATTTCTACTATAAACAAAAAAGAGACTGGGGTCTATGTGAATTGCAACAAATTATCATATCACATTGAATAAGACGAAATCAAATAACCATGATTGATATTGGAATATAGTTCAACAATATGAAATCGAAAACAGGGTATGCATCAGAGAATATTCGAAATTATGATCTACATGAAAATAAAGAATGAATTCACCTCACACATTACATTCACTGTCTCCAACCACTAGTCACCATTATCACATGATGATCCTGAATAAATAGGCTCCATCCGCTATCAACACGACTCATACTAACAGTCAATTACATCGTGGATTGATACGATGATGTAGATTGGCTGATCATAGCCACCTTCCATCCAGCTGACTTCCACTAGCCGACATCGCACATCGGAGTTGATATTGGTCTGGAACATGTAACAAATATCTTCATCACTTCAGTCGATGAAAATTCGCAGTTTGATAATGAGACTTGATATCTTTGCTTAAAATCTTATGATTAAGTTTATCGTTATTCACTCGATTGTTCGACGATAATTGTACAATATTCTGAATGCATCTTCGAGCACAGACTTTCAACGTATTCATGACTTTCATTTTCATACTTCTAGTATCACAGACGGGTGATTTTATAATGAACTGGTGCTTAGTGTGTTCATTTGATGGTAGTCAGAAGGATATTTCACGTATGTCATAAGTGATGTAAGTTGTGAGATTGAGAGAGACAATTGTTGTTTGCCTATGTGGAGATTTTGTAAGATATCGACCGAACAATGTTGATCATAGTTACAAAATAAGTGGATTGTTGAATACTGTGAACTAGATTGGTGTATATTGAGAGGAGTTATGGAGAAGCATTTGATAATAGGAATGATGAAAGGGATTGTGAATAGGCTTGATCTGTTAGTTGTTGTGTTGAAAGTAGTGTCCATATGATCAATATCTTTACTGAATAGGACTGTGATATTTTGACATTGTAAGTCAATGATACATTTTCAAGTTATTAATTGAATCTCTGAAAATCTAGACAAAGTTGTATTTCAAATGGAGTGCATCTAGTTACATCACAGTCTAAGTTAACTTAAGACGTCTAAAGTGATCTCTATATTAATAATTACTCCTTAGTCCGAAACACTACCCTCAATAAACGAGCTAGAAAATAACCGTGATATGCTGGATACAACAGACACATACTGCAATAGAAACATTGACGGTAATTCCAATCACATCCAAATTTAGCCAATATCAAATTAACCGATAGTATTCGATCATTACTGTCAAATACTTGATAAATATGACATTATTCTTTATCTTAATGACGTAGACTTATCAATTCTTTTAATTATTATACACCGTCAGAATACCTGAGTAATAATATCTCAGACTGTGAAATTTATTATCTAGTGTTCGAATCCCACATTGGAAAACATTTAGTTAAAGATTGAAAATACGTACTTGTCGATGACAGTTAGCTATCACGAACTACTGTTCGAGAAGTGAAAGTTTCTAATTTTTCTTTAATCTTTCTATTTTTCTTTTTCACAAGTGAACCACTGCATTTAATTACCAGTTTGTTAGATTTCATAATGAAACTTTTATATCAGTCAACTGAAACACTGGCAATCAGTACATCAGTCGCTAGTGAATATTATCGTCTTTTATTGAATGTATTAATTAAAGTAATTCATTGTGGTCAATTTATCACTAGACGTACAATCAGTTTACACTTTGATGATATTCATCATTTCAATGATGTATTAATTCAAATATGGTACAAGATTATAGTGAGTTGTTCTTATCTTTGATGTTGATAGTTATGTAGAAATCTCTTTTTCTTTAATGTTCACCGAATGTTCATGTATTGTATTTGAAGTAACCTTGTAGATACTTGGAGAAAACGAGCTAATGGAACTTTTCCAATGACTATGATCAAATAGACTTGGAAAGCCTTGATTAATTGATACGATGTCTAAGTGGACCGAAGCCTTCTCTTCAGATTTATAAGTAGAAAGAACAAACGCTGGCGAATGACAGCGAAGACGAAGTTGTTTATTGAGTGAAACCAATGGCTTTTATATATCGTATGCTGTACCAATTAATAACAGGCAGTAAAATGTCCATTAAATATTAAATTAGGAGGTTGTGTACAGAGTTTAGAATTATGGATCATAATAAGCTTACAACAATGAAAAAAAAACATGCGAATAGTTAATGATTCTGTGAGAAGCTTATGGTTTGAGTGAATGATTAACCAAATTCAGGTTAACCTTGATAGTCTCGACAGCACAAAGAATAGGCTTGATAGATTGTAACTTACAATTCCTCGTCCTCATATCCAGTTAGTTTTGTTTGTTGTAGATCAAAGTGTAATATTCATTAATCACTTCATTTAAGGCATCTTGATTTATTCATAACTAAAGTTCAATAACTGGGATGTTTTTAAACCCCACAGTTGATTTATCATGAACCGAAATTGGTCAGTCTCTGTTACCATATGTGCATGCTGAGCTAATTGCTTCGATATACCATTAGATTACCAGTATTTTTTAAGTTGAGTTTCGTTTACCAGTCAAAATCTAACTCAAACAATACTTTGATCTACCACTATATCGAGGAAATCCGCTCAGCGCGCACATATAGCAACAGAGACTGACTTATTTCAGTGCATGGTAAAACAACGAGAAGATCTAGGCAGACAGATACAACGCAAAACTTCGTACGTACGTACATCAGTTCAGGTTGCCATACCACATCAGCACAGAGACGCAACTGTCAGTTCAAATCCAAGAGTGATAGCGAAAGTAGAAGTATTAGCAGTAATGCTGAAAATTAGGCAGCGAAGATATGATTCGAAAAGTATAATTCAGTGAGACAAATTTGAAAGGAGATAGATAAAGAATTCAGAAGGTTAGATTTTGAGAGAAAACAAAGAGTGGATGTACCTGCGCCATTGCAAACGATCCTGAACCATGTCGTTCAAGGTCTCTAACCATTGGTGACTTTCGTCTCGCGGATCCCAACCACGCAGCCTACATCTACCAACATGACTCAGTTTACTTGTCAGTGACTTCAGCGATTTCTGCCGTGTTTTGGTTTGGCCGCCTCCAGCTTTCTTCTAACCTATTCATACGCCGCAAAACATAGCTCGTCGAGGCAGTTGGTAGTTAGGCATGCGTAACACATGTCCCAACCACCTCAACTGATGAAGTCTCAGTACCTCATTTATTGATTTGCCCTCCTTTCCTAGAACCCGTTTCCTAACGACAGCATTGCTCACTCGTTTGTCCCACGATACAAGAGCGATGCTTCGGAGACACCTATGATCGAAGACCAGTAACCTACGAATGTCCTCTACTCTTAACGGCCATGTTTCACTCCCGTATAGTAGGACAGAGCGAACTGCTGCACGGTACACTCGTCCTTTGGTTAGCAAGCGGATATCTCGCCTGGGCCATAAGTGACGCAACTTGGCAAAAGCCAATCGAGCTTTCAGTATCCGAGAAGATCCAAATAAATCTTAATTATGTATACATATCTGGTGCACATTTTCGAAAGTCTGGACCCAGTTACCTGGTGGTGAATTATATGGCATTTGGCATGTAACGAACTGCATTCGACTGCCGGTGTAAATATCAACACTGGGATGATAGTACATCCAGCTGACGAGTCCCAAAATTATACAAAGTGTAATTCCTGGCTTTCGCTTGCCAATCAAACTTTAACCTAAAGTTAACATTAATACTAACAAATGGTGGGTTATAAAAATGACATGAAATTGAAATAAATGTGCTGGAAGTTTTTGCTTGAATCAAACGACAACTGCTTGAAGTTGATAACAAAAAACTATTTTATGAGTAATTTTTAATAGGCTACATACGTACTTGTGAAGTACTTATAGAATAAGGTGGTGTAGGTGTATAGATCTGACGTTTTTTCAAGTTTTATCCTTTTGTTTTGAGAGAATAGCACCACTACAATGTTGATCGTCATAAAAACATCCATACTGAAGTTACACCTTTATATAGTTGTCAGTACGAATTCTCTTTAGAACCTTGAGTTCGTCACTTTATGAATTCATTCCTCCTAAGTTATCTTCATGAAGTGTTTGACCCTAAAAAAGAACATCCTAATTAATACAGCTCATCACGACAGGTAAAATAGAATACCATATCATGTTAGAACTCACAGCCATCTTTACTTCTAATGATCTTTACTCACATTCGTTATAACAGATAGCATTCTATTAATCAAACTTCAAAGGCTTGTAAAATTGCTGACTGTTGTAAGTGACTATCAAAGAACGATTGTACCAATATATTTAAAGCCGGGTAAGCATTGGTCAATTACTTATGTAGCATCACCTCAGCAGCGTGCAATTCATGAACCTACTGATAATCAAACTGGAAATGTTCGTATACCAAGTTGAACTCCCTGTTTACTAACACCAATGAGTTTACACGTGCCAAATGGTATAACTTTTATTTCAATCAATTTGTGATACACAGAGTGGTAATCATTGCTGAATGAAGTGTTTGATGAAGTAGACATCGACTATCATAAGTGTTGTCATGTACAACCGTGAGCTACTCAACAATTAATTTGTAGTATAACGTTAAAAGTATCTTTTTGTACTGTTATCTTTATTCTACCTCATCTCTTTATTTAGGAAACTAAACTGGTATCTAAAATAAGGTAAGCGCATTTTAGTCGAATAGGTAAATATCATATGATGTGTCCGACACGTTTGATCATTGTTCTGTTCATTTAATGAATGTTATGTTCCATATTCGTATTTTTAATCTAGGAATACTAGACATACTTCACAACAGACAGTTCTGAATAACTCCAATTAGTACATGTGAGTACTTGGGATCTAGGTCTTTCATGTGAAAAACACCCATGAGAGAGATTAGATTGGTCACAGTTAACAGTCATTCAAGTTATCAAGCTAATAGCTGCCAAATGCTTTACTAGTGTACAGTGACACTCAGCTAAAATCATTCTGTGATAAATACAAAAGATAATCAAACACTACGAGTCCCTAAGTTGGATTGTGACTGGCAAGCGGAATCCATGACTTGAGTTTCATTCTATCTGGGACTCATCGACTGTATGCATCTGCCTCCCAATCTTGATGTTCACACTGAAAATCGATACAAGCTTATTCTAACCGCAAGTCTTGTATGAATTATCAAATACAGAAACTGAAGATTTAGGAATACATAAGAAAATTATTAAATCTGAGCCAGTGTGTTAAATGTTAGACCATGTCACCTAACGTTTTTTTAAGTATTAACTGTAACTTCGTGAACTGATGCGTATTCTTGACTAAGCAACTTTACCTTTCGCTAGGTGACATCTAACGTTATGACTGTCAGTGGTTATGCATATATAATTTATCTACTCATAGTTTTGTTTAAAGATGGTTTATAATCATATAAACTGGTTTGTTACATCTTCTTAGTACTTGCTGACTATTGAATTTTATAGTTTAAATCACAGACTGACTATAGTTAGACCAACCATTGATATCCAAGAAGTAATGAACACTTGTCTTATCTTTGTTTAAGGCTACATAGCTGTACTCAATGAGTGATGAAACTTTGAACCTTCTGATTTTGTTTCAAGTGATTAACCTATATACCACTGAGAAAATACTGTGGTATTTAGATTTTGTAACTTCAGTCAATTCATAATATTACTGGAGCTATCATTTATAGATATTGTCTCATAGCCAATACACATTAACTTCACTGTTTATGACTTCTCATAAGGAGTTCAGGGATTCTATTTTGACTATTGATCAGTTGTCAGTACAATTTAGGAATTGTTGTCTACAGTAGAATGAAACAGTTGTCTTAATATTCATTCAATATCATTAGGTATACTGAAAAACTTTTATTTTGTATCTAACGTCTTTGTATTCTTCCACCACCCCTAAACCCCTTCATTCATTTACTTGTTTTTTTCCTTCTTTCACCATGTTTTTTCTGTTGTTGTTTTCAGTTCTCATTTATTGTATACAATTCAAGAGAAATTTTTAACAGATTTACAAAATTGTCTAATTTATGCTGTTGGTAGTCCAATCGGTGTTGATTTATTTACAAAATCTAATTTATTACGTCATTGTACAGAATATTTACAAAAATTTCTTATTAATAAATGTAATGTAAGTTCTCCTTGTTCTGCTTTTTATTTGATCTTGTCATTGATTCCTTTCTGAATGTTACACTTTCTGACTGTCTGATTTTTCAGGAATTGATTTTCTTCCACTTAGATTACATAGACGATGTAGTTCTATTCGGTGAATGTGATATCAGAGTCTTCTGAACATCTAAAGTAACATTACCGGTATAATCGAGATAAATTTCTTCTCCTCTGAATGTGTAATGTTACTTCACGACTTGTCCGTATTGTCACCTAAGTTAGTCGTAGGGAGTAAAGTAGTTGACTGCGTAAGCCACATTACTTATCACGGACATTTTATAAGCCCTGGTGGGTCACTGCCTAACTGGATCCTTTCCTGAATTCAGAATACTCTTTCAGAGTTTAGCGACTTGCGCCACTTATGGCATAGACGGGGCATCTATCCCTTGACAAAAGTCGAACGTACTGTTCAGCTGTTTGTTCCGTTTTAACTTATAGGTGCGGAACATGGGCTATGAAAGTAGAGGACACATGTAGGTTCCAGGTCTTTGACCATATAGATTTCTCAAGTTTTTCCTGTATTTAATTAAATGATGGAGTAAGTAATGTTGATATTAGACACAATGTACTAGGATAAATAAAAATTCAATCAACTAGATTGTAAACCTTTATGCACTGCGATGGTTGGAACATGTGTTGCGTATGTCCGACCACCGCCTGCCTCATCACTTGATATGGGCGTGGGTAAGAGTAGAATGGAAGATGGATAAGAGTGCCCAAATCAAAACATAGCATCAGTCAATTAAATCTTTAGCTGTTGATCTTAAGCCGTATTAATAGGTTCAGACTTCCTGGTCGGAGTCCACGCGATGATCCCAATCAATGACTAGAAACACTGGGTGACATAAACCGCAATCAGTGATATTGGCATAAATGTATCCATCGTTTATCTTCGTTTAAATCTTAAGTTCCATTGCTCTTCTACATACACATTTGTTTTATTCTCTACTGTTGTATTCTATTATTTTACTCTTGTACATTTGATATCATCGTGCTAATATTGTACGGAAACTTGAACCTATGTGCACATCCACCAGGTTCTACGTTGTTCATGAATGGCTGACTAATAATATAAGTTGGTTTTATAGGTAGATAGGCATATAGATGAATCTGTTTTCCAGAGGGGTTTGTTCAAGTTGACAAAGAAGATTATTAGCTTAAGGAAATGATATCTCAAGGTTTTGGATTATTTAAATTGGATTGTTTAGTTATAGAGCATTCGTTGTTCCCTGTCTTCTTATAAAAGTACTTACTGATGACGTTGTTGAAGAAAACAGTGAACATTTCATAACTAAAGTACTCCAAATCAAAAAACACAATACTTTGTCAAAGTTAGTATAACATCATCGTTCTTGTTAGAGTTTCTATACTACTGCATTACTGTGAAGAGTTCAAATCAACAAGATGAATACCACAGTATAGTTTGATAGGAAGGGATGAAATGAAGAATACTGAAGTATGAAGATCTAGAAGAAGATAAAGAATTAGTAAACTATTTCGACCAATTCTGAGCCTTGTCATTTAATATCTTTAATCACTGATCTAGATTATCACACCGACTCAAACCAAGTAACACCACCAAAATAGTTTACTTTAAACACGAATTAAATGTATTTTATCTGTGAGTACAGTTCCCATTATTTGTCATTTGTAATCCTTCGTCACGTATATTACTAATAAATGTGTGTAATTTCTCACTGTGTCTGAAATAATCGGCTTCTTTTACCTGACTGTTTTAATATGACATCATAGTACAAGACTTTAGTTTACTTACTTCTTCTGATATAAAGTACTGTGTCCAACTCCGTGTAAAAACATCAACCTGGATGCATGTTTAGATACATAACCTGGTTTCCACCGTTAGCCACATTCTAAATATGCAAAGAAATACCTTCTTTACAATGTTAATATACTGAACCAGCTATCAGCCATAACTAAATATACGTGTTAATTATTTAAATCACATACAAAATAATAAGAATATTCACTAAGCTTGTATGTTATTTAGGGTTATCCGCAACGTTTTCACTATTCACCACCTAAAAATAGTATATTTCATATTTTCTATTCATTTACTAAATGAATGCATGTTATTATGCATTACAGATGTTAGTTAAAAGTTTAACTAGACTCAGTAGTCTAGTGATGTACGCGGTGGCGTTTGACACGAAACGGACTGAGTTCGAGTCCCACTGTGAACATTAACATTGGGATGCAGGTACATCCAGCCGATGAGTCCCAAATGGGACGAAACAGCGTGTCTTGGATTCCACTTGCCAGTCACAATCCAAATTAAATTTGACTTTAATTGTTTGACTTTTTTTTCTTTATTTATCATGTTAATCTGTTTAAAATTGAATATGTTCAGTGATGGTAGTTGACAATAGAGTCACTAATACCTTTGATTCACCTAAAACATCATAGTTATTACATGAAACTAAGTAAATTGAATGAATGACTATAGTAATTTTCAACTTTTTGTTTGAAGTTTTGTTGTTCAGTATTGTACTGGTTGTATGAAATAGTGTTTGTATTGGATCTTGTCAGTGAAATAGTAAAGATGAAATAGTTCCTTTTTATGTATTTGATTTTTGATACTAAATTTAGAAATGAAACTGTGTTTGTTTCTGTTACGATTGTCTACATTAATCTTTCCAATGAAATTACTGGAATAATTAAAGGCGGTTAAAGTGATAGTTTGATCAGTGAATCAATAACTGAATCTTTGTAATTAAGTAATCACTACTTAATTGTTCATTCATACTGAAGAAATCAACCTAAGAGATAAACTAAAGTAAGCTAACACGAAAACAATCAATAAATGTATTATTTAAGATAAATTGTGACTGTCAAGTAGAATTCAAGACACGCGTCTCTTCCTATTTGAAACTCGTCGGCTGGATGTACATGTATCGAGGCGATCCGCTCAGGATGAACATATAGCAACAGAGACTGACCAATTTCAGTCTATAAAAAATCAATCGGAATATACAAATTCATCATAAAATCAATAACGTATGTTATAGTGATCAATGATGATAACTATTCGAATAATAGGATCATCAAAACCAATTGTTTGAATCCAGTAGCCAATTAGTCACATACATCATAGAATCTAGCTCACGTATGCAACAGTTTAAGCTTCCATATCACATTATCATGACATAATCAAATCAATGTGATTCATAGTACAATATAGTTTAACTGGAAGAAACCAGACAAAGATGTGTATGAAAGAACAATGGAGCTTCAGATATATTAGGACTTAATGCACCCACGTCATTGTGACTAAATCAGAGATATGTCGCTCAGTGTTCTAACTACTAATCACGATCATTACGTGGAACCCAGCGAAGTAGGTTAAACCCACCAACACGCCTGAATCCAACAGTCAAGTACGTCTTGGGTTGATATCACATTTGGTTTGACCAGCCCTACATTTATTTTATCCTAGTATTAAACCAGCTATCATCGTGCGACTATACATGTTGTAGTTGGGGATATGTAATGAATATCCCAACTACCTCGGCTGAGAGTTTACAACTTCATTGACTAATATTCCATCTTCCCTTATACTCTATTTCTTGAACAGTCATTTCATAACATGAACTATTCTTCAGAAACATCCATGATCAACAAACTTCAACCTATGCATGTAATGTTTACTGAACTGGATACTTGTGAAATAATCAAAATATATGCTTTTAATGATGGTGTCTAGAATGAATGTGAAATTACATTCATACTCATAAAAGTTTGCCAATCAAATAGTCTAAAGGTTCAGTGTAAACTACAAGTCCTTGTAGTTCATTCTTGCAGTTTCGTATTCATGTCATTATTAATTTTTTTTTGTAGTGCGATGGATTATCTGTTAAAATGCGTAACTTTCATTTAGTAAGTTTTAAGTTCGAATCCTAATCCACTTACATAAAACTTATTTTAAAAAATTGTTTCTAATTTACTTTCATTAACTAACTTCGAAATCATCTATGTATGTTTCTCTACAAGATCTCATTTAGTCGACCGCATACATTTGGTTATTTAATTAGTCAATTAGCATTGAACAAATCTAGCCTGTTATCATTATCTGAATCTGGTATTATTCAATTGTTAGTTAAATATGCTTGGGATGCTATTGAATACTTTGATAGTATAGGAGATGTTAATTTAACAGGGAATTATACTACAATGAGTACACATAATCCACCAATATGGTCAATTGATCCAATTGATAAAATAGCCTATAAAGTAAGTTAATAAAATATCATTGTCATTCACTTTTCGCTTAATATTCTTAATGTTTATGTATGTGTATAACATAATCAAAGAAATAGAAGTTAGGCTTTCAATATTTACCTCTGTTAACAAATCATAGAGTATCCTGTACATCAGTTCAAGTGTAACTTACTTTTAATGTACGGTGTTTTCTGGAGTAGTAGTTCAATTCGATTCATATTCAACTTACAAACTACACCGTGTATTCACAGATACAAGTTACCGTACCACATTGACAGGATGAGATCAAATTTTACAAAATTAATAAAACGTTATGATTTAACTGCAAGGAATGTAACAAACGAAAGTACGAAAGAATAATGAAACTTATGATCTAACAAAACATAAAGAGTGAATACATTTACGTTACAAGTGGCCGACTTTAAGCTATGTCACCCAGTATCTGTAACCACTTATCACGACTGTCACGTGGGCCTCAATAAGGTAGTCTGCATTTGTCAACAGAACTTAGACTAGCATTTAAAGACTTTCTAGACTGATGAAATGTCTTCACTTGTCCACACCTCTCCATCCAAATAGAATAGAGGTAAGTTGAAAACTAAGCTTAATAAGGTTTATCTTGTCACTATGTGCGTTGATTATCACTGACTAGCTGACTTTATATCTACAAGTTATTGGTCATTGATTAGCTGCAATTACATAACAATAGTTGTTTTGAGGCCTTATTATTTTGACACAAATGTCCGAAGCTTCTAATCCTTATCAACTGATGTACATAACATGTTCAACGTACACAACGATTACCTAACTCGATGTTGGCTACTTATTCTCTTCACACCACCTCATTAATAGAAGTTACTTCAACAATGATAATGATAATAATAGTAATAACAATAAGGAGTGAGAACATACAAAATATGGTTCAGGAAGCTTAGAAATATAGTTAAGGAATAATTTAAAGCTCATAATTTAAATGAGGAAAATGAGTAGATACACCTGCGCAATTGTGATTGATTCTAAGCTGTGTCACTTTATTAAAGTATTGTAATTTGATTCATCAGTCAATTAACGATAGACAATTTACAATGAATGCATGACAGCTCGAATTACCACACTCCACTGTTACTTATATGAAGGTACTGTAGATACAATTGCATTAGGGTGCAAATTAGAAGAAATCTCCTTATGATGTTAAATGTTTGAAGGCAGTTATCTAGAAATCTTATTTAGCATAGATTTTTTTATTTACTGACACTTGTAATTATTAAAACTTAACTGTATTCATACTGTAACGTATTCTTTTCGTGAGATTTGATTTAAGTAGTAAATTAATCTGTAGTTCAAAATTTTTTAAATTTCAATCTAATACAGTAAATAATGTAGGTAATTGTTATGTACAAGTCATTTTATCTTTTAGTTATTGTTTTCATTGTTTTCATTACTTACAATATGATTACTTAATTCGATCATCATTTCAGTAATAGTAACAAATTACACAAAAACAAATGATAATGTTCAATAATCAAATCATAACAATTTGATTATTCTTTGTAGTTTACTCAACATCATTAAACGTGTTGTCAAGGAATGATTGTACTTGAACATTCAATCCAAAAAAACAAAATGTACCAAACAATTGAGTTATTTCTGTATGAAACTGAGTTCAATAGCTTGTCTTCGCCACAGATTGACGTTGGTTTGGTAATACTAAAAAACAGAGAGCACTGGATAGTTCTTTTGTCTTAGTTTGGGACTCTTCAGAAGTGCTGAACCCTGATTATACTAGGCAACGAAACCAAGAGACTTCAGGTTGGCGGACGCGGATTACTGTAATTGAATTCAGGTTGTTTTGTGAGGATAGGTATTAAGTTTGAATGTGAAGAATACAATCAATGAAATATCTACACTTTGTTGCGGGTACTTAACACATATAGACTAGTGAGTGTCGTATTTCCAATTTTTAGGCGATCCTTTGAATCTTCTTTGTCGGTGATGGACAAATAACTCAAATATGACATGATTAAACTCTACTGGTTACAAACCTTCTTACTAGAGCTTTATTAATTATCACTTATATATTTCTAAATAATGTTTTATTGTCAGTTACATTCCTGTTACACTTTTGTTATTCATATTGTTTTAATAGCCATTTGTCAATTTGGTTAGAGTGACAACTTCATATGAATGTATAGAACATTTACTTAACAGTGTGGATCTATTGACAAATAAAGAACATTATGATCCACGACTAGATGTACCTACTAATTTATCTGTAAGTAGACAGTGAATTATATTAATTTCCATTGGTTTTCTTGTTGTAATTGAGTGTTGTGGAGATTATTAAAGGTTAAATTCAAAATTACAAATTGGTTTTAGCTAGACATTCATCGTAAACCAGGAACTGGCACTAGACAGTTGTTTCCTCCTAATCTAAGACTAATTGACAGTGAGTATTAATGAACTAGTTTAGACAATTGAGCCCAGAATCTTTAGACTTCACATAGAACGCTTAACATTTAGACCACTGTACGAGCCGATATCTAAAAATTGATATATCTAAGTCAGTGAATTCATAATTTATTTGAACGATCTCATCTATTGTCATCTTGTGAGTAACTGCCTTGCAACCAATTTTTCTTGTTATTATTGTATTCATATATTAAGTGTTTGCATTTTCCTAACTATTGACATAATGGACTAGATTTGAGAAGCCTCACTTGACTTAAATGTATTCTGTGAGGGTTGTCTCATTGTTATAGTTTATTAACAAGTTTTCAATAAAGTTAAAGTATGACAGGCAGTGCAATTTAGAACCAACTTTTCTTTATATCTAAGACCCACTATCTTGATGTACTTGTATCAGAGTGTTGTTGATGACACAGAGACTCGAAATACACAGCCATACGATTCATGTACCAATTTGATACCAACTTGACTCTTTATATCTTCAACATCATGAAGATTCCCTCGTTGCATATGCATGACTTTGTTATTATTAAGAATGCAAATGGATGTATGAAGTCGATAGCCCAGTGGATAACGCTTTGGTGTGTTAAACTAGACGGTTGGTTTAAATCTCTTTGGGATTATCTTCAATTGAATGCAGGTACTTCAAGTTAAAACGAATATGACAATAACTTCAAAGTTTCTGTTTACATCTTCCAGTATTTGGCTTTGTAACAATTTGTAGACACTTTATAACAGAGCGTCAGCATACACAAAGATCATCATTCGTATTTGTACAGTAGTAAATAATTCTTAAACATGAAGTTAATCTGCACTATTTACACAGTTGAAATTAGTGTCCGTAACATTTTGACAGATCGCTTTGTTGTACAGAGAATCTAAAATTGTTCTACTTCTGAGTCAGCACTTACTAGTCGATTTGTCATATAACATAATTCAATCATTAAATATCTGTTGCTTGACCGTCGTTGAATTGTATCAGTCACAAATTCGTCATCTATGACTCTAATTGTCACTTTTGAAGCAGACTACTATAATCGTAATAAGTAGTTTGTACAAAAAGTTCAATCAGCATTTATCCTCCATCAAATGGGTAGTTTGTATGCTTTGTTGTAGCCTGCGTATTAAAAAAATTACATTGAACTTGAAATTTCATTCTCCTTTTCTATGATAATGGTAACTGTAGGAAAACTATTGAATTATTCGAATCTCATCGGAGATTGGAAATAGATGAATAGATAAGTCAAGATGATATACGGTTTCAGAAGCAGTATCTTCATCATTATAGTAACAAACTATTTGGAATCAAAGTGTACATTGTTGAGAAAGTCCTACACAGTAACTAGGTACATGTTCAGTGTTCCATAGCTTCTAGTAGTATCTTAATTCAAGTTATTTTGTGACACATGTCACTGGCTCAGTATAACACTGTAAGGTAATATCTATTAGATATAAAGTCATTTCTATTGGAATTGTATATCGTTGTACGTCAGTCTAATCCTTGAAGGCTTTTATTTCGATCTTTAATGGATACGTTGATGCACTTTACTGATGGGTACCGTATTAAGATAATCAGTTAATTAATGCTTATTACTTCTCGTGTATGTCACCTTTTAATATGCCAGCACTTAAAGATGTTTGATTATCTTCTAGAAGTGAGTTTCAGTAGATTATTTCATTTATTTTGGTTGTATGCAAAGTTGGCATTTCATTCTTTTTCTTCCTCTTCTTCTTCTTCTTCTTCTTCTTATTATTATTATTATTATTACCTTCCCCTAACTGTATTCTCCCGTTTATTACATTAACTGTCGTATGTATGAACTATGGCCAATCAACTGTATATTCGTTACTCCAGATCACATTTATTATCACCTCTGTTTTGTATTAATGCTATTTTTCTAATCGATTGACTAAGTTGTCAGGTTTCATAAATATATAAAGGATTGTTTGAATTATAGTTCGATTCCATCTCGTGGTCAGTTCAGTTGTATTAGTTTTTTTCACTCCGGCTTCGGTGAGGGTGGAGGAGGGGTTAGAACTAGCAATTACAGAGCAGGCATGTGGATGCATACTAATTTGTCACACTCTCTCATCGTCATAGCAACCTTTCCAGGAAGAACATAACACCTTCAAATGAGACTATTCACCGAAAACAGAGAAACTCAAATTATCTTTTACTCCTTAAATACATACACAGTCAATCTAGCATGTCAATCATTAAAGAATAATTTAATTCACTTCTCAATGACGTTTGTTTATTGAAGTTTGTTTGTTTGTTTAAGGCTTACATGATTAACTTTTTGATGTTAACTATTGTTGTTAACTATTGTTTTCATGTTCAGGAATTAATTAATCGTATAATACTTGTCAATACTAGTACAGTTAAACTTCATTCACTTTACAATCCTGAACAATGTCAGTTATTTGGATTAAGGTTAGTCTATTTAATTATTGTATACTTCAATGGTGTTGTTAACCTACTTGTTATGCTATGAATCTACATATACTGATTTTATTCATGTTCATTTATAGTTGACAATCTAATATAGAATTACTAGATTTAGTCAGTATTGATTGTGCTATTGTTTTAGTTGGATTGTAACTGGCAAGCAAAATCCACGACGCAAGTTTCGTCCTATTTAGGACTCATCAGCTGGAAGTACCGGCATCCAAGTCCAAAATAGAACGAAATAAGCGTCCTGATTTCCACTTGCAAGTCACAATCCAACTCAAAAATTACTTATGAATTATCGCTATATCGTGATAGCTCCTCTAAGATGTATATATGACATCAGAGACTGATCAATTTCAGTCCATGATAATTCAGCGGGAACCTCCAAATACATTCTAAATTATTATACAAGTTTATAATTCTATCAACAAGACGCAATTTCAGTTTTGTAAAGCCTAATGCTTCGCGTGCCACACAAACGTATATCTAGGACTAAAATATTTAGATTATTCAGTTAGTGAGTGTTGACCAAATCCTTAATGCTTATTATCGATCAAGTTACAATGTAGTAATTAGCATAAATGATTCAATAATGCATTCATTGTTTCGATATAAGTTGGTTGGAGGTGGTCGTTTGAAAGTTTTTAGTTAGTCACTGCACGTCTTCCCCTTTGCCTACTTTGTCCCAAGCCGTAAATACAGAACACAAGATAGATGAACCAACCAGATAGAATCATATTGTATTTATACAATCCTTTGTGTATACATAGAATCTGACCATATCGTCAACCAATTAGGAAAGTAACATTATTACAAAATAGAAGTAATAGGGAATGTAAATCGAAGTAAGGCATACACAATCATTTAAACGTAGTTCATAAATGAAAATTGATATACTAACAGTTAATGCATTAAACGGGAGGATAGGGTAAGAGTAGCATAATAATAATAGCAATCAAAGGTTCATTTCATATATAATCAAAAATCATGAAATAGTTTACAAGAAAACAGTTCTCGAAGATTAAGATGGACTCGTATCTTTCCGTTGATTTGTTATCGACTAATGCTGATCTGTCTATGATGCTATATGTAAATCCTAAGCGGATGGCCTGGACATAGTTATTAATCCCAAGTATTGTTTACGTTGAATTGGGACTAGCAAATGAAATCCAGGAGGTGCGTTTCATCCTATATGAGACTTGTCAGTTGAATCCACCAGTATTCCAGTGTTGATGTTTACACCGGGATTCGAAATCAGTCCATTTAGTGTCAAACACCCGCGTTCATCCACCGACTACTGAGTCCAGACAGTCACGCTTGTGCAACAGGCTTATATGTTTAAAGTTCACTAGTTTATCTTCAATTTATTGAAATTACCTAATACTTTCTAGTGCTTTATTTCAAAAAATTTTTGACTCATTTGTGGTTGATACAAGATACTGATTAGCAAAATCAACAAATTTTGATGTTGCCCAACGTTTTTTTATCATCATTAACTTGGTGTAAATCTTTTGATCGATTAAAAGGAATTTTCAAATTGCCCGTTGGTGTTATTGCTATGAGTCTCTGTGTTTGGCATCAGAAAATTCAATTACCAGTTGATAAAGTTTCAATATTCTATACGATTAAGTTTCATACAGTAGAAGTTGTTCATTAACTTTTTAGTGTTTTCTCGAAAAAAACCTAATTATTTCTTTATAAAACTTTTAGATAATGATTTTAAAAAAATGATACATTTTACATGTTGAAAATATTCGGTTAGATAGTGACTTCCATAGTACTAATTAGTGTACGTATACGTCTATCTCTTGTCTACAGCCCCCCCACTTACCTCTTTAAGTCGGAATGAAGAAATACATGGTAACTAAACCAACCACTAGATAAGGTAGATTATATTTTACGTATCCGTTTATATACATATAAAACCTGACCATGCATCACTAGCAATAGGAAGAATAACATGAGGGACAATAATGACTAGAGATTAGAGAGGAGGTTACAGATACAAAATTAATTGATTATAATTTCTGAATGACAAGTGGTATAATAATCGGTTATGAGTCTAACGGGAAGTTAGGGCTGATGAGGAGCATGACATTGATATAAATAAAATAATCGATATACATAGACCGGAGATAAACGAAATAGTCATCTAAAAAACAGTTCAGGAATTTGGTTGTCCCTTCATGAATCGCTCGATATAACAATGCATACTTCAGTTTAACGGTCATGTATACACGTTTATGAATTCAACACAATATACATACTACAAATCGTTAAGAACTTCGTCAAAGATGGTAGTTTCAATTCTTATCCTTACAATAAGTAGATTAATTGACTTAATTATGGAATTTTGTCATTCAATGGAAACTTTATCAGATCTTAAACATTTGGCACAATTGCCATAGGAAACAGCATAATTTATAACATCACTCACTTCCACTCCATCCCACTCCCTGGATATTCTGTATCATAAGTGTCACTAAGTGATTCAATGATTTCAAAGAAGGAGTACATTTCGACGTAATTTTTTTCTTTTTTCAATTAACAGATTATTATCGTGTATTATTTCATGTTTGGATTCACTTCTATGGTTTGAAGCATATTTCAATTTAACTGATTATTTATTAAATTGTCAAAATATAAATGAATATCTATTAGATAATATTGGCATTGTATATGATGCATTAACAATTGAACGGAATTATTTACTAATGAAAATCTATTTTATTGGTGGATCAAATGAACGTGAATTACCGCCAAGAATACTATGTCAGGTAATTCATGTTAAAAAAAGGCTTAATTATCATTGATTATTGATTGGGCTTATTTGATGATTACGAAAACAGTTTTTGTCTTTGACAATCAGCTGTACCAATTCAACATCACTAAAGTTGCTTATCTTCACTTTCACTTCAAAGTACAGTTAAATGTTGGGTTAACTCAACAATTATTATAATTTAGCTGTTATTATTATCTGTGTTATTTCATTGTAAGCGCCTTACATACTTTTGGGTAGTTCATGTTTACTTACCCCGTGACCGGAATTCGAACCCCTGCCATTCCTACCGAATTCAACCTCACGGCCCTCACCATTTGGCTATTCGGGCCGCCACAATATTTATTGTTATTTAGTATTGTTGAGATTGCTACATTTTTCGATTTTTGCATCATTTACTCACCATAGTCAGACGACTATTAAAAGTCGGAAAGTAGTGTATGTGTACTATTGTGACCTATTCGGAACTATCTTATTCCCCGATTCCAACCTTTAGTGAACACATTATTGCAAACCTTAACCAAGTAGTCTGAGTTTATCATCACGACTGGAAGAAACTATTAGTAAATTCATAGACTGATGTCACGTTTTTGTTTGGCTGCCTCTCGATTCCTCTCATCCCATCCCTAAATCATCTTTTACGGTGACACTATATACGCAACAGTCGACCATGCATAATATGTGTCCCGATTAGCTGAATAAATAAAGACTCACAACTTTCAGCAAATGCTTAGCCATTTTTTTCCTTAGTACAATATGTCCTAACTTTAGGTAGTACTCACAAAATAGTCCCTAAATAAGACGATCACTGTTTGAAAGGGATCTATAATAACTTACCAGTGACCTTTGAATATCTTCGATTATTCTAGACGGAATGTTCCACCTATATTATAAAATATAGACTTGGTGTTTAATATGCTAACCTATCTATAGTCAGTGCGACGCTATAGATGATGTTAATTTGTGTTAAGTTAACCTTAGACTTTGAAATTTTCACCGACTAAAATGCATCCAAGTTGTGAAGACTTTTGAATTCAAGGTTTTACATCACAAACAGTCCTTTACGATGTAACCATGGCGTCAGTTTACTAATGAAGGCACTCCTCAAAAATGTGCTTCTATGATCTAACCTATAGTTCTACAACAATTTACATTTTCCGTAGCACCCTTCAATAAATTATCGTCGTGTCCTTATTAATCGTTAACTTTATGCGATAAATCATGACGTTTTAGTGAGGATTAGAGTTGAGCTGTGCTAGTCGGTTACTTATCGAAATTCGATAATAACGCACCTTCTGGTGAACTTACTGATGTTAGTAATGTAAAACCATTTGATGCTGATCTAGTTGCTTAAATTTCAAACCCTAGGCAGCTTCAGGTTATGAACTGTCCTCAGTTTCCTACTCATAAGGGCCTCTGCTGGAGATTCCTGGCCTGGTAGTGCTTCATTCGAAGTCGTTTGACAAATACATTAAAAGTATGGAAAGTATCCCCAAATCTCTCTGTCTGGCCATTAAACTGCGGGGTGATAAGGTGGAGAGCAGTAGTGTGTGATGGTTAATCCGTTGGCAGAAATCTTGAAATTGGTTTGAGGTAAACTGGGACCCATTATCTGAAACAATCATATCCAGCAGGGCTGTTCCTGGAGAAAATCTCTGTCAGGATGTGTAGTGTCTTCGTCGGTAGACGGTGACACCAAGGAGAAAATCTCTGGCCATTTTGAGACAGCATCCACCGCAACCAAGTAAGTAACTCCGTTGATTGGGGCTAGCAAAGTCGATATATATTCGTAAATATGGATACTCGGACTGATGGCTAGGCGATTAGGTGGCACCTTAGCGTTAAACTTCGCTCCCTGTTGATACTGCGTGCACTTCTCTACAAAGTCGACGATGTGTTTGTATCCGTCACTGGCAGGTATGCAAAACTGCAGGCTATGAACTTCACTCGTCTCTGTTCCAGGATGATCAGTATGAAACTGTTATAACATTCTTGATCGCAGTGATTTAAGCACAATTACTCTCTCCAAACATTAGACAATCACTTACGACGCATCATGAATCTCCGATGATGGTAAAACTGCTTCACGTCACCCTCAAAAGCAAAATGTGATAACTCTTGAGTGACGTAATTCATAGCTTTTCCTGACCAGTTCGTCTTTTCTGGTTACCCTTTAAATGTTTGCGACAGATATCAACAAGGCACGGGTGGTGTTTGTTAGGTAAAATTCTGTGTAGTCCTCCTTGGATAGTGAGACAATGACTGAGTTGTCCTCCACCGTAGAGTGCTCGCTGATTAGTCGAGGTAAGGCGTCTGTCTGACCGAAATGTTGAGTGCACCGGTACTAGATATCAAAATCACAGCCCAACAAGACTGAGACCCAACGCTGTAGACGATTCGCTGAATGAATTGGGATACTGGATTTTGAGCCGGAAATTGTGACGGAGAGGCTTGTGGCCCGTCAGCAGTATAAATCTCCGTTCGCATAAAAATTTGTAAAAGTGTCGTACTGAAAAAACGAGGGCAAGTGCTTCTTTCTGTATCTAACTTTATTTTGTTTTTGTTAAAGCCAATGCGCTGGATGCGTGCATGATAGCTTGTTTTAGTATCAGGAAAGTGATGTGAAACGGCAGCACCAGGTTGAGAAGCTGAATCATCCGCGGACACGATGATTGGCATGGACAGATCGTATTATGTCAGTAACAGTCGATAGCTAATAATCGACTTGCAACAGAGACTGATCAATCCCTGTCCATGACAAATCAACCGAAAGCTCTAAATACATTCTAATTACAAATGAATAAAGATACACTTAGTAGATTATGTACTTATGTAATAAGGCAGATGGTAAATGTTGTTGTTTGTATTCGTGACAATCTGATCTTGGCTGGGTATCAGTAAAAACTTGAAAGCATTGAAGAACTCTGTCGTTATACAATAGACTAATCAATTCGTGAAAAATATAAACACCGAGATTGTTTACCAATCTCCATATAAAACTGCTACAATTCATTATTTCTTTAAGATTTAATTACTAATATTGATTACATCACAATAAAGAGAAAAGGGTTAAGGATACGTAAGTAGTAAAAACTACATTTCTTAACTTTTCTATGATCAAAGTAAAACTGGTTGGGGTGAGGAACTACTCATTTATAAGTCACTTCTTTCATCGGCTGTATGCACATATACTCCATCCACCTCAAACCATACTCTACAGCCGCTATGGTAGACTTTGAAGTACCCAAGTGAATTATTCAAATGCTGTATTTGTATCTGTTTCATTGTCTTGCATCTACTAAGAGCTCACTATCGACATGAATTATCAATTGACTATCCGACAGGAAGATGTACAAAAATACGATAATAAACTCGCTTGATTGTATGCCCGATGTATGTGTACTACTTAATTTATTATAAGTAGTATAGATATGTTGATTATTTAATGAAGACAATACTTTTTGATAAGCTTTTATTACTGTTTACAGCATACGAAAAGGATATATCCATATAAAATGATACAAAGTAAACTAGTCGATAGTAATTATTCAACTATGCTAAAAGATGCCACTTCATACTGATGATAAATGCAACCAGTATCCATGTAGTAATTGGTACATTGAACTATTTCCTTCATCAATTAAATCGCAACTATTGACTCATTTATTACCAGAGGAATTAATAAATCGATCAATTACGTCATTGGAAACAGCAAAAGACTGGATCTATCAATGTCAAAGTAATTTGAAGAATTCCAACAACGTTGTCAACCAAGAAGCATTTAATCAAGTAGTGAACTATTCATGTATGTTTATTTGAAATGAATTACTTAACAACTAGTTATTACATTAATAATTTGAGATGAGTTTAATTTGTTGTATGGGGAAGTGAGGAAACGATACTCATCGTTGCTTAGAAGGATACCATAGTTTAACGTAGGGATACTGAATATGGTGTGTATTATGTGTTGTCAGTCCTACTAATATAAAAAATTGAAGCACTGCCAGATATATCCGACGATTCAGGTTGTTACATCCTACCAGTGTAGTAGAAGCACTAGTTACATCTGCTATAGTAAAAATAGAGTGAAGATGAAGAATATTATTCTTGATAGAAGAAACATTCCTTCCTTCATGATTGTATCTCCCATTGATCTATGCCTCTTACTATATGATTTTCCTGTTTTGCTGTTAAATTTTGCCTTTATGATTATTAATTTCTTTGCATTATTATAAGCTAACAGAAGTAATTACGCAATCTGAGTAACTTCATTCCTTTAGAGTATTTAGAAACTTCATGAGTAACAGCCTAAACTTTGCCTATATATATCTTGGGTTACTGCCGATACGAAGCCCTAATATAAGAGAAGGGTTGAATATAGGGTTAACAACCCCGTCCCGTGGAAAACAACGTTTCTGAAAAAACCGCTGACCTGGAAAAATCATTTCAGCAATTTAAACTCTGCCCTGGAAGTTGGAAAATCTCACTAATTCATTCATTCATGAATAAAAATTTAGTATTTGAGATGTAAAACATTGAATTCGGATGAACATCGTCATTGAAATGAACATAAATTCATGTGACAAGTCCCAAAAAGGGCGAAACATACATTGAAGATCCCACTGATGACTACACTTCTCATTTACTAAGGGAAATGAATTATTTTGAATGGTTATTGATTAGATTTTCATTTTGTTCGCAGACAATCAGTGGTTAAATTTAATTTACGTATAATAATATGCAACTTTTGTCAATTGTCGTTAGTTGTAAACATAAGTCAGCTGATCTTTACGATCGAAACTGACAACAGTATGTTCATATGTATGATCAACACAGGACTTGACACGTGTCCATCGGTTTAGGTTGCCATGCCTCAAAACCCCATTAATCGAAGTAGGAATTACTTCAATTATGATAATAACGAAAACAAAGAGGAGTATACATATAGAATCTGGTTTAGGGAGAAACAATCGATATGCGGAAAGAAAGCTATGAAATAATTTTGATCTCACTATTCGAGGTAGGATAAGAAGTGAATACACATGAGCCACTGTAATTAGTTTTGAGTCATGTCACCAAAAGTTTCCGATTACTGATTATAGCATTAACGTGGACCCGAAATAGGTAGTTCGTATTTACGACACAAACTATCAGTCAGTGACTTTATTGACTGATACCATGTTTTGGTTTAGCCACCCCTAACTCTCTTCCATCCTATTCCAATATCAGTCATTAGCGTTCGTCGAGATAGACGGTGACAACAATGGTGAATTCTTAACACAAAATATACACTACTGTAACAAATTTTCTTTGTTCTTCAATTTTCACTAGTTACTGCGAACTGATGACTAGGAGAGAAGTACACCGACCATTACTTAAACTGCCTAAATTGGAATAGGTATGAGCTTTTCAGAAGCTAACTACAAAATCAACTAGGTTAAAACAAGTTTAAAGAACGTAATGTGTATAAGATTACTTTTTCAATCTAGAAAAGTAAATAATTGAAAAGTCGTCGCGATATTTAATACTGACCTCTTGTAGGATTTATTAGCTTATTACCGACGATCGTAATCTGTAAAGTTGACTGATGAAGATTTAAATCTGAAAATGAACTACTTTACTGACAAGTGTGACAGGTGAATGGAATATTCAGATGATTATAACTAAATCATCTTGTATAAATATCACTTTTAATGCTTGGCGTTTTGTATCAGGGTTATTTTCTACGAGATGATATTGATAACCCCATACCCAACTCCATTTTCTATTAGTCGGGCTTGAGGAACTTTAGTAACTCTAGAAGGACATCAGCCGGGGAGGGGAGGCAACACTGTATACCTGATGTCAATTCATTCAGACTAATGTTCACATTAAAACATGATCGATATTACGTAATCAATATGGAAACAGACTGAATAAGTATAACATTAATTATTACTAAATGATTAATGAATATTAGTTGGTATGTTCGCAATTGTTTTCAGGATTTTGTTGAATCATCTTACACGTCATACAATTTGTTCCCCTTATTATTTTCAAAAAAGAGAAAAGAACAAATTTTTATGCAGAATATGATAAGGATACATTTCCTTTCATTGGTTTCTCATCAGCTACTGCATACAACCTAGAATGACACTGTTTTACCTAGTTACTATTTGAAGTAAAGTTTGACATACTCATGAGAATGGTTGTGCTTCGATTGAAATTAAACACGTTAGACGATAGGAATATAACTAAAATGTTGGATAGAATGATGTAACCATATACGTATATCCGATATAAAAAGAAGAAAGTATCAGAAGGCGAAATAGTCATCAGAGTTCAAATGGTTACATAATAAGAGGTAGTTGGAAATATTTGAGAATGTGAATTAAGTTCAGTTATGACTTAATTCAATACATAAGTTAAACTTAACCATCTAAAAAACGATGATGTAACACAAAACGTTTAATCTGATTTAAAGAGAAAATGAAACTTGGCAAAAGAATAATAACCATGAAAATAATGACATTAAAAGTTAGATTACCAGGGTAGAGTATGGCTTATAACAGTTTCTTTTCGGACATATAAGTTTGCTTGCAATCAGTTGATGGCAATTGCTTCAGTATATTTTACAAGATTTGATGTTTTTGGTCTATTGAACACTTTGATTGATTCATTGATATCAAACTGGTGTCTTGTATCAATCAAACGTTTAACTATTCCTGTAAATCAAGTTCATTAAAGTGTAGATAGGCATCATCATAAGTGTATTGTTTTATCATTTACAGATGTTAGTGATATTTTCGATCAATGTTTATTGGCAATGAATTACATCAATGAAACGAATTCAAGTCTTCAGTTGTTAGTAGAAGGTGAATGTTATTAATAATGTTTCATTCACAGTGTGTTATTTATTCAATTTAAATGTTATAATGATGTAATACGTCATAGAGAATAGTTACACTTAAACTTTCTTAGATAATGTTTATTTGCCACATCATTGGAGCATAGAACTACTTGATAAGCAATTTATCATTGGATTGGTCAACTAAATTTTTTCTGTCTAACTTACATCAATTCTGAACTCGATACAACTGTTATCAGTTTTTGGCATCCGCTCGATAATAGTGATTAGGCTGTTGGAGACATCGGGTGATATAGCTTAGATTTGGTCACAGTGGCTAGATGGATTCATTATTTATTTTCCTTTAGATCACAAATTTCAATGTTTTTTTTTCATTCTTAGTGACTAATGTCATCATTTATACACCTCGTTCCTCCAAAGAGTCAGTCGCTGCTTGACTCAATAGTAATAGTCAAAGACTGTAGATCTGGGTTACTTAAGATCGGATTCACCGAGGAACATTTATTCCCGAATTCATTGCAGGTACAGTTTGTTGACGAGTTCTGAATAGCAAGAAACTTAATTCTAAGGTTTACTGTCAACTATCACCCCCCCCCAAAAAAATAAACTTCTATCTCTACATAACGCCAGTGATGTTAAGTAACCGCTACACTACACAATTATCAACCGATTTCATTTCGCGTACACATTTTTGGTGCCTAATGTTACCACATTTTAGTTTTCAAATTAGATAAATAAATAAGTGAATAATCAGTCTGTGGAAAACTAATTCATGCCTACACAGACATAATACGAAGTATGCAAATAAACGTGGCAGTTTTATTTGAATTAAACATCACATTTCAAAGATTATTATGACTTCTGAATTGTATAATTAATAAATAGAAACTTAATTTGAGTTAAGGCCGCTTTACGGTGACCGATATTTTGTTTTATTACTTGAATTGGCACCATTGAAAACCAGGGGACATTGTATGGTTGATTTGTTCTAACATCTAATTCCATAACTTTGAACACCTTCGATCCAGGTGTCTAGTGCTCCTTTGTTTTCAATGATGCCCGAATTTCGACCAATCTGTAATGAGTACAAACAACAAGAAACCTAATTTACAATCAAAATAACCACTACATATCAGTTATATACAAACAAGTAACCAATTCAATTTGATTTAATTATCGAATATCTGACAATAGAATCGAACTCATGCATTTTGTCTTATAAGATCTTCATCATCATATGAATGTGTTTGTATCCCGATTAGAAATTCACATTGAAATCTAGTACCTTGTGCTGTAAATACTCAACATATTAACCACTAAGCTAACCGTTTATGTTATCACCGAGTGTATGAAACGATTAGTAAACTTGTATACTTTCCGGTTGTGAATATTCAGAACTCCTATTTATGAATATGTCTAATGTTATTCATATTTAACACTAAAATGTTAGCTACTCGTTTATTGTCTATAACAAACAGTTAGTTACAAGTCAACGTTCGTTTGTTCGAGTTCAGTTCAATAGTTTAACATCAGTCCAATGAGATCAAATTAATGCTAGAAGATAGTTCAAAAAGAAAACATGAGAATGAAGGTATTAATGGATAATGCAGGATAAAGAATGAGTGAATTAAATGACTGATCCAATGGCTTTAATTACTAGTCTTTATTATCATTCAGACAATAATCAGATAGTCTGCATCTGATCATACAAAGTAGAGTGCAATAGTCAACGACTTCATGAAAGGATTGATTGTTTCTTGTTAGATCAATTTTAATTTTCTTTCAATTAACTCCTGCACTATCCATTACTATTCCATGAAGTGAACAAATTCCATTGTTTAACAGTTAAATATAAGTGAGTATAGTTGAATTCAAGAAATCTTATAACATACTACTAACTTCTATTTTACAGTGAATAATGATGAAGTGAGTACTTTTACACTTTCGAAGATGGATGAAATAGCAATTGATTGGACTATACGGTAAGCATTACAAACATTTAATAGGTATATTTAACAATATTATTACATAGTGCATAATTATAGTGGATTAATCTGTCAATTATGTCATCAATAACTCCAGGAACTGCCTTATTATTAATGATTACATGCATGCCGGATGTATAATAAGTTCACTGATACAAGTACTGAATACATTTTATATTATATTTTAACCTTTTGATGGTGTTCTGGTTTCTCATCTAGATTGTTTCTTCATGAAATCGTCTTTACTATTCTAAATAACATCATCAGGACGTACTTCAGAAAGAAGGGCAGTATTAGAGTTCCCCACAACTGATATACAACTTTTTTTGATTAACCTAGAATTCCATTGATTCTGAACATTACTTTGGTTATCGTTTTCCGTGAGTTGATCTTAAAATGTGTGGTCTCTATATCCTTTTCTTAGTGTCTGAAAGATTAAAGTTATTTCATGAATAATAAAGGATCTAAGTATCACACTTCTATAAGTTCTAGGGTTTTCCTCATGCTACCTGTCTGAAATCTTTCGACTTTTCCTAGTGAAAATTATTCTTCAAATTATCCATATATTCATAGGATATCGACAGAGATATGCCATGCCAATTCCTAATAATCAGATCTAGTTCACGCAGACATCGATGAAAATGTCTGACACTTTATCCTACATAATGCCTTTCATAGTTATTGGAGGCTATTTTGTAGGTGATGCTTAGTTCGTCTTTATTTTAGTCAGTGTGCACTGTAGCTTTCTTTGTACTGATTTTATAGGTGTGTTGGCCACACATATTTTGAACTTCAGAAATGTTCTTTATGTTGGATAGTGATTATACGTTCGTTGGTTTCCAACATTTAGTTAATACTTGATGACAGATTTGGAATGCATCAGATGTCTAACACATTACCGACTATGCTATAAAATCAGAATATCTATTAGCTTTTTCGACGAATACGATTTTCGACTCAGTATTGTTTGTGTTTTGTTTGATACTTTTATAATCGCCAAAGTTATAGGCACCGACTGATTGCTGAACAAACTATCACGTCCTCTGGATGTTTGGATTATCAACATCGCGCGTATATACAGTGGATTTTTCTTCCTATTTAGCTTGAGATGTTGCTTGGTAACTGTTCTGCGTTAATCTCTATTTCGGACATAATTCGAAAGCATGGATCACTTTATTTTTTTCATAGTTGTACTATCTTTAACGGTCTAATGTCGGTAAATGCAGACTTTATTTCTACGAGGCCCATAAAAAGATCTGAGTCAAAGAATCAAAAGATAAAGTTCTTAGTCACTCCTAGACTCGGTTTCTATTTTGAGTTATGCATCATTTTAAATACTTCACTCTTTCTACGCCACTGTTTCTTCTTAAAGTATATCGTTAGAAGTGTTATTGAATTTGACGCTTTTTGTCTACAGACACTTGTCATCTTGTTGGCAATGTATGGTATTGTATGATGTGGCAATTCGGACAGATATACACTAATCTTAGATATTACGAATATAATATCTTTCTGACTGATTAAAACTTTCCAGCTTGATGTTTGATCCTGACTAAGACTCGGTGAAAACTAGGGAGCACTAGACATCTGTTTTGGTTCTAGTGGGAGGAATTCAAAGTATAAGTGCAACTTTCATGGTATTCA
Source organism: Schistosoma japonicum (assembly GCA_025215515.1). Lineage (NCBI taxonomy): Eukaryota > Metazoa > Platyhelminthes > Trematoda > Strigeidida > Schistosomatidae > Schistosoma > Schistosoma japonicum. The sequence continues at coordinate 23,369,414 of CM046065.1, forward strand.
AATTAGTTGAATTTCCACTTTAATCGTTTTGTGGAACAAATCGATGTTCCCAGTTTAGGCTTTTTATTTCTACTTGTTTAATCTAATCCTCTGTCATTTATCAATCGATGAAAAGGTTTTAACGACTAAGTTCGCTTACGCCAGTTACATTTTTCGACTACACGCCTTAACACCCTCATTTCTATCGTAAATGCATATTTCGGTCATTGAAACTATGAACCTGAATGATTACACTATGAACTGCTCATTGTCATTCTCGATAACTGCAATAGCTATTACTGCGTACTCAAAGTAAAATAACCAATAGTTTCACATAAGTACTTGCTGTATCTGTTCTAGCGGCCTTGTTTGTGATTGCGTTAAATATCAAACAACGTTTGTAATAACCCAATAGCACACAAGAAGAGTTGAACATAGACACGCTGTTCAAAACAGCCAAATTTTGTTTCAGCACTCACATACTTTGAGAAAATTTACAAAATGGTTTATCTGTTCATCTCCTCTTAGAATAATTGCAGCAAACATTTTGTGACGAAGCACCTAACTAAGCAACCAACCATTGAAAAACAAACCTGAAAACCAGGAAATTGATTATTTTGTTAAAGAAAGAACTGAAATCTTTTAAAATTCGTATCGTTCATCAATCAATTTACTTCATTCTTTGATTTTAAATCGAAAATCATGACACTTGAAGAAGACAAATACTAAAACACTTACGAATTAAAGTGTACGAACTTTGAAAACCAATGAATTAGCCTTAATGAACACCTTTTGTAAGAAACGTATATATAAACACAAAAGTGATGATGATATGTCTTCACCTTCAGCCTCCTGTCCTCCTTCCCCCCCCTATCAGTGGACTAAGATTATCATGGTCACACTTTCATTTAAGTAGTAATTACACTTCTGAATAGAGGAAATTCAAAGAATGCCAATAAATTTCTGATAGCATGATGTAATTACTTATACTGTTAACATTAACAGAATAAACAGTCAACAAGAATATAAAAACAAGTGGAAACAATCAGTTGCAAACAAAATCATCTATTTATGAACTACCTGAAAAGCTCAATTCTGCCTACAAAATAATTGTTAACGATATTCTACAAGTCAACAATAAATACTTCCCAATTAAATCATTTAACATCAAGAATACTTAGATAACCTTGTATTTACTGTGGGGAGACAAGCCAATCAGATTTGTTCAATGACTATGACCTGATAGACTTGAAAACTGATTGGTGCCTGAATGACTTATGCCATTTCTAAAGGCATAGATAGAAAAAATAAACATTGGCGAATGATAGTTAAGAAGAAGTCGGTTATTAAGTAAAAACAATGGTTTTCATATATGCTGTGCCAATTAGTAACAGAAAATACTAAATACATTGTAGTCTGGACTGGGTTCATGCTGATGGAACCGTGATAAGATCACAATAAATCCTGAAAGAAAGCACACATGAGAGTGGTTAATGAGTCTGTCAATAGCTTATAATTTGAGCAGTGCCAATAGTTAGTGAATATGTAACCAGATTCAATCAATCAGTCCCTGTTACCCCACATGGAGCATAGGCCCCTGACCAGCATTCTCAAAACAAAGAATAAACTCAACAGATTGTGATTTCTAATCCTTTGCTTGAATGTAACAAATATACAGCGGCCAAAATTACTTTCTTACACTACAAATTCTTCCCATCATTTAATTGTTTGTGCCCTGTGGTATACAGGGTTAAGTATTCGTCAACCTGAAGCTCCTGTGGCACTGCTGAAAAGTCCAATACTTAGACAAAACAGCTGTTCAGTGCTCCCTACTAACATCAGTCTGTAATGAATTCAATTTAATTATTCATTTGTTTTCTTTTTTCACCTTAAAAATCAACAACTTTCAGTTATGGTCTACGTAATGGTTCATTGCCTTCAATAAACAATTTGAATGAAGCAGCATATACAGAACAGCATACATTTTATTCTGAACAACTTCATAAGTTAATGTGTACAATTCGAGTATATTTCCAGGGGGTAACAAAATTATCATGTTATCAAGAAGTAAAAGGTTAGTCTATACATACTTTTATTGAGTAATTGAGTATTGTAGATAACGCTGAGTTCGATAGCACAAACTGATTGAAGTTGAATAGCATGTAAAATGTAGATAACACTAGACAGCTGTTTCCTCTCAATCCACTTATGTCTCTACTAGTTAACGAACGAAAGACCTTCATGCTTTTAACCACCCTGCCGCGTATTTGGATAGCATGGAGTTCGATCTCTGGTAGAGTTATGGATGTATATTGCTGAAGAATCCTGTACTAGGATGAAACAGTTATCTAATGGTGTATTAAATTAAAATTCAAAATTTTCTACAACAAATAATTGTAATCAGTATGACTAACTTAAGGATGTAATTCTGAAAGACCTTATCAGTGATGTTTGAGCATATTGGGCGCTTGGCAACGATCTGCTTATTTTAGTGAGTGAAGTTGCCACATGTATTGTCAATCAGTTAAGTTGGAAACGCAATTCATTAGATGCCGACTCAGCGCTCTAAAGTTTAGGGATTTACGGCTAGACCTGAAAGCCCTAGATTAAATCTTGTTAGAAACATGTTAGTTCACTGCTGTGAACTCCCACGTTATGATGAAACAGCTATCTGGTGCTTCCTATTTATTAATGGCTGTCTAAGTATTGTAAGACAGTGAATAACTTCCTAATATTTACTATTCTGTTATGAGTAGAATTCAGGATGAACAAGTCGTCTTGCTTAGAAATTATTAACTGGATGTATATCATTTCCGTTGTGTTGTTCACACCCTGATTCAACTACCACTTTAAACGCCAACGCATCTTCTCCTTATCTACTGAACCTACGTAGCCCATAACTTGTATAAGAGTATGTTGGTATTAGTATATTTTGTAACATTCTGTTGTTTTAATTTAAGGGTATCTGTGTTGAGTAGTCACTTACATGAACAGATTACCTATCCTATGCCGTTTTGTTTTTGATGAAACTGTAGCTGATCGCAGTGCTTAACAAAATTATCTAACAAAACTTGTCGAGGAACAACACTGAAACCTGTAACATTTGTATTTGTCTATGTTGTTTTTGTTATCATAAAGTCTCATAAGGAGGCTCCCATCAACTTGGTTAGAAAACTTGATATATAAACAAATAGATGAAATATAAATGAAAGCAAACTCTTCTATAAAACGAAACACGAATTTAGAAAAGATAAGTCTTTTGCCAGATCTTTTGAAGAGATTACTGAGATCAGAAATTGTTTGTTGTCCTAAAATTTCTTCAGTTCACTAAGTCTTCTAACACAGTACCGTTGAGTAGCTAAACCATCTCTCACTAATACAGAGGTAGAATATTTTCGCAGCATTAAGATTTTAGATGAAAAAAACTATTTAGATAATGGTATCAAATGTTAAAGAATGTTGGTCAACGACCTATGCTCTACGAGGATAACAGGAATTGATTGATCGATTAATTTGTCATTAAGGAGTTCATTGCTTAGCTTCGTTCTAGTATAGAATTCGTTGAAGTTTTAAGCTTCAATCTTGAATCACTGGTTCTTTTGTAATGAATGAATGAATGAATGTATAAGTGGAATATACTGTAGACAATGACTTCATGAAGTATTTTTATTCATTGATAGTCATAAAAAACGAATTTTGGTTATTTTGTTTCATTTCATTTATTTTAGATGAACCATTTGATTGGTTTGTAGCTACAATATTTCTTGTATATCAAGGAAATTATGAACGTGCCTGGAATTTTCTATCTAAATATTCAACATTTCACATTCAGTATATTTATGGCCAAATAGATGTAAACATCAAGTAAACTATTACAATTTGTTGTATTTGTCATAATAGATTAATTATTTCAATAATTGACTGATTAATGCTAGAAGAAGTAAACTATTGCGAAAACATACAAAGATCTAAAGGTTACATGACCTGAAAATCTTGAATCCACTTTGGTTCGTGGTTATGAACCAACACTAAGGAGCTCAATATTAGGATGAAACGACTACTCAGTTTTCTTTATTGGTTTCCTATGCTTACCTGATAATAATCAATGTATCTTACTTGTCTTTTAACAAGAGGTTACAGAATCTTAAGCAATTGATAGGTGGTGGGAGGTTGCTTATTGCCATAAGTTGCGTAATTTTCTTGTAGATGATGTCAGTGTTTCACAGTTGTTATATTCACTTCAGCTATATGGGTTAAGTTGTAAAGCTTTCATTGTCTTTCTATTCATCATTGCTGACTCATACTTCAGGATGAAGTGAGTTATTAGTGTTTCTCGAGAGTTGTCTGTTTCCTAATGAATAATAGACTGGGTTGATTTCAGTATAGTCCATTTATTGATGAGTGACCTGTATATCGAATTCTCGTAATTTTTATCCATCTAAAATTTTGACATAAACTCAGATATATTCACGTCCATTATTGTCTACCTGCACTGATATGAGTGAAAATATGTCAAAGCGTTTAACACCAACCTAATTTCCACGTAGATATTTGTCTATTTGTTGCTGATGAGGTCACTTGAATAAGAAATGTAAGCTCTATATTAAAGTGAGTAGCGCAAAGATTATGTCATTTTTCAAATTTACTATTTTGTTTCGCTTAAAAATCTTGAGATTTCATTTCACTTTCTGTCTAAACTAAAGTGGCTCGGTACTTTGAAAGTCTCATCAGTCAACTCTAATGAGTTGGTGTCTGACAACATTACAGGATGGATTTAGAAAGTTAGCCTGGTATTTGACAACTTGCATAATTTGTGGCGTTCCACAAATTCTTAGTCCTATTCCATGATAACTTATGAGTGTTAAACAATGACAATGAAAATAAAAGGCATGTGTGTACTGTAGATCTTTGAAGCATCACTTGCGTTTCTTCAAATAATCAATAAGTATTGCTAAGATTATGCCCAGAGTACTAAGGAGTGATAACAACACAGTTTATGTACTTGTGAATCTTCACCGACGTGTATTACAACATATTCCCGAACACAGCAAACTTGGAAGATTGATATTGGTTAGTTTACTAATTTGATAAAAGAAACGTCGGTGTAACAATATAAAATGGTGAAACTAGTCTATCAAGTCATTGATTGTTGGTTTGATCAGTGTCATTAGGTATAGACTATCTGACTAAGATTATTGGGAGTTAATGAAGATCAGTGAATGGAGATGTTAAGAGAAAGAATATGATTGAAAACCGGTCACTATAATGCCACAATTAACCAATAACTCTCTTTGTACCATACTTCTTTTGCATAAAACAAAGGATGCTGAAATGCACCGTTTATATTTTTGACTTAATGAATTCATTCACTTGGTCTAATTGTCACCGTTTCTGTATATTTCATTGATAAAATGAAATGAAGATAGGTGAAGCGAATTTATAGGGTTGTAAAAGTTCAGTAAAATTCACTAGTATTACTTGGATCCTATACAAATCTGGTTTGAAATCAGTCCGTTTATGACGTAAAGATTAACTAATAGAAAGTAGCTAAAATGCACTGGATAACTGTTTTGTCTCAGAGTCCTAGAGGCAATTAATTAACCTTCAGAACACTGAGTTAGCTAACTTAGTGGTCAAAGTTCAAGCACTCACCACGAAGCTTGGTTTATACTGTTGATACGATTATGAATGTGAACTGTATAGGTGTTTCATATCGGAATGAACCATCCATTCTTAAATTATGAAATTTTATAACTTAGGCAGGTTTCTTGTAGAGAACATGAATTCCTTAAACATTGTACAACATTTCGAAGAAGTTCGGTTTCTAGCCTACTACACGTGTAAGTCGTTTCGAGTTAGTTCAATGAGTTAAGCTACGTTCCAACTTAATCAATATTAAAACAGCTAAGACAAACATAACGTTAGTCGTTAGTTAAAATGAATTGAGGTTGTTTTTATGAAGATTGTAATTTAGTGTAGTTGATTGAATTCATCACAAATTACTGTTTGTTGGGTACTATTGTAAACCAGAAAGCATTTGACATCTGTTTTGTCCTAGTACTGGACTCTTCAAGAGTGAGTGCTTACGATTTCGCCATCGAAATCGACCATATGGAGAACGCTTAACCCTCTTTACCACAGTGTCTGCCCTCATTTAATGGTAGAATTTCAACTTCTGTTAACCTGTGACATAGCGCGACTCTCATTCATTTTTATTAATGATGACGTTTTACTCCCGACAAGTCTGAACTCTGTTAGTCACGACTTCTCACTAGAACTTCGGAAATCTCCTGGAGTTGTTCACTTGTGATCCGTGACGAAACCAAACAATCAAACTTCATACTAATCTTCACAAAAGTCACTTCACTTCGGTTATACTAATTACTTCACTAATAACCAACTTCACCAGGTTACTGAAGTTCTGATGATAAGTCATGACTAATGCAGTTCAGACTTGTTTGAATAAGACAGTTACCACAGATGACAACAGATGATTGTCACTCTATATCTCAAATTCATAGAAATAAGAATTCTACCATTGGACACCAAGTTCACATAGTGGCAAATAGGACTGGACGTCGGCCAACCTAAAGCCCTTAAGTTCGAAGCCCCTAGTACATTTGTGGTTACCCACAACTAAATAGTCCCATGTTAGGACGAAACGGCTGTCCGATGCATTCTAGTTTACAGTATTATCTAACCAACATCAATCCCTGGCAAATCCAATCAAATGACTGATTTATTTGAATTCTTGAAATTGTCTTGAGAGTTATAATTAAATTTCTGTCTAGACGCATTTTGGCAATTACATAATTCAGTTGGGATGGCATTTTTTGTGAATATTGATATATTGATTGATTAGAAGTGAGAGTTCTTCCGTTGGATGCCAATTGAGTGGTGCCGAAGGTTAGGCGTTTGCCGTCAACCTGAAGCACTTGATGCGGAATCTCGTGGGTGGACACTGCTGAGGAGTTCTGCACTAGAACGAAACGGCTGTCCAGTGCCCCCCCCTGGTTTTCAATGTTACCCTGCCAACACCAATCTGTGACAAATTCAATCAACTACATAATTTTGATGCAATCAATTGTTTCCTTTAGTGTAGAGAAAAAAACAACAGTTTGTTTTGTTGTTTAATACCATTGACTGATTGTATCTAAACAATGATTGAATGTCTGGAAATGTTGAACGTTTATTTCGTCTTAACATGTGACACTTCAGTGAAGATCCACAAATCTGCTGTGAATGAAATATGGAAACTTTAAACTTTTAGGAATTATCATGAGTAAAGGATTATAAGTTAACTAAGTGATCCAAATGTTAAGTGCTTATTATGTTTCTTGGAGGAGTTGTATTCAATCTATGGTAGTATTGTAGATGAGTATCGGTCAGAAGTTTAACAATTCAACAAAATAGATGTTCATTCATACTGTCAGTGTATGAAGTAAGTAACGACATTCTCTAGTAGTCAAGAGACTTCACAATAATTTGTCATTTGTACGAATTACTAATTAATCTAATCTGGATACTATTTAAAAATCAGTGAGCTCTTAGCAAAAACTATTTTATCGTAATATGTGACTCTCTAGTGTAAGTGCGTAAATACGAACCGACTGCAAGTCAAACCCATTAGATTCATATTATGCAGCAAACATTTAACCATCATTTTGAACGAATTTTCGTCCACAACAGTAGAATTTCTACTTCTGTCAGTTTTTGATATAATCAGTCAATGCCTGTTACCCCATGTGGAGCAAAGACCGCTGACCAGTATTATCTAGCCAACTTTGTCATGAGCTTTCCTTTCCAAATGCTATTAATTCTCTTCATGTCTGTCTCCAATTCCCGACGCAATCTGTTCTTGAGTCTTCCTCTTTTCCTTTGGCGTTCAGAACTCTAAGTTAGTGCTTGTCTCGTGACACAGTTTGATTATTTCCTTTTTGTGTATCCTATCCACCTACAACATCTTTTACGAATTTCTTCCTTGTCTAAAAATTGGTTGATTTGTTCACTGTCATAAAAGATTGTTGTTGATGGTATTTGGTCAACGGGTCCGAACTATATTACGCAGACAGTTGTTTATAAATACTTGTATGTTTTGGATGGTTCTTTTCGTAGTTTTTTAAGTCTCAACTCCATACAACAGTACTGTCTTCACATCTGTATTGAAAATTTTGACTTTAATGTTAGCCGATAGTTGGTTTGAGTTGTAGATGTTTTAAATGATAAAAATGCTGTCCTCACCTTCCAACTTCGCGCCTTTACATCTAGATCAAACCTTACTTGTTTCTTCTCTTGGCATGTTGAATCTATTGCATCCTTGATCCCTTTCCAGTTGTCCTCTATAGTTGTTTTATTTTCTAGTTGATCGTGAAATGCCTAGGATTTATTGTTGAGAGTTGTCTGAAATTCATTGAGTTCAATAATATCCTGAAGAAGGGTTGAATTTAGCTTTTGCAATACAGTTGTTCCAGTTGCTTAGTACTTCTTCAGATAGTGATCCGAAGCTATGTCAGCTCCTCTCCTTGCTCTCACGTCTTCCATAGCCCTTCTAAACTTTTTATTGATATAGATGTGGTTGATTTGGTTCTCCGTAATGTGTTCTGGTGAAACACAAATAGCAGTGTATACGTTTTTAGAAGAATATGGTGCCACCTATAATTATTTTGTTGAAGGCACATAAGTTAGCAAAACTCTCATCGTTTTCGTTTTTTTCTCCCTTTTTACGTTGTCCCGGGATGTTTTAATATCCGGTGTTGTCCATTCCAACCTTGGCGTTTAGTTCTGCTATCAAAATTGTAAGATTGTTGGCTAAGCGTTTCTCGATGATTGACCGACGCCTGGCATAGAACTGGTCTTTGTCTTGTTTTTGGCTGTCGTTGACTGGTGCATAGCACTGGATGGCATTCATCGTGATCCTTTCCTTCTTCATGTTGAAAGATACTTTGATTATCTTAGTTCCAAGAGTTTCCCATCCTATATGGGCCTTCTATACTTCCTGGGACAACATAAGTGATACTCAATGTGTGTGAGCTGTTTTCTTCTTTGTGGCCGAAGTATAAATGCACTTCTCTTGAGGACAACCACTGCTATCCAGCTTGTAACCAGTGAATTTATCTTATTCCAAATCTCTTCAGGTGGCATCTTTTCATTTTTTCAGCTATTTGGATGCTCCTTCCTGTCTTCTTCAGCGTTCAAATATTCCATGTAGCTACTCTAATTGTTGTTCTGGTTAATTTAGATATAATATAATAATCATCCAAAAACTTCGGTTATAACTGTCTCACTTCCTGCTGAGCATACGCGATGAGACTTAAAGGTCTTCGAATTGATCTGCATTAAAAATTCAGGTATCCTTTAAATTTTAAAAACTGAAATAGTTGTTCAATGCTCTTCGATTTTCAATCATACTCCATCATGATCAATCTCTAATGAATACAACTAACATGTTAAAACCGATCTCAAAAAGATCCTTTCAATTAACCATAATTATGAGTTTAAGTTGTTCAATTTTCTTTTGATTATCTTTTAGCCAAATAATCATAATTCATTCTATGTAAGATCATGTCAATACTTTGAAGATTTATTAGCCCTGGAATGCTCCAATGTATATAACCTATTTGTTATGGCTGAGATGACTCCAGTACAAGTATGTTAATCAATAAATTTCATTTCATTTTATTTAGAGTAAGACTATGCCTATTCAGTGAAATATAACATGTGGGTAATTTTAAGGCAATTTTCAACCTGTACCTGGATTTCATCTGTCTAATTCATGAGTGTCTATCATTACAAGATTAATCTCGGATCCTTATTGAGTATTGTCGTGATTATTGGGGATTAATTCGATGTTATGAATTAGCTTGAGTCAGGAAATCATTCAAAACTAGAAACGCACACTGTTAAACAGTTGTTTTGTCCTATTATGCGACTCTTCAGAAGTATACCTTCACCACCTACCACGGAATCCAACCTAACGTCATCATGTTTCACAAGAAAAGCCTAACTATTAGAACCTTAACCCGGCTAGCATCAAATAGTTGATAACTTAGTCAATTCATCCATTATACATCGGTGGGTAACTGCCTTACATCCGACGTAGTTAAACTCCAGCTGGTCAAAACCTCACCAGAACTCTAGGAATTACCTTAAGAATTTAATCACTAGTATACTGGATATAATTGAGTGTTGTAGTTGTCTAACCCATAACAAGTTGAAAACCACCAGTCAGGAGTAGTCACTAGAGTGAGTGAAAGTGAGAAATCTACCATTGAACACCGGTTGGCACAGTGGTGCAGTGGGTTAGACGCTTACCAACCTGATTCCTGTTAAGCGGGATTTAAGGTGTGCACTGATAGGGAATTTCATACTAGGACAAAACAGTTGTTATATACTCCCTGGTTTTCAATAGTATACTGCTAACGTCAATCAACTAACTACTTAGTACCAATCTCCACAATCTATCTCAATTCAATTACAATAATCAGCTCACTAGTGGCTAACTTAAGCATATTCCTGAAGCTCTAGTATGAATTCGTTACTGGTGAAGTTTAGACTTGTCGAAAGCAAGACAATAATCACTGACGGAAGTGGTCTATATTAATATGTTACATCAAATTATCCTTGATTTATCTATCTGCTTATCTATTTATTCATTCATTGTATCACTTCAATTGTTTTTACTGATCAGATATATTCCCGCTGGATAAATCAAGTGTTATTGGAACTATTTCGATTGGATAAATATTGTAAATTATCTATTAGTTTGCTTGTTAAATCCAATACAATTTCAATTGTATACAAATCTCTGCATTCTAAAACATCTTAGCCCTGCTCTACTGTATAGTACAAATGAACAGTCAACAAGTCAACTACAACAAACTGAACAATTAATTGTCTTCTTACAGGTAAATTACTACTGTTACACTGATCCATTTCAACATCCATTCTACATATGGGAATTTTAGGTGAAGAATGTTGAATTTTGTAATTTGTGAATACCAATTAGACATAAGTTGAACAACACTTGTGAAAGTCAGAAAGCGTTGGATAGTTACTTCATGCTAAAATAAGATGATTCTATGCCAGTGAACATTCTAGACTCTACGAAGAATCAAACCAAATATCTTTAATTCTTAGTAGTAGAATGAATTTGTATATTCCCATTGATTTGTTATAGACTGAAGCTGGTCAGTCACTGTTGCTATATGTGCATCCTATGCATCCCACTGTGAACATCAACATTGAGATGCAGGTACATCCAGCCGATGAGTCCCAAATAGGACGAAACGCGCGTCCTGGATTCCACTTGCCAGTCACAATACAAATTAAATGATCTTTAATTCTTACTTCTAGACAATGTATAAGTTGATTAAAATTATAATCTTTAACTATTCATGTCTTAAAGTTCCTTGATTATCTACGTGACGTGATGGTGAATACGTACTGTATGAAGGAATGTAAGTAGATGATAGGCATCAATGACTTGACTTTAGTTAGTCAGAAGATTTTTTGAAAAGTTCAATTTAAAGATGTAACAACTACATCTTAGTTTCTGCCTTGTTTTTAAGATTCACTTTGATATCCTTACGTATCTAGGCGGTTGGAAGGAGTCAAATGAAAAGTCAGCTTAGCCTGAAAATCTGTATCTAAAATATTGAGGTTATTTATACTTCGTGTGGAATTAGACAAAAAATCATCACCTAATTTCACAGTCTATAATGTTACCAGTGAGCTTATACGGAATCCCATTAAGATATTAACATTTTGTAACCTGAGTGATACATTTTACTTGGTACGTGAGACTATGTTGAGTCAATCACTATACTGGAAAGATAATTATTTGTGTCAAACTAATGTTAACTGATGTGTAACTCAAAACTTAGATCGATTCCTACTGACTGTCAATCCTAATTTTTATTTTTCTAGCATTACTCTTACTACTTTTATACTACTGAAATATATTTGCACTTATTTTGATTCTTTTCCAGGAGGAACCAATTAGAGGATTCGATTTTGTCAAATATCTTCCGTATATGTACGATTTAGATAAAAAGTATACTGAACATCTTCAACTAGTGAATTAATTACAATAACTTGACAGAAATATCACTATCTACTTAAAAAGAAGGTCTTTTTCGTTACAGTGATTTTCTTTGTTTTAAAAACAGTTTTCGTGATATCAAAGGGTTCTGTAGATCTTGAGATCAAACAATCATCGTTGGCATCAGTCGATGATGATTACGTAATCACATGAATTGATTAGAGTATTACATGCTAACAACTGAATATAGTTAGTCTATTTGTAAAATGTAACGTTGAGTCTCGAACATTTATATATTAATGCACAATCAGATCTGTATTGAAGTAGAAGCTGAGTTGTAGTATCGTTTATAGTAGATTTGATTTAAGGTTCAAACATGTTAATCTTGGATATGGAGTATGGAGTAGATTTACAATTAGTCAGGAATAACAATTCATGAACTTGAACTGTTATTATTGATAGTTTGCGAATGAAAATGATCAGATCAATAAAAGGTTAACAGATAAGATAGAATAGATTCTATTGTAAACATTCTGATGTCGAGTGCCATCAGATGTTTGTGTTACTTGTGAAAGAATTTGAATTAGTAGTAATCAAATCGACCCGAGTGCAGGCGTTGTCATCTGCAACGGGAATTCATAATATTCCTAAAGTCAACTTTTTTAAACCTATTCCTTACACTGGGAGAAGTTACTGTCATTGTAGACGCAGCTTTTTCTAAGGGCTGGCGATTTCAGATTTTGCTCTTTAAATGATTTGTATAGCATGCTAGAATCTAGAGAAAAAATTGAACCTCTGCTAGACAGTTGAAATAAACAAACTCAACTACAACATTCAGGTATCGTTTACGTTTTGCAGAGCATACAGATTCAGTTTTATGAATGCAACAGATCACAAAAGCTAAAAGTTTCATTATTAGTGCTTGAAAAGAGTTCAATTAGAAACAACTGTATAATTTCAAAGTGAAAAATCAATTATTCACTGTTTGCTCTCAGTTGTGAATAATCTGTCGATAAAAATCTTTTTATTGCAAGATAGTTCTCATCACGGACTTAAGTGTGGACTACTGGTTTCGAGTTGGAGTATTATCATTAAAGTGCTGGTTTGTCTATCTAACAAACAATCAATAGGCTCAAATACATAGTATGAATTCCAGTTGTTATACATACTTCAAAGTATATTATTTATTAACGAAATTGGATTATGGCTGAAAAACAAAAGAATTCCAGGCTAATGACTGCGTACTTATTGGGATTCATCAGTTAGATATACTCGCCACATTCTAAAGATGATTTCTACTCGAGGATTCGAACTAAAATCAGACACCATCGTGTTCTCTCTTGAATAGGTTAGTCCATGCTTATGCAATACACATGAAGCTGTAACTGAAATGCGATGTTGTTGAAGACTGAAATTAGCCAGGCTTGTTGTTTTATGTACATTCTAAGTGAATTAGATTGATACATTTTTAACTTACTGATTGTTATGACATAGGAAAATCTGTATTATTTGAAATGTACAGTTAATTAATCAAAGAAATCAATTTATATATTGGGAATCACAGTAAAGATTCACTTTCAGCAAGATTAAAGTCGTTTTACTCAATGAAATCCGGTGCTTATATACCAGTAGTGTTGATAGTTAAGCGTTTACTATGTTACCTGGTAGTTTTAGGTTCGCCTAATGATTAAATAGTCAGTACTCACTTACACTTAAGAATCCCATATGAAGACGAAAGAGTTTTTCAGTGCTCCTCTGATACCCAGCTCTTATGGCGGAAAAAATGTTTATTATGATTGTCGGGTACAACAAATTATTCTATGTATCCTTGTGCGCACGAGGTCACAATAACAAACGCCAATGAGAGTGTCTAGTTGGGCTCTGTATATTTGTCTGATACCCACTTAATCCCAGGCCGGTAATAGAAAGAAAACAAGCTGATAAATCAACCACTACAGAATCCTATTGTATTTCAAGCATATATTTATATATACACACAATCAGCAAATGAAGGAGATAGTGGTAGTGAATTGAGGTGATGTTTACTCAATTCAATTCACTGTAGGTTCATAAACTAACAGATAATATGCTAACAGTAATTGTGCTAAACAGGAGGATAGGTCACGAAGGATTTAACGATGGTCGGAATAAAATGTCTACAGTTACACCTGACTAAAAGAAGTGAAATAGTCTTCTAAAACAGAGTTCGGTAATAGGATGAATTTGTATATTCCCATTGATTTGTTATAGACTGAAGCTAGGTCAGTCACTGTTGCTATATGTGCATCCTGAGCGGATTGCCTCGATATAGCGAATATTTACGATCAGTGACTGACCAGCTTCAGTCTATAACAAATCAATTGGAATATACAAATTCTTTCTACTACCGATTCGCCTCATTGCACAAAGGTGACTGTCTGGACTCAGTAGTCTAGTGGTGTACGCGGTGGCGTTTGACACGAAACATACTGAGTTCGAATCTCACTGTGAACATCAACATTGGGATGCAGGCACATCTAGCCGGTGAGTCTCAAGTAGGACGAAACGCGCTGTTATGGATTCCTACTTGCCAGTCACAATCCAAATTAAATGATATCGGTAAGTTTATCATTCTTCTATTAGTCGCCCAACACAATATTATTAGTGATCAATCTCTAAGTGTATACAAACAATAGATTGAGATTAAATAAAAGTACACTGTCCTGAAGTTGAATGAACAATTAAGATTGAAGCTTATTATTATGTTATTCAATTGAGTTAATGTCAAGTGATATTGAAATCTAATTAATTCGAAATATTTAGGTCGTATAAGTTAACCTACTTATTTAAGACATTTCAGTAATCAATCATCTGTCAAAATAAAAATGAATCAGTATTTTATTTGAAATTTAACAATTTTTCTGTCATTAGAAAATAATTGGTCTTACGGCAGCCGAAAATGATCGATTTCAGTCCATGGCAAATCAACGAGAAGTTCCAAATACACTCTTGTCATAAACATTTATCTGTTGTATAAGTATGACTGTCTGGGCTTGGTAGCCACGTAGTGAACGCGATAGTGTTTGGCACGTAACTAACTGAGTTCGAGTCCTGATATGAGCATCAACACCGGAGTACAAGTACACCCAGCTGACAAGTCCCAAACAGAATGAAACGTGCATCCTCGATTACACTTGCCAGTCGTAATCTATTTTGAACAGTCTTCAAATTTTGCTTAGATATTTCTGCAACGTTTACTGAAATAAAATAGATAGTTAATGAAAATATTTATTTCACACATACCTTTTTATGTAAATCAACACTAAATCATCGAAGTAAGAATCTAACCACTGTATTCCAGACAAGTGATTCTGAGGGTGAAGTAATCGTAGTAAGATTTGTTTTTCATCCTGAATGAAATCGTGAATGCGTATCCAACAGTTACATTCCATACCGGGATCATATGTTTGTTCAATGTTCTTTGGATTCCAGTGATATTAAACTGATGTTTTTCTGTGACAAAATCCAAGGGCTAAATGTTAACTAACTTATAAAGTTTTGTATTTTATCAGTGAGGGATATGGACTACAGCTGATCAGTCGTCCTGATGCTTACAAAATTAAATTTGAATCGTGACTGAGAGTGAAATTCATGTTCTATATCTCATCCTATATGAGATTCAGCAACTGAATGTCACTCCATCCAAATGCTCACTGAATTCCTTTCAAATATTATTGCGTTATTTATTAGGCTACTGTATCCAGAAAGTCATTTACCTATGCAACAATTATGTATTTATGTTAGTTGGATTGTGACTGGCAAGCGTTATCCAGGAAGCGCGTTTCGCCTTAGTTGAGACTAGTCGGCTGGATGTATTTACATTCTTATATTGATGTTCACAGTGGTATTTGAATATTTACTGCGCTTGTTGCACAAATGTGACTGTCTAATCTAGTGGTGAACGCTGTGGCGTTCAGCACGAAACGGATCAGGTTCGAATCCCAGTGTGAACATCAACATTGGGATACATGTACACCCAGCTGACAAGTTTGGATATAGGACGTAATGTGCGTCCTGGATTCCACTTCCCAGTCATAATCCTACTTAAGTAATACTTATGACTTACCGCTATATCGAGGCAATCCACTCAGGATTCAAGTACAGCGACATAGACTGACTAGCTTCAGTCGATAAAAAGTCAACGGGAAGATACAAATTCATCCTAATAATTTTGTATTAATGACTAAACGTTACATTAAAAACAATCCACTCAGGACACACATATACGAATTGAGACTAATTATTTGAATTCCTTAAAACTAATAACGAGAATATACTAACTTTTATAGACGAAAAACTACCGGTTCCACAAATCTGTGGCTATTCGTATCCAATAGCCTGGTGCATTACGTACTAGTGTTTGCAGATAATATGCTAAGTTCGATTTCCGACGTGAACGAAAACGTTAGGATATGCTAAGCGCATCCAATTGAGTGCGCAACATGCAACATAAATTCAAATGCTAGTAACAACGAGTACGTGGTGAATTAGATTTTGAAGTTGAAGAGTATAATCAGTTCGTTGATAACAATTTAAATAAACACAATCTCATTCGAAGAATCTTATGGATGCTTCATTGCAATAATTCAACTGAATCTATCAAATATTTATCTGTTCTTGAAAATTTTATTTCATAGATTGAATATTGAGCTTCTAGAAAGTGAGTCACATGGGCATAGCAGGATGTTTGTATTGTGTGGTATCAGTCTTTCGTAGCAACGAGGAAGAATTGATCCAGTCGCATTTTATTCATTAATAGTGTTGTTTTAGTATTCTCTCTCAATCGATGTGGTTGGTTAATGCCTATTGATTTAGATGCACAACTTATTGATTGGACTTTTGTTTGTTGATTGATTTGCATTGATCCAATCACATAAATGTATCTTTGAATGTAGGCATTTTGGCTATAAACATGTCTGTTGAGAGTTTACAAGTCATAATGTCAGTTTTTTTTTCAAAGGGCAATTGGTATTCAATAAACAAAAGCTACTCGTTACATAACTTGAATGGTTGACTGAGCATCAATAAACTAACAGATAAATCATTAGATTTAGATGTGAATGAATTGTGTTTGAGTTTCATTATGAACATTTGTATTAAGATCTATCAACTAAACTCAATGGAATGCCAATCACTTATCCAAATGGTTTAATTACTGGAATCTACATCGTCATTCTGGAACGACATCATTAGGTGAAGGCTTCGAATAAAAGTGTAAGTATTATAATCTCTTAGCAAGATGAGTAGTAGTTTGTTCAATGGTAGCTTGTAATCTATTTGGACTGTCAATACAACAGTCATTTGGAGAAATTATAACACTTCAGACTTTTGTATTCACGAAGTAATTCAAAATAGCAATTAAATCTTCACAGTTAAATTATGCATTATACAAATCACAGCCTAACTAAACCTAAAAAGTCATTAGAACCTCTCTTACGACGTGTGATTAAAGTGATTAAACCATTTCCCCATATCTTATCATAGAATGCAAAGTGACCTCTTTTTGTTATTCCCTCTCCTAAATAATCATTTTCAGTTGTTTGTATGTCTTATCTTTTCTGCTCCATCTAAGACTTTTCATTTCAGAGTACATCATAGAAATGTCCGAAAACCGAAATCCAACAAACTTGAAATGTAAATTCATGTTTCATATTGAATGGTCAACTACTATAACACTACCCTAAACAAGTAATATCAACTGGATGTCTAAATATTTATTTTTTCAAGGAGAAGTTGAATCTTCATCAGGATAAACACTGAAAAAGATTAACATAAGTCATCTGACTAACTATCCTTCTACTGATTACTGATGACAATCCTCATTAGGGTAGAAATCTTTTCACCTACTTCACTTCTAATCAAATTCTTACTTGCATAAATAAAGATAAGAAATTTCAATAAAGTAAATATTTTCTACAGTAAACAACATTCTTTTTTATCTTATCTTTCTATTCAGTATACAATATAACCTTTTGAAATTTTTTCTTACATACTACTTATTAAATCTACTGAAATGTAGGTTTACTCTTAACTAACGTGTCTTGTTGTTGTAGGTTAATCATTACATAGAAGTTCATATTTTATTACAAACATACAATTTTCATCCGTTCTAGTGTTGAAACCTATTTAAAACGCATAGATTTTACCTCTCTAAAAGAAAAAAAATTGTTTTTTCCCTTTTAATACTTGATGTGATTGGCTAATTATGAAAAATTCTTATTATTGGTTTTTAAATGTAACATAAGTAGGAAGTCAATCGATTCTCTTAGAATGGCATTAAGAGATTAGCAATAATCAATAGGATAATATTATAGATCGATAAGAATTATTTCTTATTATTTTATAGTAGAAGTAGTAGTAACATGAAGAAGGAGGAGGCAGAGGATGAGGAGGAGGAGGAGGAGAAAAATTGTTGTTGTCGGTGGTGGTGGTGGTTGTAGGAGGGATATGAAGGACTAGAATGTAGATTACAAACATGAATGCCATACTTCTGATTGTTTCATTTTCTCATGTATCAAGTCTTTGTGTGTTTTGTTTCTGTAGATCTTTCTTTCTGCTTTGATCAGGTCATAATTAGTTGGTAAATTGATAGATAAACCATCAGTTACTATATATTAGTGCATAATAAAATATTACAGAGGAATAATTACCGTCAGTTAGTCAACATGCCTGAACAAAATTCAGAAGAAGTAGACAAAACTGATACAGAATGAAACTACTGAGACTACAGAGTTATCAAATGAGAATACAGTTAGTACAGAGAAAGAAATAAAAACATATAAATGTGCTACACTTGGAGTATTTGGCAGTTCAAAACACATAAGAATCGATAGTAATGAAGTGAAACCAGTTGGAAAGAATGAAATTGCTGTTGATGTACAAGCATGGTAAGTAGTCATGTATGTTATTTGCTCAATTTTATGCACTTTTTGAAATACAACTAATGTATATTGAGAGTTAGTGAACTGCCCTGGATACGATCTTCATGACACTTGAATGAAAGATAAGAAGCAGAATGGTTGCATGTGTCAACTAATTCATTTATCTTCGAGGTCTTACCAGCTAACATGGATTGGTATCTGATAAAATTTGAACACGAATTGGCTATTGTTAACTTGATGCACTTATGGTATGATTGCGATACGACAGTTTACCAATTAAAGGACGAGTATATTGGGCAGCAGTTTTACTTTATAGATATAAAACGTTGTCTCTAATGATGGATAATATTCGCTGATCATTAGTACTTGATTGTAAATGACTTTGAAACATCACTTGTGTTTGTCTAAACCATCAGATACGTAATAATGAGGTTAGATACAAGGTATTAGGGCAAAATTAGTAAATCAGTTGTGAAATATTATAGACCTAAAGTAATTGCTACATGTAACTATGTATGTTCATTCTCTGTCTAACTTGACATGGAATGCCTAACTGATGTCATAGAAGAATCGAAGAAAGCTAGAGAGACAGTCGTGGCTGTGCTAATGAGATTTGATAACTTGAAATGATACACATAAGTACCCTTGACCTTCATTATAACACAACTAATGATCATCAAGAAATTCTTTCGAACTATGATGAAGATACTGAAAATGAATGCTTCTAATGACAATAAAGTAGTAAACGTCCACACTAGAGTTTAAGGTAACTTACAATCGCCAATATTGTAAGTCTCAGTGAAAATCCTAAACAAAAGTAAGAAGTTTATTGAAAGACAGAATCAAACCAGATGCCTTGTTACTGTTATCTCTGCACGAAATCATAATCATTCCACCTAAGTCGCTAACTTTGAACCAAATACTGACTTTATGTACTAACTGTAGGTTATTACAAATTGTATTTTGTTTGAGGAATTACCATAAATTAGTAATTGAAGGCTAATTATTTCACTTGTAGATTCATTGCTATAATATACTTTGTTGAAACTAATATCATTCAATCAATCAATACATGTTACTCCATGTGGAGAATAAGCCGCCAACCAACTATTTTCCGTTCTCGAACTAATACGTTTTGGGTTTATGATCAACATAACTCCTTCATCTTCGAAACATTATATGCTACGGCACTATAATTTAATTCTATCCATTATAGGAGGATTGTCGTGAATGACCGTATATTCAGATTTTCACTTGAGGTAGAATTTAAAATATGCTTCGTCGAGTAGACGACACTTCTATATGATATTTAGACACGAATTCAATTCTTATTGCTACACTTAATTCAATCTATTATCCTATTCAAGCTTCAGATAACTATTAAACTATTCACCGTTGTATCAATGCATGACTAATGATTGAATTGATTACCATATAATGTACATCGTGAATTGACTGAAGTAAGTCATGTAAGCCAATGAATAGCAGCTCAGATAGATGACGGTTAAGTTAGCCTAAAAGTTGTAGATACTATTCCTGATGGTATTAATAAGAAGCATATTCTCTTATCAACAAGAAATTTTATCATTCTGTTTAATATTAGTTAGGCATATTCAGTTAGTTGTTTTAGTTCAAGCTTTTTGTCTAAGTTATGCAACTGTTTACGGATAATACATACAGTTATAATTATTTCATGTACTAGACAATGTTCAATTCAAAGTTCAACAGTATAAAGTGGCTTTCATAAAAAGAATCAATCAGATAACAAACAGTCTTGTATAGAGACACTTTATCTAACCTTTAAATCTGTCACTTATAAAATCCAATAGACTTCACAGTCAGCAATTACTACCATTTAATCATCCAACATGTATTCAATGATGAGTAACTGTCTCACAAATAACAGAGTTGAATCAACCCCCCACCTAGCAGCACTCCTTGAGCATTTCCTCACATTAGGGATATAGAATTCGCATTCTGAAGTCAGTTGCTAATAGGACTGATAGAAATGTATATGATACAGTAGTGTGTGTGTGAGGGGGAGGACTGAGTCATGTTGGTAGATGTAGGCTGCGTGGTTGGGGTCCGCGAGACGAAAGTCACCGATGGTTAGAGACTTTGAACGACATGGCTCAGAATCGTTTGCAACGGCGCAGGTGCATCCACTCTTTGTGTACTCTCAAAATTTGACTATCCGAATTCTCTATCTTTCTCCTTACAAATTTATCTTACTGAATTATACTTTTCGAATCATATCTTCGCTCCCTAATTTTCTGGATTACTGCTAATACTTCTACTATCGCTATCACTCTTGGATTTGAACTGACAGTTGCGTCTCTGTGCTGATGTGGTATGGCAACCTGAACTGATGTACATACGTACGAAGTTCTGCGTTGTATCTGTCTGTGTGAGGGGGAGAGGGCCAATTTATAATTCGTTATACATAGCTAACGGTAGTTGAACAATCCCAATCTATGAAATCTAAAACGATGTTTATTAAATTTTAAGTTTGACTTTATACCAAGAGTCTATTTTCAGGTTCATATCATAGATTATTTACACTTGAATTTTGCTGAAGTTTAGTATCCAGGTGATAGTGAACAATTCGTATTGCTTACAATAATCAATCATTTTGGTTAATCAGTATTGATTGTAAAAAATGTATCAATTAAATTCATGAATTCATGACCGGTTCTAATCAACATAAGTGATATTATGATATATAGCACGACTGATCATCGGGAGTGAGTTATCACCAATGACAATCAATGATCATCCGGCCACATATCATAAATTGACTAAAGTGGGATATCTGCCACTAACTATCAGCTGACACAATAGTATCAGCCAGTAGAGAGGAAATCTAATGTGCACACTACTGAGGAATTTCTTACTAGAACGAAATAATTATTCAGTGATTCTTGGTTTGCATAGGTAGCCTACCAACATTAATTTGTGTACGTATTCAGTCAACTGAAAGTAACAAACTTCACAATTATCTCAATTTAATTAACATTATTTATCAGAAAAAGTGTAATTCTGAGATGAAGTGTACAGATTTTGCATGAATGATTAAAGTATTCATCATTTCCATTGAATTTTCTGTATGTTAATGAACGAAGATAACTTGTCGACGTAACTGTATAACATTCGTATTCTAAGCACAATTAGTCTGATGTGCATCATTTAAATTGATTCTAGTTGAATTACAGAGTTGTAACTACGCCACGATTAAATTAAGCAATAGAGTTTCGGTTAAATTCAATAGTAGTTTAAGTAAAAGATTTCTGTTTACGTGTATGATTTTGTGTGCTGTAAGGAGTATGAGGATGGTTATCACTTACCAGTTACCCACACTATGGAAGCTTTCTTCTAACTGATGTACCCGATAAGCAAAAATTAGATTAGGGCTGGTCTTAAAGACCTGACAGCGTGATAGCCGTGCACAAGGAACAGCTGCTTCTAGCCCGTCACATACGGCGTTTTTTGAGAATGCTTATTGTTTTTGTAGCTCAGTACTTGTTAAAGCCTTACTGCCAGAAACGGAAATCCGTGAGCAATGTGAGGTGTGCAGTTTTACGATCGACCTATTCTAGCCTTACCTTTCCTTAGTGAGAAGGCGAAATTATTGTTATGCTGATTGTCTGACGGAAACATTCTACTGCCTATCACACCATAATACAACAGGTAGTACGACTTAGTCATTGATCCTCATATTAGTCTCGTCACTATTCGACCGACTATACCTGGCATAGGAAGAACTTTTAGGAACAACTGCTCCCCACAGGGTGAAACAAAACTTTGCTGACGAACTTGCGCAACTACAAGTGACCTTGAAGCACCTTTTAATCAGTGAGAATGCACTGGTAGATAAAATACTTATTATGAAAACGACAAAATTTTTAAAAAGATTACACAGGCTACAATGTTTTACATGATTTATGAACTTTGAAGGTTGGAGGCGTGTTCATTGAGTTCGAATTCATAATATGAATATTATAGTTACTCATCCATATGGCTGTATATTATGCTGTTTCTAGAACCTTAAATTAGGTCTTAAAAAACTCCTTCAGACGTTACTAGTATCGTTTGACGTTGTGTGCTTGAACACCAGTACTTGGGTCCACAAAATGTCTTTTGTGAAGTACGACATGGTGAACACATCCAAGTCTACGGAGAGGCCGATAGGCTCTCCTGTGGTCAGTATTAATTGTGGATCCTAGTTGAGCGTACATCTGGTTTATTGACGTCAGGATCCTTGCAGTTCGATCTGGGGCATACTGGAAATGTCCCTTTCTTAATGTTTGGTGATAAATACCATGAACCTATCAGTAAGATTAAAGCAATTAGTACTTACGCATTCCGTTTTTAGAGGTCTTCCTAATAGCTATTTCAACAGTTTTTCCTAGCAACAGATTTAAACGTAACAGTTTTTCTGAGCATATATCTCTACAGTGTTGATATTGTTGCAGTGCTGGCACTTTGTTTACATTTATAAGAGATGATGCCAGCGAAACAGGCAACTGCATTACCAACAATACACTTAACATGTAGGTTTGCCTAAGTTTCAGTCTAGACTGGCTAAAGAAGCTGCCTGTTCTTATTAATTTCTTCCGCCAGCAACTATTGCAATGTGAGATGATTCCATCTCGAGTGTCTGTGAATCGTGCTTGAACCATATTGAGTCCACAATCGATGAAGTCACTGACAAGTGGACTAAGTCATGTTGGTAGATGTAGGCTGCGTGGTTGGGGTCCGCGAGACGAAAGTCACCAATGGTTAGAGACCTTGAACGACATGGCTCAGAATCGTTTGCAATGGCGCAGGTGCATTCACTCTTTGTGTTCTCTCAAAATCTAACCTTCTGAATTCTCTATCTTTCTCCTTACAAATTTATCTCACTGAATTATACTTTTCGAATGATATCTTCGCTCCCTAATCTTCTGCATTACTGCTAATACTTCTATTATCGTTATCACTCTTGGATTTGAACTGACAGTTGCATCTCTGTGCTGATGTGGTATGGTGACCTGAACTGATGTACGTACGTACGAAGTTCTGCGTTGTATCTGTCTGTCTGTCCACAATCACAAACCAACTCTGTACGAAGTAAACCCCCAGCTTGTAGATTATTAATTATAATGTCCTCATAGAAAATTCCAATCAACCCATTCTATGTGAGCATTTCGAACTAGACTAAGCACATAACCTTGGAACAATTACCTTGATATAAACTGGTCCCCTAAAATTCACCAGCAAAGTTTAATTCAACCCATCTCCCCCCTCCACAGTATAGCCTGAATCAGTCATCACAATAATCATCACAACTAAGTGATCCCTACCATCACGTCAAGGTAGCAGTACAGTCATGGTTGATGTGTATAATTGATTCGTGTATCATATATACAGTTTATTTAAAAGCAATTTAGTATTTAATAAAGTCAGTACTATAATGCTAATCCCCAAGGGATCGAATTGAGTTTTCCTCAATGTACTTATACTTTTCAAGTTCTAAACGTCAGCATTACATCAAGTGATTTCTAACTGACGACGGATCTTTCAGTTAGTCGCTGACTAACTGAAACGGTTATTGTTCAAGGACAGAACTGTTAAGTCATGACCTTTAGAATAGTTATAAATGTTAACTGACAACAAAATAAGGAACTCGTTTACCTGTTGCTTAGAGACACTTATCATATTATTTAATAGTTAAGTAAAACAAATAAATGATAATGAAGAAAATGTAAACTCAATGTATACCATAGACAGTCAGTTAAACTGTTACATTTAAATTCTCCTCAGCTGAGGATTTAACAAGATGAAGTTGGTTATTAATCAGTGATGAATCAAGATCTTTATATATGACAAGGCGATGTGAGATTAAACGTAGAATAGTAGGCAAATATAGTAAATCAAATAATGTACTTATGAACTTTTATTAACATAGTTGACATGTAATGGTTAGAACCCCAGCCAACTATGACCAAAGTTGTATACTGACATAAAAATAAGTTTGAAGAATACAAAGAGCATTGAAACTTAATATAACGTCGGTACATAAGAATACTGATTGTTGATTTAGGTTTTCTTAATGGGTACAAATTACTTGGTGGACAATTACGTGATTACCTGGTTCAGTAGTTGAGGGGGGAGGGGGGGGCATTGTGTGACGAATCTCAAAATCAACCAAAATAATCTAAGATGCAAGGAGTCATTTTCTTCCTTTTGATATTCATGTACTTCATTCGTATCTATATTCACATCCTATTTTCTAGCATTAGATTCTGAATATTCAGTAACTTTCCTTATAACTAATCTACATTACTTCAATTGACGTGTTTTAAGTTGATGAAAGACACTCATTTCGCCAATTTATAAAGAAATAAGACAATTCACCAAAAGCTATTCCTTTTAGACAAATTGATTTACAGAAGCTTTAGGTTCGTATCTTAGTAATTCGTAGTTCATTGTTATGAAGATTAATGAATTTGAATTCGACATAACGAATTGGTCTGAGTTCGTCATTCAAAATCAGAAACTGGCATTGGTTACTTGATTCATCTTAATAATGAACTGTTCATTAGTGCAGATCCCTAACTCAACCAGCAGAACGGATCCAGGACCGGTTTTCGTGATTAACTCTTAATCTTTAGACCATTAAGCTAACCGACATTCAACTATTGATGTATCCAACTCAGTTAGTTCACGATATATTTGAGCTGTCCTCATTCATTACCGATTTCGGGATAACTGCCACACACCTGATATACTTGAATTGTACTAATCATGTCTAAAATTGGTCTTACAGTTATGGCAAAATAAAGGCATACAAGTTAAGCTTTCCCATACACAGATCCCGCTTAAGACTATAACTGGTTAACACCTAAGTAGTGCATAGGATTTTGATTTTTACTATCCTTTGCCTCGTCCGTTTGATCCTACAGAGGATTTCGATGACAAATTATTGGGTAGCGCAGAGTGACCAGTAAGTGCTAAATGTCCTAGAATGAAGCTATTTATACTATTATGTTCACTTTTAGAAAACTGAACCAAGAAATCTTCGGAGGTGAGTTCGGGATGTGAACGGAATGTTTTGCATCTTGTTAATTTCATCAGAAATCATAGGACTACAAATTTATTCCGAGGTTCTATGTTGAGTGTTCATTGTTACATTGTTTAGACTCACAAAATAAATGTAGGGAAAGAATAACACATAAGATTATCCATGGAAATGATTCAGTATCATACATTTTTTGCCTTATATCCAATATTACTACTATTAATTACTACTTATATATGCTGTTACATAATACAATCTATTAGTTGCTGTTTCTTTTCGATCTAATGTTAACATACATTCAGTGGTATAAACTTTCATGATATTATGACAAGACAAGGATTGATTGAGCAAACAATGAAACCACCATTTGTTCTGGGCTCTGAATGCACTGGAATTATTAGTGAAGTCGGTGAAAAAGTCACCATCATATAAGGTAACAATGTTTACTATTCAAATATTCTCAACATTATTAATATAATGAACCGATTACGTAATCATTGTGTTTGTTATGACATATTTATAATCGGCTTTAAGTTCTATTAGGCAAGAATGTTTAAATAGACTAATTATGGGTTACATTTAGTACAGTATAGTAATGAACAAATACTATACTTAAATTACTGCTTAAAATTTCCGAAAGAACCAATGAGAAACCAGCTGTCAGCTTGAAGTTTGGCTTACACTGGAATCCGAAATGCATACTGTTGACAAACTTCTTTGTAGATTGTAGAAAGATGTGATTCTACCTTACCTTAAAAGTGTTGTATTGTTACGTTCAAACCTGGCAGACAAATGATGATGGAAATATGTGAAATGAAGAGAAATGGTTTTGTTTTAGGCTGTCACCATTGTTGGTTTGATTAACCGATTAAAACCGACTGTTTCTTTTTCAAGGTTCTAAGCTCACTTTAATATATGAGATGAAGCTTCTAGTGTACTGGCTTTTATGACCATTAAGTTCAACTGTTTTGATGGATATAAGTAAAGTGAATGCCACCTAGTGGTATAGCTATTGTTTCAGTATGTGAACAGAATTTGTTGATGAATTTCGAACTGTCGTTCGATGGGATCGGTAAATTTGTTGAGGTTGAAGAATGTTAGATATCAGAAATGCAGTTGTAAGAGGGGAAGAAGTGAAAAGAAAGAATTGATAAGTACTAATACTTATCAAATCTGATTGTCACAGGTTTCAGGAATTTAATCCAGGACTAACTGTAAAGGTATAAATAACGAATAAACTAGTTCTACTAGGGACGAAAATGAATATGGATTACTGTAAGGCACCCAGATGCTTTTAACGTTTAGATTACGAACATCATGACGCAGTACATAAGAAGCACTTTGTGGAGCCAGTGATTAATATCTGTACACACAACATCGAGTCTCATTGACTTATGGGCGTTGGAGTTCCACCAGTAGTGCATAGGGCTAAACAATTTCCAACCTGATCGTCTTGGGGTTGAATCTAGGACATGCACTACTAAAGAGTTCTATATTAGAGCTAGATAACTATCAGTGTTTTCTGGTTTCCGAAGGTACCCTACTGATATAAATCTGTAACAAATTAAATCAAATCAAACCTAATACCAATCTTCCCAAACCACCTCAATTCGATTGCACTAATCAGCTAACTAGTGACTAACTTCAGGTGGCTTCTGAAGTATAGTGTCAAGTCATGACTGGTGGAGATCAGACTTGTCTAGAATAAGACAGTTGTTATCGATGACATTGGGTGATAGTCCCGCTATATCACAAATTAATGGACTTAAGAATTCTCCCAAATGTGATCAAGGAATATTTTAGGCTCATTCTGCTGATAAGAGAAAATTATTACGTAACATATACTCACAAATGAAGAAGGAGAAAGACGTGTGAATAGCCTCGATGTTCCCTTTTGAGCGAACCAGTACTTAATACCGTAATTATTTGTAAGCCAATTTACAATAGCTTGTAACAACGTATTACAGTTAGTATTCATTATTATTTAATCTAAACAGATGTATAGTAGAGAAGGTTAACCGATACAATTACACAGTTGGGAAATAGATTATCAAAGCCTTTGAGTAGACAAGTTTATCGAAATCAGAATGAGTCATTATCTGCATCAATATGTAAGCTACACAATAAGCGACTAGATTTAATCACATGTTTTATGTAGTACAGAAGGCAAACTGTCAGTAGTACTTATATGTAGGGACAATAAAAAATTTCACATCTTCAAAGATACTATGCTACAAATATAATGGACACGATCGTTTTCAGGGGAAGTGATATCACCTATGAAACTAATGTAAACTGGTAGAAACTGTATAGGTAAGCTCATCATAGATCAGGATTGTTTAGTAGAGTCCACAACTGCTCATCAGCGACTTAACCTTAGATATACTAATCTTGTAAGAAGGGTCGTTATTATCGTTTAATTGCGTCGGACACTTAGTGATGGACAACAGAATCATAAATAAATTTTATTTCGTTAACGAATCGTGATCTGAGATTAAACATCTATCCAGTACTAGCTATTTCCTTTGACTATCTAATGAAACTCAGTCTATCATACAAACTAGCCTTCATTGACATTTACATTCTTGAACATTTTTCGATCTTAATTCAATTAAATTAATTTCATTTTCAAGGTGGGCGATCCGGTTGTAATTCTACTTGAAAATGGTGCATGGAGTGAACGTCTTGTGTTGCCAGTTGTAGAAAAAGTTAATGCTAACCAGTCAAGTTCAACGACAACACCACCAAATGAGGAGACTGAAGCTACAGAATCCGTTGAAATCACTGTGAAGTCAATCATATTACCTAGACCAAAGACACTGGACGTGAATAAAGCCGCAATCATTGGATTTGCTTATATTCCAGCTTACATATTGATACACAACATTCTTAATATACGTCCAGGTGAAATAGTTTTAGTGCAGTCAGCTGGCGGTGGAGTAGTAAGTCAATACATTTAAAATAAAGTGACATACTTCGTACATTTTGTACTGAAACCATTCAGGTGTACTTCATTGACTCTAATAATGAACCTGAGAATCGAAATTCGTAACGGTTATATAAAATGATGGAGTAAAAATAGGCATCATTGAAAGTCAAGATGTGCATAAGTGGCTACACTAATAACCCTACCATATATCGAACCCAAAACTTTTAGGTGTAGCGGTAAACGCTAAATCATCAGCACTTTAAGCTTGATGTTCTTTCTATGATCAATTCGTGATATATTACAGTGTCATTGATGATGACTAACTTTAGTCATGTTTAAACCTGATTTCACCCTCAGTTCTGAGAATAGAAATCTAAGGAAGGATAGTTTTTCAACCGTATTTAGACTTGATAAACATTGTTTATTTGGTTGCAGCCTAACCCAAGTACAATCAGTAATCCTAACCTGAACCACTAACACAAACTAACTGATTTCCTTTGTCTTAATCACAAAAAACGATCATGTGAACTAGCCGGTATCCTTCAAAACACTCTGTAATTACATTTTTATCGAAATTCATGATCATACATTTCATCATTAACATATGAGGTGAATGTGTAACCAGACTTGGGATTTGTATTGGCTCACCTCATTCTTACATATTTGAACTTATCTCAAGTTAGTGAGTGAAGGGATTAATTATTTATCGTTGTTAACTTCCATGTTTTAATCATTAATGATATTGTATTCTAAGAAATGGTTCATTAATTGAATAATTCTTGATGATATTCCAAATATCCCCGACGCCATCTATGAATTAAAGTACATTTGTTAACTACAACAGGACATAATTTTTCAGTATCCTCAGTCTCCTTTGGTTATTGAGCTGTGACAATTGTCATATTTATCTAGTCGTTATGTGTTAATCGACTTCCATCAATCATGTTTCAATATAACTACTTATGTAAACCATAAAATATTACATAAACTAGGTTTTAATGCTAAGTGTACAGAAGTGGTCAATATGAAAACCTGCTTCACCACAAGTTTCGTGGTATTTTGCAATCATTGTCAAAATGTTTCTGTATTCTTAAAGAAACTAATGTTCCCAATAAGACTCCTACTTACCTTACTCAAATGAGTAATCTGTAATGTCAGTAATGAGAATATTTAAGTCACGTATGGCATCCTGTATGACTGGATTCTCATAAGAAGCGTTGATTCCTGCAGGATTACAGATTTAACCTACTGACATGTGAGAAAAGCACAGAACATTGTATATTCTATTACATACATATTACTAAAGATTAATACTAATATTAGCAGCGTAAGAGTAACTTGGTTTACTTATCACTGAGAAAACAAAACTGTATTCCTATAGACATTTCATATTAAGAGGCTAAATGAGATGAAATGGGTGTGCTGGTGTCAAGGTAATATATGATATAACATATACAAATGAATACTAACCTTGAGTCCCAGTGAAACTATGAAACTTGGACTATATCTACGAGCTGACTATAAATACTCTAACTGTTCGGCTGTGTCAGATTAATCAAATGCCCTCCTTCAAAGGTAGAGATCTAGTGAATGACGCCAAATAAGAGATATTGATAATCCCTTTACTGAATAAAGATAAGAAAAAATTGGACCAATCAGTAGTAAGAAATACAAAATACATGAATGACTGAACTAATCGGGTGGTGTACAGGGATCTGGAAAAGAGGTTCACAGTGAAATTAGAACAACTCGTGGAGGATAACAGCTTATGATTAGTCTATCATAAAAATACAATTTAAGGAATACCAATATCTTAGTTGTTTAATATTTAATCAGATGCAGGTTAGCGTCAGCGGGTTCTAAAATCTCAGAGAATATGTATGTGAGAGATTGTGATACCCGATTCTTAATTCGATTATAACACTGCAGGTAATTGTTAAATTTATAATATTCACTTACCGTGTCACTGCTAGCAGACTCACACATTTCGTTGTGTAATGTTCATATAAATGACTGCAAATGCTGGAAACCACAACCTCATTCATACATCTAGGATATCTATAGACACAAACAAAGAATTATGACGTATTCATCTAATGGATCTGATTGAGATTGAAACCTCAACTATACATAATACTATTATGCAACTTGTAGGCAGTTATGCTGCATTAATACTGCATGTATACTAGTGATTCCCAACAGGTGCCATAGAAAACTACCTAACACTGTCATGTCGGTAGTTCATTAATAGTTTACTAGCAGACAGATTATCATTACTTAAACCTACTTCACAAACTACTGAAATTCCACCTATAAATAGGTACTATTGTTATATATACTACTGTCATCTCTTGATATTCTTTTATAGAATGATAGTTTCTTATCTATAAAATTAATGTATTTAACAGGGAACTGCTGTTGGACAACTATTGAAACTTATACCTAATGTAACACTGATTGGTGTTGCTTCTAAAGGGAAACATGAAAAATTGGCCGATATCTATGATGTACTGTTGGAACCAGATCAAGACTGTGTAACAGAAATTAAAAAGTCAGTTCAATTTAACTGTTCTAATGTTCTATTACGTTATTATATGTTGTACATGCTTCTTCGTAGTCTACAGTAGTCATATCATACAACCATTGTCATTAATCGAAATTATCTCTTTGTGGTTAATAATGAATTGGCTTTCGAGCCTACGTATGACAGGCTTTGTGCTTCAGCAGTAGTTTAATGATGCAGTAATTCATTTATGACTGCAGTTAAAGGTTCCTTAAACTTTAAGGAACCGAAGTTTTAATCAGTGAGTTGGTTGCACTACTTAATCTATATTTCAGCAAGGTATGTTTGCAATCTTAAAGTAACTAGTGCTGTATATGGGATTTTGAGTCGACGATACCTTAGCTTCATGTTGCGACACCTTTATACTAACCAACTTGGTTCGCGACTGACAGTCACCCTGTGAGACCGAGATATTTTCATTGAATAATCATGAAGTAATTATTAATGTTATAATAGTCTATTCCTGAAAAAGGTTCGAGTAACTCAGTGGTAATGATTGAAGACTGACACAGAACATCTGTTCTCTTAAAATTAGAGATATAATTTGTTGACAAGTCCCAATTTATGAGAACTTTAAACGAAGAACAGAGTTCTGTCCGACTGTCATTGACCAATGTGGCACTAAAACAGCAAAAGTAATTCATTACATCACTAATTAAAATGAGTGAATGACAATGCCATGGGTTTACTTAATAAAGTTGTTAAGCATCACCAATTTTTACGTGGTAATCCGAAATACTAATACATAGATTCATGATTGTAAAGCCCTGAAACGAAATCTACTTTTTAATTAGTTTAATCGAATAGGCTCTCTAAAGAATTCAGTTATTCTTCCACAAGATCTGAAGAATTCGAAGACATTCCACCCAGTAACCAATCAAAGAGCCTTCCAGAACATTAACGTGTAGTTTTTCAAGTGGACAATACCTTGAAACCACTGAATGAAGACTGGATGAATGCAATGATGATTTCAATTTTTTAGAAAACTATATATTCTATAGTGTTTTCGTTTCATATTAATCACTTACTAGGATAAGGATTTTCCTTCTACCTGTTTCCTGCCATCTGGTTAGCAATTAGGAAGGTGTAACGCGTTCATGGGCCAAATCTGAATTCACCTTCAGGAGAATCAAACTGAAGATATGATAGGTTTCATTGAACTCGTTCTTTTATTAGTAAAATTGCATTTTCGACAGTGTATTTGATGTATATGGAATGGGATACCTGCGACATATATTCACCGGTCTAATTTGCCGCATCCAGCAGCATAGTAACATACATAGAAGATTAGTAGAAGTAGTAGCTACTTCGGTGGTAGTAAGAAGCAAGTGTGGACACCTACAATACAGTAAAGAGAGGAAGAATTAGTTCGTAAAAATGTATAAAACATTTTGAGGCAGATAATTGAAGGAAAGACAAAGAGTGACTGCAGATATTCCACAGTGACTGTAACTGAGAAACAGTAACAGTACGAAGTTGATAACCTGTGTTGAAACTTATAATGAATTTCCTTCAATGAATCCTTTCACCAATCAAAAGTATATTTAAATAAGTTCTTAAATTCATTCTACTATACAGTTTCAGTTGGATCGCGACTAGCAAGCAAAATCCAGGACGCCTGTTTTGTCCTATTTGGGACTCGCCGTTTGTATGTACTTGCATCCCACTGTTGATGTTCACACCGGGACTCTAACTCAGTTCGTTGTTCTCCAAATGCTACGACGTTAACCACTAGGCTACTGAGTCCAAATGGCCATACTTGTGCAGGTACACCCATCTGTCAAGTTCTAAATAGAACAAAACACACTTCTTAGATTCTGCTTTCCATTTGTAATCCAAATGAAACAATACTTGTGAACTATCCCTATATAGAGTCAATTCTCTTAGTATGCACATATAGCAACGGAGACGGATCAATTTCAGCTCATGACAAATCAATGGGAAGATTCAGATACACTCCAATTATATTCTATCATACTTTTTTGTAAATTACTCATTCTTTCTCTCTTCATTTTATGTTTTATAGGCTTTATCCGAATGGAATTCATGCAATTTTGGATTGTATAAGTGGACCAGATACGAATAAATTGTATGGAATATTGAAACCATTAGGAAAGCATGTGATTTATGGTAAAAGGAAATATTTTCTTGCATATGATTACATCATCTTTTTATTCAGTTCTTATTGAAAGTATATTTGATTACTGAATCTTCAGTTAAGCTGAATTATACTATTTCAGTTTGATATGGTTAAAAGGTCAGATGTTTTGTATTAGTCTTGGGGAAAAAGGTAACTCAGATGATCTATTCAGTTGAAAGTCTGTAGTCTACAGGTAGATGTCTGGTTCTTGACTGGTGTAAACCTTTCTGGAGTGTACTCGTTATTCTTAGTTTTAACAGATCAAGAAAAAGGAAAGGCATGTTACATGTAGCCTTATCATTCAATAATTTCAAAGCCATAATAAGTACCCTTCACTTCTTTTGTACGACAAGTGTTATTAGGTTGTATTTAGCTAATAGATTGAAAATTTCAGAAATCGACTTAATTGGGGTTCATTGAACATTTTTCTTCTTTCAGCTTACTGTCTTTTTGTAGATAGTAAGTGGTTGGAGATTCAACATATTGATGAAAATACTCTAAGGCTATTAGTAACAACTGATTTTTTAATTCTACACTGATGTTAACTCCTATATCATTGGGTATCTGAATAATGCGGAACAGGATTACTTATCGCATACGTAGTTCAATGTTGGTTTCCAATGTACATCAGAATATCCTTACTGGCACTCGTCAACATTAAGCTAAACACTGAACCATTCTGTCAATATCTGTAGATCATTTAGATGCTCCTAGGTGTGCTATTTGTTGTGCTTCACTACTTACAACAACTACTATTAACGTGGCTTACTTCCAGTCACCTTTAACTAATCGGGATAAACAATCTGTCAAAAATTAAAAATAAAAAGAGGAAATTTCAGGTTATCACTGAGCGTTTTATGAATTTAACTAAATTAGATTGTGGCTTGGAAGTAAAATCTGAGAAGCTTGCTGCACCCTATTTGGGATTGATTGACTGAACTTACTTATATCTTAGTGTTGATGTTCACACAGAGATTCAAATCCACTTCGTTTGTTGTCAAACAATAACTTGTCCACTATTAGGCTACTGAGTACAGTCTACGTTACTTGCACAAAGTGCATGTATACTGTATTTGAAGGTATATACAGCTGATTAACTGATCAGTATCAGTCTATAACAAGTCAATGCAAAAATACAAATACCTTCAAATTATACTATTACAAATGACTTATGGTTCTTCTTGAATTTGAAAAGATGTTCAAGAAATAAAGGGATCTTTTTTCCCTTGATATCCTTCATACTGTAATAAATGTTGTTCTCCTGAAACGACTGTTGAATCTACTGCAATCACTGTATTTATAATTGATGCTTTACGTTCATAAAGTTCAAAGCGAATTTCTTTATAATACTGGAACGATTGTATTGTATATGCAAATAATGCCCTTCTAGATTAACACAGTAGTTTCCTAACCTTGTAATTATTGAAGCCAAGAACAAGCGTTAAATATCTGCTCCGACCTAGTATGGGACTTCTGAATGGTATTATATACCACCTACACTATCACTAGTCGAGTCAGGGACATTCAGGCCTTCGCAGTGAATTCGTAACCTTCGGACTACCGAAACAGCAGTTAACAGTTAATATTTCTAACTTTAGTCAATTTAAAATATACTGGGCAACTTCTTTTTTTACACTTGTGGGTAATAACCACAGCTTCAATATGGTGTAAATCTATGTAATGAATGATGTTTCTTGTAAGATTTAAGCTCAACCTTATGAATTAACTTAGTGATTATTCTTTGAATTATGTCTGTGTTAAAGAGAGAGAACACATTAAATAAATAAAGATAAAACTATCAGAACTTTAAGTTAAAAGACCTACTGAAGAGTTCGTCAAAAATACGCTTCAAAGTGACTAGTGATAAATTGGCTCTGAAGGTGTTACTTGTCATGGTAAATGTAATGATCAGTTTAAGTAAAGAAGTGACTTAGACAGTATGTGTAATTTGTTTTGTTCTATACAACAGTAAAGTAATTTGATCCTCCTTTAAGTGGACCATTATCCAAAGTTTTATGTTGTTGATAAAGATAAAAAGTAACTCGAAAGATGATTATTGAAGAAGACCTGAACCCATGGAATGTCCACTAAGGCATCTTTGTGATCTGTAAGGATAAGTAGTCTACTGTTGCCTAAAATGGCCAGTTGTCAAAATATCACTTAAAACAATCGGATAACGGTGGTTTCATGCCTATCTATTTCACTTTGTAGGTAAAATAAACATGATGAACTCAACTGAAGACTATTCTTCTTGTTTATTTATTTTCCAATAGGTATGTCTAATTTGGTTACTGGTGATAGGAAGAACTTTCTTAACTTAGCTAAACATGTAAGTTTTATTGATGGCAGCAAAAATCTCAAGACAATCTCTATTACAATTAACGACTGAGAACAGTTGGTAGTTGTCAAAAACACCAAACGCTGCATACATGTAGTATTGCATTACTTTGTAGTAGCGTATGTAGTATTATGTATCTAGCCAATAATTGAAAACACAACTCGACGATGATAACCCATTAGAAGGAAGCCTAAGTATGAGGCTTTACTTTTATGTTTTCAGTCTTTTGATTTTCATACCAAGTGATTATGAATATTTTTCAGATCACCGTTAAATCTATGGGATCGTTTATGTAGATTTCCTAAAACTTAATCTTACACTGCCCTCTTTGAATTCTATTTCATGCATTGGCTATGCTTAGACAGCCAGTGAAAATCATCAAGCATTAGACGAATGTTTTCGCTCTATCAAGACATTCTTCATTAATGTGAATCCACAATCTCACACTGAAACTTCCTGGATTTCATTGTTTAGAAATTTCTAACTCACCTAGAAGTTTCATGGTACGGTATCTAGACTACATTGTCATATTATCTCCTATACCATTAGAATTCTGTATGATTTGATAAGTTTCGTGAATGCAAAATGCTTCGTCTGCCAACTTTAATATATTATTATTAGAATGACCTTCGATGTGTGGTGCCAAGGTAAGATACGAGATGACCGAAATAGTTGAATAGTAACCTTGAGTGTAAGTGAAATTATAAAACTTACCACCTGAATACAAGGAACGCTGACTGGTTAATTCTATGTCAGACAGATCAATCACCAACCCCCCATTCACTTAAAGATAGGGAGCGCGGGAAACAACATTAATAAATAGGTAGATAATATGAATTCGTTTGCTGAGTAAGAATAAGCGCATTATATATCAGATACTAGGGCTAACGAGTAATGAGTAATATAAATTGAATTAGTGACTGAACTAAGCAAGTTGTGTACAGGTATCCAGAAAACAGGATCACAGTAAAATTCAGAATACCTCTGAGAGAAATAACAGATGGTGGTGAGTCTATGAAGAGCCTAGCATGTAGTGAATAAAAATATCATAGTTACTGAATATTTAATCAAATGCAGGTTAGTGGTGAATGGTTCTGATATTACAGGGGGTTAGACTCCATTTGTTATGATTCCTGATTCTTTGTCTCTCTACAACAACTTTTATGCTTATTATTCTTATTTTAGTGGTTTCATATGGAACGTATCAGTCCATTGAAGTTACACGATGAAAACCTACTGTTAGCTGGTTTCTCACTGAAATCTCTACTTTTCTCTCGTGATCATATTCAAACGGAAGTGAATAACTTAATTATTGATGTATGGAATGAATTGATTAAATTAATTGATGATCAAAAAATTGATCCAATTATTGATAGTCAATGGTATTTAAATGAGGTAAGAAAAAAGATACATGGTGATTGTAGTGATGGTGGTGGTGGTGATGGCAGTTGTGGTAGGACACTTAGAAAGAGGGAAAGAATGTAACTTTGATTATTTGTAAATGTGTATTTCTGCTGTTATTGGAATGATAATAATTATCAGAAATTAATTTAGATTATGCATATATTTAAGCTCCATTATGTAATATTCAGTGTATTGATTACATCATCCATGTGTAACCATGCATTTCCGAGTAATTAAAATTTACAGACAATCATTAAATAGAAATTGGAAAGACAGTAAAGACTGTTATTTATGATAATTATACAATCAGACTAGTAGATAATTAATTCATTTGTTGAGATGGTGGTTACTGAATTCGATTTTATCTACGTTATGAAACTATTGACAATCAGATACATGCAATGACTTCACAATTTCATCTTAAACTATCTATGTTACCATGAAGATCTTTATTCTTCACAGTGAACGACTAACTCTCAAACCGCTAAGTGAGCGTTTAATGATTGATATTTCTCACGTTGGGCGACTTGTGATAATTTTCCAATAGTTGGTAGCCAATTCATACCTAATGTGGTTGAACTGTACTAGAAATAACTTCTCACTTGAGCTCTGGAAATCGGTTCATCAACTTAGTCACTAATCCTTGCATATTGATTTTTAGGGCTGGTGGGGGGAGTAATGTTGAGATTACTGAATTTAAATATGATGAATAAACTGATTTAAAAGGAGCAATCATTGAAAATCAGGTACTGGCAGTGGACAGCTGTTTCGTTGCATTATAACACTTTTAAATGAGACTGAGAGTTAAATGGCTTCCCCTCCCCACCCCCAATGAAGAACAGACTTCACAATATTCAGAATTCAATTTGATACCTTGACACTCAGAACACAGAATCAACATCAACTGGTTTATCCTTTTAACTTTACTCTGCTTACCGTTTATTGCTATTTATCGGCAACTACCATACGCGCGCATCATAGTTGAACTTTACTAGTAACGTCTTCGTACTGCAGAAAAATTGAAGAAAGAATGAACAAACAGTTAAGCAGAATAATATGAAGTCTTTATTATTTCGTCCCATTCTCATCAACTGGTCACAAACTACATTACTTCATAATCGTAGTTATACATTTACAATAACATACTACTTACATATATGATACAAATTAGGGATACATACCATAGAATCATAGTGGAATTAACATTCAACTAGAGTCAACATCATTGTAAACGATGATGCATTTCAATGTAGTAGTGTATGTGAAACTCTAGAAAAAGCAATGTAGTAACAAGGGATAGTCATGCAATCAGGGGAATAAATCCGATTACATATGGAATAGCCTGTGATATATGAATTACAGTTATCAATGACTATTAACAACAATAACATGAGTTGGCATCAATCAGTGAAAAGTACCAAGGTACAAACTGTCAATTAAAAAATATGCATAGCAAAAAACGTAATTGCAAATGGTAATAAAAGTTTACGAATAAAGAAGGTAAGATTTAAGTCAACGGAATTAACGTTACCATAATAAGTATTTAACAGTTGCTAACAAATAAATTTAGTTCAAGTAGTTGATTGGTATTGGTTCAGCGAATTTAAGAAGTTAAAGGTCTACTGATTATCTTGAAGGATTTCAACTCATCAGATTAATGTCCTTTGCGAACTAGATATCTTTGTTTGAGGGGAGACTTATATGAATAAGCCGTCTGACCTCAGAAGCAAGCACTTCTTATTCTATTAATGCGACCATTTCGCCAGATACATACAAGTTTATGTAACCGATAAACGGTGGTGTGAAACAGATGTCTATCATTATTTGTTAGCATTTGTATAGGATAATTAGTCTGGCAGTACGATATGTTCTGGTTGATGCAAATCTTAGTCTCCTATTGATTGTCCTTAAATTATTATCACCTTTGAATTAACGTTTCTTGCTTGCTATATTTTTTAAATGACATTTTACCTTCATTTTTCACTGATTGATGTCAAGTCATGTTATTATTGTTAATTGTTGTTGATTACTTGTAATTCATAATAATCACAGCTATTCCATTATGTAATCGGATTAATTCCCTGATTGCATGACTATCCCCTTGTTACTACATTGATTTTTTCTGGAGTTTCACATACACACTACATTGATATGCATCATCGTTTACAATGATGTTGACTCTAGTTGAATGTTTATTCCACTATGATTCTATGGTATGTATCCCTAATTTGTGTCATATATATGTAAGTAGTATGTTATTGTAAATGTATAACTACGATTATGAAGTAATGTAGTTTGTGACCAATTGATGAGAATGTGATGAAATAATCAAGACTTCATATTATTCTGCTTAGCTGTTTAGTTCATTCTTTCTTCAATTTTTCTTTATGAAGTGATATGAAGTTAACTATCAACAGTGACTGATCTCGAATCAATGGCAACTTCTTTCTAGAACTTTATAAATTTTTCCTGAATATCATTTTCCGAATGTTCTTTTATTGTCTAGACCAAACGTTGAATTATCAATCAAAATGTGTACATTATATAATTTCATGATCTGTTCATAGTAAATAGGTCACTCAAATTGCCTAGATACTGCTAGATATACCTCCATCACCCCTAAGAAACATCACCACCACCACCACAAGGTTTTCTCTTTGATAATCCTACAATTCATGTTGCTTATTACTTATAGACAAAAGAGGCGATGATGCGTCTACAAGAAAGAAAAAATATTGGAAAAGTAGTTTTAATTCCTAAATTAAAAGAAGAAGGAAAAAGTAAGTTTCCACTTTTCCTCCTTTTTTCATACAAAATTGATTTTATTTATACATTTGATCAATACCAAATAATAAGAAAGTTTGACAGTGTAGAATGAATGAATTCATGACATTTTGTAGCTACTCACTAACTAGAACTGGCTTGGATTTATACTG
Source organism: Schistosoma japonicum (assembly GCA_025215515.1). NCBI lineage: Eukaryota > Metazoa > Platyhelminthes > Trematoda > Strigeidida > Schistosomatidae > Schistosoma > Schistosoma japonicum. The sequence goes on from CM046065.1 coordinate 23,409,723, forward strand.
ATTATTACTATTATAAGTAGTATAATACAGTACCTTAATCAATCGATGATAATGTATTGAAATAGAACAAAGAAAAAGTATAAAGATAGAAAGAGAATATCCGTTAACATAGTGAGATATTGTAGGATATTCATAGGAAATTAAATGAAGAAATTGTGACAGTAATAATTTAAGTCGATGGGATTCCAATGAGTTCACCACTGGAGCTATTATTAACCGATTTCTTGATAGACACTTGTCGAAATTATTATCCTAGAGACGAGAATCAACAAGCTACTGTTGTGTAGGAGGTACGTCAATGATATATACATAATATGTAATGAAAATCTCAACAGTAAGGATATATTTTAATAGTTTCCAGCCGTCAATAAAATTCACAAAACAACAACAATGTCATTTACAACTACAATTTCTAGGCATTCTGCTTATTAGAAGAAAAGTTGGTTCTCTACAGAGACGAATTGATAGGAATGAACAGCTGAGTAACTTCTACAGTTAGGTTCGAATATTAGGAAAACACAACCTAATCTTCATGATATTGTAGAATCTGTTCAGCATACTAAATTGATGAAAAGCTGGTCTTTCTGAGATCTATCTTCCTAGAAAACAGGTATACCACGCTTTTTATCGAAAAGAACACGAACGAGAGACAGCCCTCACAGACGAAAAGAAAAAAACTACACATAAAGGTCAAAATTAACGGCGATATTGCAAGCAATGTATCTGAAAATCATTTAGTGAGGTCGATTAGAAAAACTTTTTCTTAACAACTATTCGTATGGCTTTCAGGAGCCGCCCACTTATATGCCTCCAGCTTGAGGACAACCTGCCGCGACTAGTCAATTCCGTTTGCATTTACCAGCTTGACTGCTCTTATGGAGCTGGAAATGTAGGTGGTTCATCGAAGCTGTTCCTTTATCTTGTTTTTTAAGCATCTTCTGACATGGGTGAGCAATAAACTGGACAGATCACTCACCTCCTAGATACTCCTCTATCCTGAAACATATAGTGGATTTAGTGCAATCAGCCTCAGACTCATTATTTAGCATTATTTATAAAATCCAGTCGAATGAACTAAGAGGCCTACATCTACTTCACTTTCCAGAAGCTCCACCAAACCACAATTTGAAACCTGAATTATCCATACAAAAGTTATTTGTGAAATCACTTTGATTGTTATCATGGCCTTAGTTGACAGTTTAGCACTGTTTAATTCACTTATGCATACGTTTATTTATTTGCGTTTTCTGTGCCTTCATATCTACCTCCATTTACGTTTATCATAATAATAGTAATAATTGTTATTATTAATCATGTAACAATGATTACCTTAAAGTCTGTCTCCATTCAGAGTTTTTCGATCTTCATTTACAAATCTTCACCTTGATCACCCTACTTAATAACAAAAATTTCATGTTTCAAAGACCCCTTCGTTATTTAATTACTAAGTGACAACTTGACAACACAAAGTAGCCAAAGCGTATTTCATATGACAACTAATCACAATTCTTACAATTAGTCACTGATTTGGAATTTATCACTAACATGGATATACGATTGAATTGATTGATAATGAATTTCTTGAGTGTGTTTAAAGAAATTTAATGATAATGGAGAACATTAACACAATTAGTAATGATGTCATGAATAATTGTAAATGGAATGAATTAAATAATTTGATGATGTAGGAATCCCGACTAATCCAGTGGCTAAGGAGGGTTAGATGCTCGCCGATCTGAAATCACTAAGGTGGAATCTAGGGTGCGAACTGCTGAAAAGTATCATACTGTGACGGAACTAGCTATCAAGTACACCCTCGTTTTTAATAGTACTTTGCCAACATCAATCTGTGACTAATTCGGCCAACTAAACCTTGACACATTTCGTGAACACACTCACTTCTATCAAGACAAAGAGGGACTAACCAAAGTTTCTTACTGTATGAGGCGATCAGATTGAAAGCGTTTAATGACGATAACCTTTGCAGAGTAGAGTAAAAGTGATGTTTTCTTTTTGTTTGTTCACGATTATTTTAAAACATTTGAAGACAACCACTACATTCACTTCAAACGTTTCTCTATAACTTTAATTTTAGCCTGAAAATGAAACAGTCCAAGATAATACAAACGTTGACAAATCGAAAACAACAGATGAAGTACCAATCAATTCATCTACTAATTAACTTGATTACATGAATACTTACTACTCACACGACTAATTCAACTATTGCTACTGCTGTTGTTGTTGTTGTTGCTATTGTTGTTGCTGTTGCTGCTGCTGCTATTACTACTGCTACTATTATTCATCAAATATGGCTTGACAACTACTTTGTGTTATGTCTTCCTATTTCATTGTGTGTATTTTCACTTTGTTTATTGTGTATCTGTGCTATTCAACTTTCATAAAGTGCTACTTCTCACAAAATCAATATAATATTCAATTTAATTGTTTATTAATATCTGTTGTGTTATTGGAACAGTGTGTATATCAGTGGGTGAGTGGGTGGGTGGATGATTAACATACAAATCATGAAGACACTATAGTTACTTCCATTCCCCTCCCCCCCCTTAATAATCATTTAGCTTCATTTTGTTTAGATATTGATTTATTGATTGATTTTGTCATGTGAAATGTTCAATGTAACATTGATCAGTTATTTGTTATTGTTGTATTATTTATTAATTTGTGATATAAAGAAAGAAAAGTAAAACAAGAATTTCTTTTTCATTTTTTATGTACTACTTAATTTGTGTGTTTTTGTTGTTTGTTTCGATTTTATGAATGTCGTCGAGACAAATTTTATTTTTCGAATATATGTCACTAAATGAAATAAATCAGTAAGAAAATAGAATTGATTCCAATGTGTTTGAGTTGAATCGTGACTGGTAGACGGAATCCTGGATGTCCTATTTGGGACTCATTGGCTATATCGAAGCAATCTGCTAAGGAGGATAGTATGGCAACAGTGACTGACAAGTTTCAGTCCATAACAAATTGAACAGGAAGTTCCAAATACATTTGCATTAGATTTCAATGTGTTTCGATCAGGAGGCTGATTCGAGAATCATCAGGAGAATAATCAAAAATTGGGGAATTTATCGATTATAAATGAAAATAAGAGGTCGAATATCCAATCGGATCCAGAGTATGTACATAATACATAAATTATTCTCAGCGCATCACAATATTCAGAATGTCATGAATGAATGAAGGAATGTGTGTTTATGTGAGTGTAGCTTATGTGTTGCGTCTACGCACCTCCCCCCCCTCTGTCACTGGTAATGATCACGAAAAAGAATAGACGATCTGCAAATTGACTTGTTGTTAAATCATACGTCAGTTGAGAATAAGTAAACCTAATTGGATATGATGGTAATTATGATTTAAAGGGTTGATGTATATTTTGTTGCATGTAGCATAATTCAACTGTGTAATTTCATAAAATAGTACTAAATGCAATAAATAAATGAATGTGTCACTGGTGATGTGCTAACGACGTCTGTCCACAGAAGTAAATTCTGTTACAAACAATTAATGGTGTCTTCTAACTTAAAGCTTCTGGGGCGGAATATGCAGTGCGCACCGGTGAGGAGTTCCACACTAAAACGAAACGGCTGCCCAGTACTCTTTGGTTTTCAATGGTACCCTGTCAACATCAATCTGACGTATTCAATTAATAATAAATGATAACATGTTATTCATCACAATTCTTAATACCAGACAGTAAAAGAATGGTAGAGTATGTATGTATGATCAACATAGAACCTGGCATATGTGTGCATCGGTGTAAGTGGGTATACTTCTAAAGCACAGTAAGATTAATACCACATTAGTGGAAGTAGAAGTTTGTTCAATAATGAAAACAAAGAATATATAAAATGTAGTTCAGAGAATAAGGAAACGGTGCGTTGAAAGAAATTTATGAAATAATTATAAGCTCACGATTTAAGGGAGTACAAAGAATAGATACACCTGCACCACTGTTACCGATTCTGGTCCACGACATCCAAAGTTTCCAACCACTGGATATGGCATTCATTAGGACTTTGGACGGTGGAGTAGTAGATAATAGATGAATTCATTAACTGATCAGTTATTTAGATTCGTTTATATGTGGAATTCTTCAGCTGTTAATCCAACTGAAATCCTTTTGAAGAGTTTTCATTATGTCGAATTTGTTGCTGTGTCTTGTTTCTATCAAATGTAATGCTATTACTGAATTTTTTCAAGTTATCTTGGATTTTCGGAGAGTTTAGGAATATACTTTAAACAAAGTATATGTTCCTTCACCTTTACAGTCAACTGTTGTGATATTTAACTTAAGTACAAAACATCACATTCATTACATTTAATCTAGTAGACACAGTTAGTCTACTTTTATTTTGGTACTATATCCTTGACACCTACAAGTGTAAAGTGCATTGTTTGTTCAAGAGAAACATATATTCCACATTCAGTCTATCTCAACGTTCCATTACGGTTCGCTACATCCACAGTATCAGTTCACTTATTTAGTTGAACACTTTTTTATTCTACAGTTTTAGCTAAGAATCGTTTCTAATAATGCTTTTAGAGTAATTATTCATCATTACCGTGGACACTACGGAATTCGATTCACTTTTATTATCTTGTGTATGTGTGACAAGCTGATGAACTCAGTTTATCAAATTCTTAGTAACCGTCACTTCTAGTGAGACAGCGTGTGTTGATTTATAGTTTGGGTATTTCTCAGAAGAAGTTGTCCTCTAAAATATGTTATTCTCCTGACAATTATTATGTCTCTCATTGACCGAACTATCAAGAAACGCTAATTTACGATCGACAGTTTTGACATCTCTGGTGAATTAAGTGCTTTGTATTAACGAGGCGTCATCAACATACCTTAGGCAGAGTTTGGGTAGTGAGACACATTTTGAGGGTGTATTCATTGCAAGTCAATGTATGGACAAATTGTCAACTATTGAGGAAACTAGAAATCTTATTGCTACACCTTCTATTCTCCTATAGTGATCTAATTGGAACCTAAACAATGTTGAATGTCAGCATCATTTCAAACATTTAATAGTTTCAAGATGAACTAAAGGTCAACGTAACTTTAATTCATCATCTGAATATAAGTGTATATATATAATATCTGATGAAGTATTAATGAGAAGATTGATAAATAAAGAGGTAACATCAAAATTTGTCATCACTTCATCTTCTTCCTAACGTATTTCTATGATCACATTTTTGAAATGGAATTGATTTGTATTTCCTTACTTTGCCTTCTTGTCATGTGGTTTAAGTATTCCGGCTAGATATTTTGGTAGATGGTATGTGGAATCCAGAACGCGCGTTTCGTCCTACTTGAGACTCGTAGGCTGGATGTATCTGAATCCTAATTTTGATACTCACACTGGGATTCGAAGTGTGTGTTTCTTGCTGAACGCCACAGTATTCACCACTAGACTACTGAGTCCAGAGAGTTATACTTGTGCAATGGGCACGTAGGTAGTTAGGATAAACTTGTATCTTCCTGTTGATTTGTAATGGACTGAATCTGATCAACCTCTGTTGCCAAATGTACATCTTGAGCAGATCGCCACGATAATGTGATTATTCAAAAGTATTATTTAAGTTGGATTGTGACTAGCAAGTGGATGCATATATAGCAAAAGAGACTGACCAGCTTCTGTTCATAACAAATGCACGGGTAGATACAAGTTTATCCTAATTAACAATATTCAACTTTAATTACTTTTCAAATACTACTGTCATCACTACTACTAATACTATCACTACAGCTATTACCATATGGTTAGTTGTCTAACAGTAAGGTACATGGTGATGAAAGAATTGAAATTCTGAATGTGGTATGTGCTAAATTTTATTCAACTCCAGAAGTCTATCTGATTTCTGTGTGTTCATTTTGATATAATGAATTAGTCTGAATAAGATAATTATAGACAACCATGAAATACTGAATAGCCGTTTTATCTTAGAATGTGACGCATCAAACTCACTCATGACTTTACAAGGGAATCGAGTTAAGGATCTTCAAACTCCAGGTCGAATATTTAAACATAAAACATCATGCCGCCTTCTAACAAATAATATTTCTAACTTAGTCGATTCGCAATATATTTGCGCAACCCTGTCCATTGCCATTGGTAGGCAAATGCATCACACCTAACATAATTGAACACTTTTGGTTACTAATTCCCATTAGAACTTCAGGAATCATTTTCAGATGTTAATCACTAGTGGGCTAATATTGATTGTGATTTAGTGTGTTTATTCATACCACTTAATGTGAAGTAGTAGTTTACAATATGCTACACAGATTTCCTATGTGAATTTAACATGTTTTTTTTAATTATAACTGTAATACACTTTGAATGCTAACAAAAAATTAGCATCAGTTCGATATCATGAATCGGTTTAGATTAGATGACCATTGATAACCTGAATGCACTGAATAGATGTTTCGTCCTAATATGACCCTCTTCAGCAGTGCACTGACGAATGCGTGATAACAGCAATCTTCATAACAACTAATTACAACAATTTAGCAATTGCGTCGAACATTTTAATCAATTTTTTCGATCAAATTCATATACTCTTATTCATATGCCATCGTACATTAGACACAATATCATGTTATCTGTTGGTTAGTTGTACGTTTCTGCAAATTCATTCTACTTTTATTTAGAAAATCTTCCCTTTGTTAAGGATTAGACGCGTCATAGACGTCTAGACACCTAACGCATCGATGTTTGTAATCATCTACGTGTTTGTCATATTCAATTAGAACCGTATTTGTTATATAGTAGATGTTTATTTTGATATTGGGCATGAGTGTATCACGATCGTATGGTTTAAATATGCTAAACAGATTTAACAAAATTACTGTGATTATTTGCAAAGTAAAACCAATGAATAGTGAAAGGATATTCAAAGTTAATCATTTCAGTAGAAGGAATAATTACCGAATACGGGTTAATACAACATTGACTTATCCTGCTGAAAATTGGATTATTACGTATTTCACAAAATGATTGTTCAGGAAACCAAATTTGGGTTAGAAAACACCTCTAGTTGCTTATAGGCGTATTTACCATTTTACATGTACATGTAGTAACAAGTACGTTGGAAGAACGGAGAAAGGTATCATCTAGAAGAATCTTAGAACATATTCCGAAAAGTTTGATATTAAATAGTTCAAATTACCTAGTAGCTACATAAGAAGACATATCATAGACTTTGGTCACTTAATGAACACCGACGTTGTATTCTAAATAATAAGTAGGCAACGTAACACCAGATTTGTACGCTATGCAGAAATAGGTACTATTCGTCCTAAGAATTCATGGTTTCTCTGGTATAACAAATGGTTAGTGGATTCTCACTACTCCTGTTTTTTCGTTACCTTTCTCTCAGTTTTCTTCTCTGAGGTATGTACTTCTAAGGAGTTTCATACCAGAACATAACAACTGTCTAGTGCTGCCTGGTTTTTAGTGGTACCATGTCGATATCAATCTGTGACATATTTAGTCAATTAACCTTATTATTTTTCGTACATTATTCATCAAAACATTTGATCTGCTATCAATTTATCATTCCTGGTTGCGATTGCACAACCTTATTGCGATTAACATTATTGTGATTGGTAATTTTAGCAATTAATATCAATTTTCGTTACCTTGTTAACTGTTTACGTAATAAATAGTACGTATCTGACTTTCATAGTCGATTAGGTCATGGCATTAGACATCTTCCTTCAGATATGCCAAGTATGTAGAAAGGGGGCAAACATAAAGTACTAACTTATATTCAATTATTTGTATTCGTCAAAGATTGCTGCTGTTTATGCACTGCTGAAGGCCATAGAGCATTGAACAGCTATTTCGTTCTAGTGTGGGACTAGTCAGAATTGTGCACCATTGATTAAGTCAGGTAATCAAACCCAGTTTTTTTTGGTTGGCAACACCTTACTCTCTGCACTACTGGAGCGACATCCAATGAAAGAATCCCCAAGTCCATAAATTTGCAATATGGCATGACTATCAGAGATATCCAACCAACACCAATCTATGACAAATACAAACAGCTAACTTTAATATCAATTTCAAAAAAATCATCTCACTTCATTTTCCAAAAACTTGATACCACAAATCGATCTGAATAAGACAACCATTGATCACAAGAAAGCACTGGATAGTTATTTTGTTTCAGGAACGGGACTATTCTGCAATGTATATCTACAGCCCGCCAGAGATTGCGCTCAAAACCTTCTGTCACCGAGGTAAATTCTTCGTCATTTGACCAAGAAGCCAGCTCCCAACGCTTGACTTTTCTAACTCAGTTAATTCACGATTTATTTACGCGACCTCATCCATTGTGATCGGTGGGTAACTACTGAATATCCGAAGTAGTTGAACTTCCTTGGTCACATTTTCAACCAGAACTCTTGAAATTGTCTCAAAAAGTTAATCACTTGTGAGTTTATATTGATCGCAATCGGGTGTTGTGAAGATTGTTGAATGTTACTTTGATATCATGAATTGGTCTATATTAGACAACCGCATATAGCGAATTGACTGTCAGGAAAATCAACTAAAGAGAACCGGCTTCTCGGTCTAATGGCATGAGGCCATGAGTGAGTTTGGTTCCTGGTGGAAACGTGGATACGTACTACTGGAGTGTTCTATGCTAGGACAAAACCTCTACCCGGTGTTTTTTGATGATCAACGGTTGCCAAATTAATATTCAACAATATTCGCAACACCTGATTCTGAACATTTACTATAATCAGCTCATTAGTGGCTAACTTCAGGATATTCTTAAAGCTCTAGTGAGAAGTCTTGGACTGCTGGATTTCACTCTTTTTTGAAATGAGACAGTTGTCACCGATATCAACGAATAATCATTGTGCTATATCACCAGTTTATGGACATGGGAAGTTTACTATTGGACACCGGCTTTACACTGGTGTAGATGATTTGGCGTTTACCAATCTTGAGTTAGATTCTGTGACAAAATAAAGTATGGACACTTCTGACTAGTTTCATACTGGAATAAAACAGCTGTCAAGTGCTCTATAGTTTTTTTCTTCATTTGTACTCAAATAACATCAATATTTGATAAATACAAACTACTAAACTGAATATCTCTCTTCTTAAAACCATTTCAATTCAATTGTACACAGTTCCTGTTTATTACAATCAAACAATAGATAGATAGATAGATACAACGCAGAACTTCGTACGTATGTACATCAGTTCAGGTCACCATACCACATCAGCACAGAGACACAACTGTCAGTTCAAATCCAAGAGTGATAGCGATAGTAGAAGTATTAGCAGTAATGCAGAAGATTAGGGAAGCGAAGATATGATTCGAAAAGTATAATTCAGTGAGATAAATTTGAAAGGAGAAAGATAGAGAATTCAGAAGGTTTGATTTTGAGAGAACACAAAGAGTGGATACACCTGCGCCATTGCAAACGATTCTGAGCCATGTCGTTTAAGGTCTCTAACCATTGGTGACTTTCGTCTCGCGGACCCCAACCACGCAGCCTACATCTACCAACATGACTTAGTCCACTTGTCAGTGACTTCATCGATTTCTGCCATGTTTTGGTTTGGCCGCCTCTAGCTTTCTTCCAACCTATTCCTACACCGCAAAACATAACTCGTCGAGGCAATCGGTAGTTAGACATGCGTAACCCATGTCACAACCACCTCAACTAATGAAGTCTCAGTACCTTAGTACAATCAAACAATAGAAACAATTATATCATTATAATAAGTGAACTAATCAAAAACTAAACCAATTCAATCATATTTCAATAGTTGATGACATAATTTAACTGAAGCATACAATGGAATATTCTCCCATTTTGTATACATACACAATTCAATATATTTTCTACTATACAATATAAATAAAAATAATGTAATAATGATTAGTAACAATGTTATACAAATAATGATTATGTAACTACTTAATGAAAGTACAATACTTTGTGTTCTATCACAGAATACATTTAATAATGTCATTAAAACTTTATTGAATTTATCACATGGTAACAAATGACTAAATAGATAATCAAATTCTGTATTCAATATCATTGTCATTTCATTTAATAGAGATTGTATTGATGCATTGATGATTGCAGTAATTGGTTCTTGTAAATTTTTCACATCAGATGTAACCTATAAAATGAAAAAAAGGGTTAAACAATAATGAAATGTGAAATGATAATACAATTGACTCAGATACAATGATTGATTGATTGATTGTTGCTTAGTAACTAATTTCATGTTTAGCAAATCATTTTATAGTGTTCATCGAATTCGATTGATTGAATTGTAATATAACACTGACAGTCATTATAGTGCCTCCATTGGTAGATTATAATCAGTACACATTAGTGTTTATGTAGTGATCAACTGATGCATATATCTCAGACATACAAAGGGCTAGTTGCTACTTGAATAATTCAGCATTAACGGTTGCATACTGTGATACTTGGTGACCTATGATTAGAATCTGTAAAAAAGCATAAGTTTTATTCAAAGACTAAAGGTACGTTTAAGCTGACTAGTGCTAAATAGCATGAGACCTAGGTCTAGAGTTTGAGGCCAGAATGCACACATGAAGTGATGAGATTAAAGTGGTCGATGAAGTAATTAATTAGGAGGATAACTGATGAGTACAGTGGCACCAGATACCATTGGTTGAAATAAAATGTCTGTGAATAGAAGTGTTAGTCAACAAAAGAGACCTATTACATTAATAGATTAAAACGAAGACGTTCCAGAGAAGAGCTCAGTTATTTTTCAACGACGTCAATTACTACAAATATACACTCACGTTTATAGCAAGTTTATCATGTAATAGTTGTCTACTATAAAATTTTATTATCAAAAGCTAATCAACATTCTGAAATTTTATCAAGTAGTTACCTAAGAAGGTGTTGTGTCGTCGCATAACTCCCCAAGTACCATTGTATACGATAAATCAAAAAAGCAGTCATTACAAAGTACAGACGAAGAATTGTAAGAGATAATGGTTAACTTCTTGACTTCACTACATCAGTGTACATTTATATATTTTAGCTGCTCATATGGAGCTAGGTATATAGGCCTTACAATTAGCGAGTCTGGCACCGAATTTCTGAATACCAATGTCTAGTTAAAAAAATGACAGTTAAAGACAATTAAAAGCTCCATACTGAGTCATGTAGTAGAAACGGTGTGTAAAATAAACATCAGCAAAGCCTTCCAAGTTACCGACCATGTTCCGACTAATTTACTGTATCGTTAACGCCTACGCCTATTATTCACAGCAGAAGCTGTCAACGTTCACATCCTACAGCCTTAATTACATATCTAAAAGAAATTTATACAACCAACCTTGACTATCTTCATAGCCGATTATATAGTCAGTTACAAATTGTCACACAATCCTCTCACCTTCTTTCTTTTTCTTTTAACTGAAGCTGCATATTTCTGTCAGCACCATATTTACTATTACATATTTATTATATTATTCCTTTTAACCTCAGTCAGTTAACATTTGGCTTCTCATTAACATTCCTAATTCTCTTAGTAGATATTATGTAATTCATTATGTTTATAATTACTTTTATAATATCCTCCGTTCATTATTGAATGATCGTAAACAGTAACTATTCTAATTAAATTCAAATGGTTTTATAAAGATTGGTATTAAGTTTACTTGATTGAATCCGTCACACACTGATGTTGATAGGGTATCATTGAAAACTAGGAAGCACTGGATAGCTGTTTCGTTCGATTGTGTAACTCCCCAGCAGTGCGCACCCCAGATTTTATCTCAAGGGCATTAAAGTGACGAACACTTAACTCATAGCATTACCAAGCCAGTCGAGGTTTGATTGGAGGATTCCTACTTCCATCAGTTTGTGATATATCATGCGACGATCCTCGTTGTCATTTGTGATAACTATCTTACTCTCGACAAGTCAGAAATCCACCAGTCACGATTTCTCACTAGATCTTCAAGAATATGCTGAAGTTAGTCACTAGTGAGCTGATTAATGTAACTGAATTGATGTGTTTCTTGTTGAGATTAGTATTTAGTTTTAGTTGATTGAAGTCGTTCAGTACTCTCTAGTTTACAATGTTACTTTGACAACATCAATCTGTGAAGAATTCAATCAATCAAACTTATCATTCTGTTTAACGGTATCTTTAATTACATTGTTATGCACTTGACGAATTTCAGTCCATAACAAATAAACAGGAAGTTCCAAATACATTCGCATTCGATTCCAATGTGTTTCGATCAGGAGGTTGATTCGAGCATCATCAGGAGAATAATCAAAATTTGGGGAATTTATCGATTATAAATGAAAATAAGAGGTCGAATATCCAATCGTATTCAGAGTATGTATATAATACATAAACTATTCTCAGTGCGTCACAATATTCAGAATGTCGTGAATGAATGAAGGAAGGTGTGTTTATGTGAGTGCAGCTTATGTGTTGCGTCTACGTACCTCCCCCCCCTCTGTCACTGGTAATGATCACGAAAAAGAATAGACGATCTGCAAATTGACTTGTTGTTAAATCATACGTCAGTTGAGAATAAGTAAACCTAATTGTATATGACGGTAATTATGGTTTAGCGTATTGATGTGTATTTTGTTGCATGTAGCATAATTTGACTGTGTAATTTCATAAAATAATCCTAAACGCAATAAATAAATGAATGTGTTACTAGTGGTGTGGTAACGACGTCTGTCCACAGAAGTAAATTCTGTTACAAACAATTAATGGTGTCTGCTAACTTAAAGCTCTTTGGGCGAAATATGCAGTGCACACCGGTGAGGAGTTCCACACTAAAACGAAACGGCTGTCCAGTACTCTTTCACTGGTACCCTGTCAACATCAATCTGACGTATTCAATTAATCATAAGTGATAGACTGTTATTCATCACGATTCTTAATACCAGACAGTAAAAGAATAGTAGAGTATGTATGTATGATCAACATAGAACCTGGCAAATGTGTACATCAGTTTCAGTGAGCATACTTCAAAAGTACAGTAAGATTAATACCATATTAGTGGAAGTAGAAGTTTGTTCAATAATGATAATGAAAACAAAGAATATATTAAATATAGTTCAGAGAGTAAGAATCTGTGCGTTGAAAGAAATCTATGAAATAATCATAAGCTCACAATTTAAGGGAGGACAAAGAGTAGTTACACCTGCACCACTGTTACCGATTCTGGTCCATGACATCCAAAGTTTCCAACCACTGGATATGGCATTCATTAGGACTTTGGATGGTGGAGTAGCAGATAGTAAATGAATTCGTTAGCTGATCAATTATTTAGATTCATTTATATGTGTAATTCTTCAGCTGTTAATCCAACTGAAATCCTTTAGAAGAGTTTTCGTTATATCGAATTTGTTGTGGTGTCTTGTTTCTATCGAGTGTATTGCTATTACTGACTTATTTCTGGATTTCCGGAGAATTGAGGAATATACTTTAAATAAAGTATATATTCCTTCATCTTTACAGTCAACTGTTGTGATATTTCACTTAAGTACAAAATATCACATTCATTACGTTTAATCTGGTAGACACAGTTAGTCTACTTTTATTTTGGTACTCTATCCTTGATACCTATAAGTGTAAAGTGCATTGTTCGTTCATGAAAAGCATATATTCTACATTCAATCTATCTCAACGTTCCATTACGGTTCACTACAGCCACAGTATCAGTTCACTTATTTAGTTGAACACTTTTTTATTCTACAGTTTTAGCTAAGAATCGTTTCTAATAATGTTTTTAGAGTAATTATTCATCATTACCGTGGACACTACGGAATTCGATTCACTTTTATTATCTTGTGTATGTGTGACAAGCTGATGAACTCAGTTTATCAAATTCTTAGTAACCGTCACTTCTAGTGAGACAGCGTGTGTTGATTTATAGTTTGGGTATTTCTCAGAAGAAGTTGTCCTCTAAAATGGGTTAATCTCCTGACGATTATTCTGTCTCTCATTGACCGAACTATCAAGAAACGCTAATTTACGATTGACAGTTTCGACATCTCTGGTGAATTAAGTGCTTTGTATTAACGAGGCGTCATCAACATACCTTAGGCAGAGTTTGGGTAGTGAGACACATTCTGTGGGTGTATTCATTGCAAGTCAATGTATGGACAAATTTTCAACTATTGAAGAAACTAAAAATCTTATCACTACACCTTTTATTCGCCTATAGTGATCTATTTGGAACCTAAACAATGTTGAATGTCAGCATCGTTTCAAACATTTAATAGTTTCAAGATGAACTTAAGGTCAACGTAACTTTAATTCATCATCTGAATATAAGTGTATATATATAATATCTGATGAAGTATTAATGAGAAGATTGGTAAATAAAGAGGTAACATCAGAATTTGTCATCACTTCATCTTCTTCCTAACGTATTTCTATGATCACATTTTTGAAATGAAATTGCTTTTTATTTCCTTACTTTGCCTTCTTGTCATATGGTTTAAGTATTCCGGCTAGATATTTCGGTAGATGGTATGTGGAATCCAGGTCGCGCGTTTCGTCCTACTTAAAACTCGTAGGCTGGATGTATCTAAATCCTAATGTTGAGACTTACACTGAGATTCAAACTCAGTCCGTTTCTTTCTGAACGCCACCGCGTTCACTACTAGACTACTGAGTCCAGAGATTTACACTTGTGGAACGGGAACGTAGGTATTTAGGATATACTTGTATCTTCTCATTGATTTGTAATGGACTGAAGCTGATCAACCTCTGTTGCCGAATGTGCATCTTGAGTGGATCGCCTCGATAATGTGATTATTCACAAGTATTATTTAAGTTGGATTGTGACTGGCAAGTGAATGCATATATAGCAAAATAGACTGACCAGCTTCTGTTCATAACAAATGCACGGGTAGATACAAGTTTATCCTAATTAACAATATTCAACTTTAATTACTTTTCAAATACTACTGTCATCACTACTACTAATACTGTCACTACAGCTATTACTATATGGCTGGTTGTCTAATAGTAAGGTACATGGTGATGAAAGAATGGAAATTCTAAATGTGGTATGTGCTAAATTTTATTCAACTCCAGAAGTCTATCTAATTTCTGTGTGTTTCATTTTGATATAATGAATTAGTCTGAATAAGATGATTATAGACAACCAGGAAATACTGAATAGCCGTTTTATCTTAGAATGTGACGCATCAAACTCACTCATGACTTTACAAGGGAATCGAGTTAAGGATCTTCAAACTCAGGTCGAATATTTAAACATAAAACATCATGCCGCCTTCTAACAAATAATATTTCTAACTTAGTCGATTCGCAATATATTTGCGCAACCCTGTCCATTGCCATTGGATAGACAAATGCATCACACCTAACATAAGTTGAACACTTTTTGATTACTAATTCCCATTAGAACTTCAGGAATCATTTTCAGATGTTAATCACTAGTGGGCTAATATTGACTTGTGATTATGTGTGTTTATTTATACCACTTAATATGAAGTAGTAGTTTACAATGTGCTACACAGATTTCTATTATGAATTTAACATGTTTTTTTAATTATAACTGTAATACACTTTGAATGCTAACAAAAAATTAGCATCAGTTCGATATCATGAATCGGTTTAGATTAGATGACCATTGATAACCTGAATGCACTGAATAGATGTTTCGTCCTAATATGACCCTCTTCAGCAGTGCAGTGACGAATGCGTGATAACAAATTGACAGTCAGCAATCTTCATAACAACTAATTACAACAATTTAGCAATTGCGTCGAACATTTTAATCAATTTTTTCGATCAAATTCATATACTCTTATTCATATGCCATCGTACATTAGACACAATATCATGTTATCTGTTGGTTAGTTGTACGTTTCTGCAAATTCATTCTACTTTTATTTAGAAAATCTTCCCTTTGTTAAGGATTAGACGCGTCATAGACGTCTAGACACCTAACGCATCGATGTTTGTAATCATCTACGTGTTTGTCATATTCAATTAGAACCGTATTTGTTATATAGTAGATGTTTATTTTGATATTGGGCATGAGTGTATCACGATCGTATGGTTTAAATATGCTAAACAGATTTAACAAAATTACTGTGATTATTTGCAAAGTAAAACCAATGAATAGTGAAAGGATATTCAAAGTTAATCATTTCAGTAGAAGGAATAATTACCGAATACGGGTTAATACAACATTGACTTATCCTGCTGAAAATTGGATTATTACGTATTTCACAAAATGATTGTTCAGGAAACCAAATTTGGGTTAGAAAACACCTCTAGTTGCTTATAGGCGTATTTACCATTTTACATGTACATGTAGTAACAAGTACGTTGGAAGAACGGAGAAAGTATCATCTAGAAGAATCTTAGAACATATTCCGAAAAGTTTGATATTAAATAGTTCAAATTACCTAGTAGCTACATAAGAAGACATATCATAGACTTTGGTCACTTAATGAACACCGACGTTGTATTCTAAATAATAAGTAGGCAACGTAACACCAGATTTGTACGCTATGCAGAAATAGGTACTATTCGTCCTAAGAATTCATGGTTTCTCTGGTATAACAAATGGTTAGTGGATTCTCACTACTCCTGTTTTTTCGTTACCTTTCTCTCAGTTTTCTTCTCTGAGGTATGTACTTCTAAGGAGTTTCATACCAGAACATAACAACTGTCTAGTGCTGCCTGGTTTTTAGTGGTACCATGTCGATATCAATCTGTGACATATTTAGTCAATTAACCTTATTATTTTTCGTACATTATTCATCAAAACATTTGATCTGCTATCAATTTATCATTCCTGGTTGCGATTGCACAACCTTATTGCGATTAACATTATTGTGATTGGTAATTTTAGCAATTAATATCAATTTTCGTTACCTTGTTAACTGTTTACGTAATAAATAGTACGTATCTGACTTTCATAGTCGATTAGGTCATGGCATTAGACATCTTCCTTCAGATATGCCAAGTATGTAGAAAGGGGGCAAACATAAAGTACTAACTTATATTCAATTATTTGTATTCGTCAAAGATTGCTGCTGTTTATGCACTGCTGAAGGCCATAGAGCATTGAACAGCTATTTCGTTCTAGTGTGGGACTAGTCAGAATTGTGCACCATTGATTAAGTCAGGTAATCAAACCCAGTTTTTTTTGGTTGGCAACACCTTACTCTCTGCACTACTGGAGCGACATCCAATGAAAGAATCCCCAAGTCCATAAATTTGCAATATGGCATGACTATCAGAGATATCCAACCAACACCAATCTATGACAAATACAAACAGCTAACTTTAATATCAATTTCAAAAAAATCATCTCACTTCATTTTCCAAAAACTTGATACCACAAATCGATCTGAATAAGACAACCATTGATCACAAGAAAGCACTGGATAGTTATTTTGTTTCAGGAACGGGACTATTCTGCAATGTATATCTACAGCCCGCCAGAGATTGCGCTCAAAACCTTCTGTCACCGAGGTAAATTCTTCGTCATTTGACCAAGAAGCCAGCTCCCAACGCTTGACTTTTCTAACTCAGTTAATTCACGATTTATTTACGCGACCTCATCCATTGTGATCGGTGGGTAACTACTGAATATCCGAAGTAGTTGAACTTCCTTGGTCACATTTTCAACCAGAACTCTTGAAATTGTCTCAAAAAGTTAATCACTTGTGAGTTTATATTGATCGCAATCGGGTGTTGTGAAGATTGTTGAATGTTACTTTGATATCATGAATTGGTCTATATTAGACAACCGCATATAGCGAATTGACTGTCAGGAAAATCAACTAAAGAGAACCGGCTTCTCGGTCTAATGGCATGAGGCCATGAGTGAGTTTGGTTCCTGGTGGAAACGTGGATACGTACTACTGGAGTGTTCTATGCTAGGACAAAACCTCTACCCGGTGTTTTTTGATGATCAACGGTTGCCAAATTAATATTCAACAATATTCGCAACACCTGATTCTGAACATTTACTATAATCAGCTCATTAGTGGCTAACTTCAGGATATTCTTAAAGCTCTAGTGAGAAGTCTTGGACTGCTGGATTTCACTCTTTTTTGAAATGAGACAGTTGTCACCGATATCAACGAATAATCATTGTGCTATATCACCAGTTTATGGACATGGGAAGTTTACTATTGGACACCGGCTTTACACTGGTGTAGATGATTTGGCGTTTACCAATCTTGAGTTAGATTCTGTGACAAAATAAAGTATGGACACTTCTGACTAGTTTCATACTGGAATAAAACAGCTGTCAAGTGCTCTATAGTTTTTTTCTTCATTTGTACTCAAATAACATCAATATTTGATAAATACAAACTACTAAACTGAATATCTCTCTTCTTAAAACCATTTCAATTCAATTGTACACAGTTCCTGTTTATTACAATCAAACAATAGATAGATAGATAGATACAACGCAGAACTTCGTACGTATGTACATCAGTTCAGGTCACCATACCACATCAGCACAGAGACACAACTGTCAGTTCAAATCCAAGAGTGATAGCGATAGTAGAAGTATTAGCAGTAATGCAGAAGATTAGGAAGCGAAGATATGATTCGAAAAGTATAATTCAGTGAGATAAATTTGAAAGGAGAAAGATAGAGAATTCAGAAGGTTTGATTTTGAGAGAACACAAAGAGTGGATACACCTGCGCCATTGCAAACGATTCTGAGCCATGTCGTTTAAGGTCTCTAACCATTGGTGACTTTCGTCTCGCGGACCCCAACCACGCAGCCTACATCTACCAACATGACTTAGTCCACTTGTCAGTGACTTCATCGATTTCTGCCATGTTTTGGTTTGGCCGCCTCTAGCTTTCTTCCAACCTATTCCTACACCGCAAAACATAACTCGTCGAGGCAATCGGTAGTTAGACATGCGTAACCCATGTCACAACCACCTCAACTAATGAAGTCTCAGTACCTTAGTACAATCAAACAATAGAAACAATTATATCATTATAATAAGTGAACTAATCAAAAACTAAACCAATTCAATCATATTTCAATAGTTGATGACATAATTTAACTGAAGCATACAATGGAATATTCTCCCATTTTGTATACATACACAATTCAATATATTTTCTACTATACAATATAAATAAAAATAATGTAATAATGATTAGTAACAATGTTATACAAATAATGATTATGTAACTACTTAATGAAAGTACAATACTTGTGTTCTATCACAGAATACATTTAATAATGTCATTAAAACTTTATTGAATTTATCACATGGTAACAAATGACTAAATAGATAATCAAATTCTGTATTCAATATCATTGTCATTTCATTTAATAGAGATTGTATTGATGCATTGATGATTGCAGTAATTGGTTCTTGTAAATTTTTCACATCAGATGTAACCTATAAAATGAAAAAAAGGGTTAAACAATAATGAAATGTGAAATGAAAATAAAATTTACTCAGATACAATGATTGATTGATTGATTGTTGCTTAGTCACTAATTTCATGTTTAGCAAATCATTTTATAGTGTTCATCGAATTCGATTGATTGAATTGTAATATAACACTGACAGTCATTATAGTGCCTCCATTGGTAGATTATAATCAGTACACATTAGTGTTTATGTAGTGATCAACTGATGCATATATCTCAGACATACAAAGGGCTAGTTGCTACTTGAATAATTCAGCATTAACGGTTGCATACTGTGATACTTGGTGACCTATGATTAGAATCTGTAAAAAAGCATAAGTTTTATTCAAAGACTAAAGGTACGTTTAAGCTGACTAGTGCTAAATAGCATGAGACCTAGGTCTAGAGTTTGAGGCCAGAATGCACACATGAAGTGATGAGATTACAGTGATCGATTAAGTAAATAATTGGGAGGATAACTGATGAGTACAGTGGCATCAGATACCATTGGTTGAAATAAAATGTCTGTGAATAGGAGTGTTAGTCAACAAAAGAGACCTATTACATTAATAAATTAAAACGAAGACGTTCCAGAGAAGAGCTCAGTTATTTCTCAACGAGGTCAATTACTTCAAATATACACTCACGTTTATAGCAAGTTTATCATGTAATAGTTGTCTATTATAAAATTTTATTATCAAAAGCTAATCAACATTCTGAAATTTTATCAAGTAGTTATCTAAGAAGGTGTTGTGTCGTCGCATAACTCCCCAAATACCATTGTATACGACAATTCAAAAAAGTAGTCATTACAAAGTACAGACGAAGAATTGTAAGAGATAATGGTTAACTTCTTGACTTCACTACATCAGTGTACATTTATATATTTTAGCTGCTCATATGGAGCTAGGTACATAGGCCTTACAATTAGCGAGTCTGGCACCGAATTTCTGAATACCAATGTCTAGTTAAAATAATGACAGTTAAAGACAATTAAAAGCTCCATACTGAGTCATGTAGTAGAAACGGTGTGTAAAATAAACATCAGCAAAGCCTTCCAAGTTACCGACCATGTTCCGACTAATTTACTGTATCGTTAACGCCTACGCCTATTATTCACAGCAGAAGCTGTCAACGTTCACATCTACAGCCTTAATTACATATCTAAAAGAAATTTATACAACCAACCTTGACTATCTTCATAGCCGATTATATAGTCAGTTACAAATTGTCACACAATCCTCTCACCTTCTTTCTTTTTCTTTTAACTGAAGCTGCATATTTCTGTCAGCACCATATTTACTATTACATATTTATTATATTATTCCTTTTAACCTCAGTCAGTTAACATTTGGCTTCTCATTAACATTCCTAATTCTCTTAGTAGATATTATGTAATTCATTATGTTTATAATTACTTTTATAATATCCTCCGTTCATTATTGAATGATCGTAAACAGTAACTATTCTAATTAAATTCAAATGGTTTTATAAAGATTGGTATTAAGTTTACTTGATTGAATCCGTCACACACTGATGTTGATAGGGTATCATTGAAAACTAGGAAGCACTGGATAGCTGTTTCGTTCGATTGTGTAACTCCCCAGCAGTGCGCACCCCAGATTTTATCTCAAGGGCATTAAAGTGACGAACACTTAACTCATAGCATTACCAAGCCAGTCGAGGTTTGATTGGAGGATTCCTACTTCCATCAGTTTGTGATATATCATGCGACGATCCTCGTTGTCATTTGTGATAACTATCTTACTCTCGACAAGTCAGAAATCCACCAGTCACGATTTCTCACTAGATCTTCAAGAATATGCTGAAGTTAGTCACTAGTGAGCTGATTAATGTAACTGAATTGATGTGTTTCTTGTTGAGATTAGTATTTAGTTTTAGTTGATTGAAGTCGTTCAGTACTCTCTAGTTTACAATGTTACTTTGACAACATCAATCTGTGAAGAATTCAATCAATCAAACTTATCATTCTGTTTAACGGTATCTTTAATTACATTGTTATGCACTTGACGAATTTCAGTCCATAACAAATAAACAGGAAGTTCCAAATACATTCGCATTCGATTCCAATGTGTTTCGATCTGGAGGTTGATTCGAGCATCATCAGGAGAATAATCAAAATTTGGGGAATTTGTCGATTATAAATGAAAATAAGAGGTCGAATATCCAATCGTATTCAGAGTATGTATATAATACATAAACTATTCTCAGTGCGTCACAATATTCAGAATGTCGTGAATGAATGAAGGAAGGTGTGTTTATGTGAGTGCAGCTTATGTGTTGCGTCTACGTACCTCCCCCCCTCTGCCACTAGTAATGATCACGAAAAAGAATAGACGATCTGAAAATTGACTTGTTGTTAAATCATACGTCAGTTGAGAATAAGTAAACCTAATCGTATATGACGGTAATTATGGTTTAGCGTATTGATGTGTATTTTGTTGCATGTAGCATAATTTGACTGTGTAATTTCATAAAATAATCCTAAACGCAATAAATAAATGAATGTGTTACTAGTGGTGTGGTAACGACGTCTGTCCACAGAAGTAAATTCTGTTACAAACAATTAATGGTGTCTGCTAACTTAAAGCTCTTTGGGCGAAATATGCAGTGCACACCGGTGAGGAGTTCCACACTAAAACGAAACGGCTGTCCAGTACTCTTTCACTGGTACCCTGTCAACATCAATCTGACGTATTCAATTAATCATAAGTGATAGACTGTTATTCATCACGATTCTTAATACCAGACAGTAAAAGAATAGTAGAGTATGTATGTATGATCAACATAGAACCTGGCAAATGTGTACATCAGTTTCAGTGAGCATACTTCAAAAGTACAGTAAGATTAATACCATATTAGTGGAAGTAGAAGTTTGTTCAATAATGATAATGAAAACAAAGAATATATTAAATATAGTTCAGAGAGTAAGAATCTGTGCGTTGAAAGAAATCTATGAAATAATCATAAGCTCACAATTTAAGGGAGGACAAAGAGTAGTTACACCTGCACCACTGTTACCGATTCTGGTCCATGACATCCAAAGTTTCCAACCACTGGATATGGCATTCATTAGGACTTTGGATGGTGGAGTAGCAGATAGTAAATGAATTCGTTAGCTGATCAATTATTTAGATTCATTTATATGTGTAATTCTTCAGCTGTTAATCCAACTGAAATCCTTTAGAAGAGTTTTCGTTATATCGAATTTGTTGTGGTGTCTTGTTTCTATCGAGTGTATTGCTATTACTGACTTATTTCTGGATTTCCGGAGAATTGAGGAATATACTTTAAATAAAGTATATATTCCTTCATCTTTACAGTCAACTGTTGTGATATTTCACTTAAGTACAAAATATCACATTCATTACGTTTAATCTGGTAGACACAGTTAGTCTACTTTTATTTTGGTACTCTATCCTTGATACCTATAAGTGTAAAGTGCATTGTTCGTTCATGAAAAGCATATATTCTACATTCAATCTATCTCAACGTTCCATTACGGTTCACTACAGCCACAGTATCAGTTCACTTATTTAGTTGAACACTTTTTTATTCTACAGTTTTAGCTAAGAATCGTTTCTAATAATGTTTTTAGAGTAATTATTCATCATTACCGTGGACACTACGGAATTCGATTCACTTTTATTATCTTGTGTATGTGTGACAAGCTGATGAACTCAGTTTATCAAATTCTTAGTAACCGTCACTTCTAGTGAGACAGCGTGTGTTGATTTATAGTTTGGATATTTCTCAGAAGAAGTTATCCTCTAAAATGGGTTAATCTCCTGACAATTATTCTGTCTCTCATTGACCGAACTATCAAGAAACGCTAATTTACGATTGACAGTTTCGACATCTCTGGTGAATTAAGTGCTTTGTATTAACGAGGCGTCATCAACATAACTTAGGCAGAGTTTGGGTAGTGAGACACATTCTCTGAATGTATTCATTGCAAGTTAATCTATGGACAAATTTTCAACTATTGAGGAAACTAAAAATCTTATCACTACACCTTTTATTCGCCTATAGTGATCTATTTGGAACCTAAACAATGTTGAATGTCAGTATCATTTCAATCATTTAATATTTTCAAGATGGACTAAAGGTTAACGTAACTTTAAGTCATCGTCTGAATATAAGTGTATATATATAATATCTGATGAAGTACTAAT
Organism: Schistosoma japonicum; assembly: GCA_025215515.1. NCBI lineage: Eukaryota > Metazoa > Platyhelminthes > Trematoda > Strigeidida > Schistosomatidae > Schistosoma > Schistosoma japonicum. The sequence goes on from CM046065.1 coordinate 23,433,407, forward strand.
GAGAAGATTGGTAAATAAAGAGAAAACATCAGAATTTGTCATCACTTCATCTTCTTCCTAATGTATGTAATGTATGATCACATTTTCGGAATGAAATTGATTTTTATTTCCTTACTTTGCCTTCTTGTCATATGGTTTAAGTATTCCGGCTAGATATTTCGGTAGATGGTATGTGGAATTCAGGACGCGCGTTTCGTCCTACTTGAAACTCGTAGGCTGGATGTATCTGAATCCTGATGTTGAGACTTACACTGGGATTCAAACTCAGTCCGTTTCTTGCTGAACGCCACCGCGTTCACTACTAGACTACTGAGTCCAGAGAGTTATACTTGTGCAACGGGAACGTAGGTATTTAGGATAAACTTGTATCTTCCCATTGATTTGTAATGGACTGAAGCTGATCAACCTCTGTTACCGAATGTGCATCTTGAGCGGATCGCCTCGATAATGTGATTATTCAAAAGTATTATTTAAGTTGGATTGTGACTGGCAAGTGGATGCATATATAGCAAAAGAGACTGACCAGCTTCTGTTCATAACAAATGCACTGGTAGATACAAGTTTATCCTAATTAACAATATTCAACTTTAATTACTTTTCAAATACTACTGTCATCACTACTACTAATACTGTCACTACAGCTATTACTATATGGCTGGTTGTCTAATAGTAAGGTACATGGTGATGAAAGAATGGAAATTCTAAATGTGGTATGTGCTAAATTTTATTCAACTCCAGAAGTCTATCTAATTTCTGTGTGTTCATTTTGATATAATGAATTAGTCTGAATAAGATGATTATAAACAACCAGGAAATACTGAATAGCCGTTTTATCTTAGAATGTGACGCATCAAACTCACTCATGACTTTACAAGGGAATCGAGTTCAGGATCTTCAAACTTCAGGTCGAATATTTAAACATAAAACATCATGCCGCCTTCTAACAAATAATATTTCTAACTTAGTCGATTCGCAATATATTTTGCGCAACCCTGTCCATTGCCATTGATAGACAAATGCATCACACCTAACATAGTTTAACATTTTTGATTACTAAATCCCATTAGAACTTCAGGAATCATTTTCAGATGTTAATCACTAGTGGGCTAATATTGACTGTGATATGGTGTGTTTATTTATACCACTTAATATGAAGTAGTAGTTTACAATATGCTACACAGATTTCTATTATGAATTTAACATGTTTTTTAATTATAACTGTAATACACTTTGAATGCTAACAAAAAATTAGCATCAGTTCGATATCATGAATCGGTTTAGAATAGATGACCATTGATAACCTGAATGCACTGGATAGATGTTTCGTCCTAATATGACCCTCTTTAGCAGTGCACTGACGAATGCGTGATAACAAATTGACAGTCAACAATCTTCATAACAACTAATTACAACAATTTAGCAATTGCGTCTAACATTTTAATCAAATTTTTGATCAAATTCATTTACTCTTATTCATATGCCATTGTACATTAGACACAATATCATGTTATCTGTTGGTTAGTTGTACGTTTCTGCAAATTCATTCTACTTTTATTTAAAAAGTCTTCCCTTTGTTAAGGATTAGACGCGTCATAGACGTCTAGACACCTAACGCATCGATGTTTGTAATCATCTACGTGTTTGTCATATTCAATTAGAACCGTATTTGTTATATAGTAGATGTTTATTTTGATATTGGGCATGAGTGTATCACGATCGTATGGTTTAAATATGCTAAACAGATTTAACAAAATTACTGTGATTATTTGCAAAGAAAACCAATGAATAGTGTAAGGATATTCAAAATTAATGATTTCAGTAGAAGGAATAATTACCGAATACGGGTTAATACAACATTGACTTATCCTGCTGAAAATTGGATTATTACGTATTTCACAAAATGATTGTTCAGGAAACCAAATTTGGGTTAGAAAACACCTCTAGTTGCTTATAGGCGTATTTACCATTTTACATGTACATGTAGTAACAAGTACGTTGGAAGAACGGAGAAGGTATCATCTAGAAGAATCTTAGAACATATTCTGAAAAGTTTGATATTAAATAGTTCAAATTACCTAGTAGCTACATAAGAAGACATATCATAGACTTTGGTCACTTAATGAACACCGACGTAGTATTCTAAATAATAAGTAGTCAACGTAACACCAGATTTGTACGCAATGCAGAAATAGGTACTATTCGTCTTAAGAATTCATGGTTTCTCTGGTATAACAATTGGTTAGTGGATTCTCACTACTCCTGTTTTTTCGTTACCTTTCTCTCAGTTTTCTTCTCTGAGGTATGTACTTCTAAGGAGTTTCATACCAGAACATAACAACTGTCTAGTGCTGCCTGGTTTTTAGTGGTACCATGTCGATATCAATCTGTGACATATTTAGTCAATTAACCTTATTATTTTTCGTATATTATTCATCAAAACATTTGATCTGCTATCAATTTATCATTCCTGGTTGCGATTGCACAACCTTATTGCGATTAACATTATTGTGATTGGTAATTTTAGCAATTAATATCAATTTTCGTTACCTTGTTAACTGTTTACGTAATAAATAGTACGTGTCTGACTTTCATAGTCGATTAGGTCATGGCATTAGACATCTTCCTTCAGATATGCCAAGTATGTAGAAAGGGGGCAAACATAAAGTACTAACTTATATTCAATTATTTGTATTCGTCAAAGATTGCTGCTGTTTATGCACTGCTGAAGGCCATAGAGCATTGAACAGCTATTTCGTTCTAGTGTGGGACTAGTCAGAATCGTGCACCATTGATTAAGTCAGGTAATCAAACCCAGTTTTTTTGGGTTGGCAACACCTTACTCTCTGCACTACTGGAGCGACATCCAATGAAAGAATCCCCAAGTCCATAAATTTGCAATATGGCATGACTATCAGAGATATCCAACCAACACCAATCTATGACAAATACAAACAGCTAACTTTAATATCAATTTCAAAAAAATCATCTCACTTCATTTTCCAAAAACTTGATACCACAAATCGATCTGAATAAGACAACCATTGATCACAAGAAAGCACTGGACAGTTATTTTGTTCCAGGAACGGGACTATTCTGCAATGTATATCTACAGCCCGCCAGAGATTGCGCTCAAAACCTTCTGTCTCCGAGGTAAATTCTTCGTCATTTGACCAAGAAGCCAGCTCCCAACGCTTGACTTTTCTAACTCAGTTAATTCACGATTTATTTACGCGACCTCATCCATTGTGATCGGTGGGTAACTACTGAATATCCGACGTAGTTGAACTTCCTTGGTCACATTTTCTCACCAGAACTCTTGAAATTGTCTCAAAAAGTTAATCACTTGTGAGTTTATATTGATCGCAATCGGGTGTTGTGAAGATTGTTGAATGTTACTTTGATATCATGAATTGGTCTATATTAGACAACCGCATATAGCGAATTGACTGTCAGGAAAATCAACTAAAGAGAACCGGCTTCTCGGTCTAATGGCATGAGGCCATGAGTGAGTTTGGTTCCTGGTGGAAACGTAGATACGTACTACTGGAGTGTTCTATGCTAGGACAAAACCTCTACCCGGTGTTTTTTGATGATCAACGGTTGCCAAATTAATATTCAACATTATTCGCAACACCTGATTCTGAACATTTACTATAATCAGCTCATTAGTGGCTAACTTCAGGATATTCTTAAAGCTCTAGTGAGAAGTCTTGGACTGCTGGATTTCACTCTTTTTTGAAATGAGACAGTTGTCACCGATATCAACGAATAATCATTGTGCTATATCACCAGTTTATGGACATGGGAAGTTTACTATTGGACACCGGCTTTACACTGGTGTAGATGATTTGGCGTTTACCAATCTTGAGTTAGATTCTGTGACAAAATAAAGTATGGACACTTCTGACTAGTTTCATACTGGAATAAAACAGCTGTCAAGTGCTCTATAGTTTTTTTTTCATTTGTACTCAAATAACATCAATATTTGATAAATACAAACTACTAAACTGAATATCTCTCTTCTTAAAACCATTTCAATTCAATTGTACACAGTTCCTGTTTATTACAATCAAACAATAGATAGATAGATACAACGCAGAACTTCGTACGTACGTACATCAGTTCAGGTTGCCATACCACATCAGCACAGAGACGCAACTGTCAGTTCAAATTCAAGAGTGATAACGATAGTAAAAGTATTAGCAGTAATGCAGAAAATTAGGGAGCGAAGATATGATTCGAAAAGTATAATTCAGTAAGATAAATTTGAAAGGAGAAAGATAGAGAATTCGGAAGGTTTGATTTTGAGAGAACACAAAGAGTGGATACACCTGCGCCATTGCAAACGATTTTGAGCCATGTCGTTTAAGGTCTCTAACCATTGGTGACTTTCGTCTCGCGGACCCCAACCACGCAGCCTACATTTACCAACATGACTCAGTCCACTTGTCAGTGACTTCATCGATTTCTGCCATGTTTTGGTTTGGCCGCCTCTAGCTTTCTTCCAACCTATTCCTACACCGCAAAACATAACTCGTCGAGGCAGTCGGTAGTTAGACATGCGTAACCCATGTCACAACCACCTCAACTAATGAAGTCTCAGTACCTCAGTACAATCAAACAATAGAAACAATTATATCATTATAATAAGTGAACTAATCAAAAACTAAACCAATTCAATCATATTTCAATAGTTGATGACATAATTTAACTGAAGCATACAATGGAATATTCTCCCATTTTGTATACATACACAATTCAATATATTTTCTACTATACAATATAAATAAAAATAATGTAATAATGATTAGTAACAATGTTATACAAATAATGATTATGTAACTACTTAATGAAAGTACAATACTTTGTGTTCTATCACAGAATACATTTAATAATGTCATTAAAACTTTATTGAATTTATCACATGGTAACAAATGACTAAATAGATAATCAAATTCTGTATTCAATATCATTGTCATTTCATTTAATAGAGATTGTATTGATGCATTGATGATTACAGTAATTGGTTCTTGTAAATTTTTCACATCAGATGTAACCTATAAAATGAAAAAAAAGAGTTAAACAATAATGAAATGTGAAATGATAATACAACTGACTCAGATACAATGATTGATTGATTGATTGTTGCTTAGTAACTAATTTCATGTTTAGCAAATCATTTCATAGTGTTCATCGAATTCGATTGATTGAATTGTAATATAACACTGACAGTCATTATAGTGCCTCAATTGGTAGATTATAATCAGTACACATTAGTGTTTCTGTAGTGATCAACTGATGCATGTATCTCAGACATACAAAGGGCTAGTTGCTACTTGAATAATTCAGCATTAACGGTTGCATACTGTGATACTTGGTGACCTATGATTAGAATCTGTAAAAAAGCATAAGTTTTATTCAAAGATAAAAGGTACGTTTAAGCTGACTAGTGCTAAATAGCATGAGACCTAGGTCTAGAGTTTGAGGCCAGAATACACACATGAAGTGATGAGACTAGAGTGGTCGATGAAGTAATTAATTAGGAGGATAACTGATGAGTACAGTGGCATCAGATACCATTGGTTGAAATAAAATGTCTGTGAATAGAAGTGTTAGTCAACAAATGAGACCTATTACATTAATAGATTAAAACAAAGACGTTCCAGAGAAGAGCTCAGTTATTTCTCAACGAGGTCAATTACTTCAAATATACACTCACGTTTATAGCAAGTTTATCATGTAATAGTTGTCTATTATAAAATTTTATTATCTAAAGCTAATCAACATTCTGAAATTCTATCAAGTAGTTATCTAAGAAGGTGTTGTGTCGTCGCATAACTCCCCAAGTACCATTGTATTCGACAATTCAAAAAAGTAGTCATTACAAAGTACAGACGAAGAATTGTAAGAGATAATTGTTAACTTCCTGACTTCACTACATCAGTGTACATTTATAAATTTTAGCCGCTCATATGGAGCTAGGTACATAGGCCTTACAATTAGCGAGTCTGGCACCGAATTTCTGAATACCAATGTCTAGTTAAAAAAATGACAGTGAAAGACAATTAAAAGCTCCATACTGAGTCATGTAGTAGAAACGGTGTGTAAAATAAACATCAGCAAAGCCTTCCAAATTACCTACCATGTTCCGAATAATTTACTGTATCGTTAACGTCTACGCCTATTATTCACAGCAGAAGCTGTCAACGTTCACATCCACAGCCTTAATTACATATCTAAAAGAAATTTATACAACCAACCTTGACTATCTTCATAGCCGATTATATAGTCAGTTACAAATTGTCACACAATCCTCTCACCTTCTTTCTTTTTCTTTTAACTGAAGCTGCATATTTCTGTCAGCACCCTATTTACTGTTACATATTTATTATATTATTCCTTTTAACCTCAGTCAGTTAACATTTGGCTTCTCATTAACATTCCTAATTCTCTTAGTAGATATTATGTAATTCATTATGTTTATAATTACTTTTATAATATCATCCGTTCATTATTTAATGATCGTAAACAGTAACTATTCTAATTAAATTCAAATGGTTTTATAAAGATTGGTATTAAGTTTACTTGATTGAATCCGTCACACACTGATGTTGATAGGGTATCATTGAAAACTAGGAAGCACTGGATAGCTGTTTCGTTCGATTGTGTAACCTCCCAACAGTGCGCACCCCAGATTTTATCTCAACGGCATTAAAGTGACGAACACTTAACTCATAGCATTACCAAGCCAGTCGAGGTTTGATTAGAGGATTCCTACTTACATCAGTTTGTGATTTATTGTGCGATGATCCTCGTTGTCATTTATGATAATTATCTTACTCTCGACAAGTCAGAAATCTACCAGTCGCGATTTCTCACTAGATCTTCAAGAATATGCTGAAGTTAGTTACTAGTGAGCTGATTAATGTAACTGAATTGATGTGTTTCTTGTTGAGATTAGTATTTAGTTTTAGTTGATTGAAGTCGTTCAGTACTCTCTGGTTTACAATGTTACTCTGCCAACATCATTCTGTGACGAATTCAATCAACCAAACTTATCATTCTGTTTAACAGTATCTTTAATTACATTGTTATGCACTTGAAAACGTTTTCATGAACATATCTTATTGAAAACATTATGACTGTAACAATGCAACACTTGTTTTCTATCAATCGCTTTAATAATGAACAATAATGAGAAACGATTAGCGTTGATAATTCATTACAATGGATAGACTGCATCACTGGACTAGTCTTAAAGTGGAGTGAATTGTTGTTCTTTCTAACACTTACTACTAATATCATTGAAAATATAGACCAACTCATAGTTAAGCTTTTATTAATCAAGAAGCATATCCGTCAAAGTTAAGAGCAGGCAGGTTAATGCAGAAGTCAAGTAATAAGAATTAGATAATAGTTCAAGTTGTCGTAGAAGTCAACAAATCTAATTCTATAAATATCAAGTTAACTGTAACTACTTCATTACAAATGTAAAAAATGACTAACACTATCAATCGATTATCATTTGAATTGAATTGATGCAGGTAAGTAAAATCTAGGAAGTATGTTTTATTCTACTTGAATCTCATCAGCTGGATGTATCAACATCTCAATGTCAATAATCACACTGGGTCAATTCAAAACTTTCTGATGATTTGATATAGATTCATTAGTCATTGTATTTATATATGTACATTCACAATAGATTATCTTAATACAACAGTAGTTTTATAAGTATGATTTGAATTGAAGTATACAGTTGACATACTGTGGTGGATACTACTTATAAGTCATCAATAAGTAGTAGGTAGCAGAGCGTCAAAGGAAATTGAGAAGAATCAGTAAACAGCAGACAAGACGAGTTGCAAGGGGGCAAGAAGTGAAGCATGATTTAAATACAGAGGAAAATCGAGAACAACCAAGAGAAGCATTCTGATAAACGATACAGTCCAGAAAACGCGGAGGATTGTGCAAATTGATACTTGGAAGTAATGTATGTAACATTTTATGACCTACTCTGTTTTTCGCCTTTTAAACATCCCAAACCCAATAGTTCTTCAGATTCAATGATGCTTATCTGTCATACTAATTAGAATGTATCAACTTACTTATCAAATAGGCATATTCATAACAGGATTCGAACTTAATACAAATTATTGATTAATTAATGAATCAATTAAAATCACTTACATTTTTAAAATTATATAATCCATTGATAATTTGATCAAATTGTTTGGTTAAATTTTGATTTCAATTGTAATTTTTCAAATAAATTAATTAATAAATTTAATTTTAATGAAATTTCATTATATCGATTTATTGATTTATTGATTTGTTCAAGAATATTGATTAAATTAATAAATTTTTTATTAGTTTGTATTAATGTAAATAATTCATTTAAATAAATCAATAATTGATATTTGAATGTTGTAAATTTGATCATTTCATTGATAGTTAACTTAAATTAAAACAAAATGTATTAAGCATAGATGAAATAGAAAATATAATCAATAATTCAATGAATAAATTTAAGTTGAATTGTGATTGGCATGCAGAGTGTAAAATGCATGTTTCTTCCTGCTTGAGACTCATCAGCTGAAAGCATCTGGATCGCAATATTGATATTTACACTGAGATTTGAACTCAGTTCATTCCGTGCCAAACGCTATCATGTTCACCACTAGATACGAAACGGACTGAGTTTGAATGTCGCTGTGGGCACCAACATTCCTATACAGATACATATAACTGAAAAGTCTCAAATAGGATGAAACGCGCGTCCTGGATTCCACTTGCCAGTTCACAATTCAACTTAAAAGTCTACATTATCATATTTAATATTCAATGAAATGATATTATTTGATTGAATACGTCAAAGATAGATATTGATAGGATACTATTGAAAACTAGGGAGCACTAGACAGCTGCTTAATTCTTGTTTAGGACTCTGAAGCAGTGCACAGCTTATATACCGTCCCTGGTTGGTGAACACTTAACCCTCTGCACTTACTAGGTCGACATCCAATCGTAGGATTCCCACTTCTATCAATTTGTGATGGATAGTACAACGATTATTAACTGTCATTGATTATAATAGTCTTACTCCCATCAAGTCGGAACTCTACTAGATCTTTAGGAACATGTTGTAGTAAGTCACTAGTGAGCTGATCATAGTAATTGAATTAAGATGGTTATTCTTGTAGAGATTCGTATTTTTAATTAGTTGAAAACGTCACAGATTGATGTTGGTACGGTACTACTAAAAACCAGTGAGTACTGTTATGTTCTAGCGTGAAACTCCTAAGCAGTGCGCACCCTAGATTCCATTTCAGGGACTTCATATCGGTGAATACGTAACCCTCTGCATCACTGGCTTAGCACCGAATGGTAGGATTCCCACTTCCATCAATTTACAATATATATAACACAAATTGATACTAGTTGGATAGACATTGAAAACTAAGAATAGCCAATGAATATTTTTGTTTTTAGTCATTTTGAATTTTATGAAACTGTCGTTATCAACTGATAAAAATAAGGTTCGGATCTTCAAGTTGATTTGTCATAAACTGAAATTTATCAATCATTTTTTTTCTATATGTGTTAGCGGATTGCTTTGTTCACAACTCAAGGAATACAAATCAACTAATACATGTATATACACTGTTGTATACTCTAAACCAAGCAGTTTGAATATGAAGCTTTTACTGCCATTCTGAACAACAGCAGTAATGAATAATTCATACATATGGTATCATTTTAGTTATTTTATAAACATTTGATTACTTTATCGCCTCATTTGTTGTTGATTGACTTTGTGATGATTTTCGTTATTTAGTTTTACTTTCCGGTTAAATCTGTTATATGGTTAACCTGTTTTGTATGAATTGATAGACGATTACTGTATCTTTGTACGTATTTGTTGCCGATTGATTAGAATTCCACATCATTAAAGAATTATAACATTCTCTTGATTTAGATTTTTAATACTTTCCTTGTCTAATTCATTCATATTGATCGATAGCTGACGACAGAATTTATCACTAGTCTGATGTATAGGCTCAATGGATCCTAGTGTAATGGTGCACAGTTTTAAGGCTCACTAAAAATTTTGAAGGTGACAAACTGGATTCTTTTTAGGATCATAGATACTTACTACAATGAGGTTTATGTATATTGGAATCTAACAACAACAATCTAATACATTTTCGATTACGTTGACAGTCTATCTACAGTCAGCCCATAATATTTATTACAACTGCATGAGTATCTATAGAAACGTTAAATCTATAGAAATATTATAATATGCAATTAAAACTACGCATAGCAACTAATTGGTAACACTAATAACATTGACTTACTCTGTAGTCTTTTCCATCAAGATAGACAGACAATTTTCTAGGAAAAGTTGTCAAACTACTTATATCATTTGGGATAAAATTTAAATAGTTCATGTTGACAATTTCATTTATAGATGACCTAAAAGAATGAAAGGAGTTGTTAAGCTAAGCAAAGTAGAACAATGAAGATCATGAGTATGTTGATGATGCTAATTATTTTGGCTATGATGATTATAATAATAAAGATGACTTTGATGATGTTGAGGATGATCGTGATGATGATAATGATGCTGGTTGCAAATAGTTGGCAGGTCATATCTGTCAAGTGCGAAGCAGATTAAAATGAGTGCTAAGTAGTGCAAAAGGTAGAGTTTACCATTTCGTATCGATTAACTACAATCATTTAGCATCATAAACATTAGATTTTAAATAAGTTAGACTAGTTGACCACATTATAAGTTGGATAGAAATCTATCAATTAGTATAGAACAGAGATGATTGGCAGTACTGTAAAATGTGACCAATAACGTTGCAGCTCATTTTATGTGGGGAAACATATCTAGACAGCTGTACTGGTAAAGTGAAGAAACACAAAAGATACTTGGAACATGTTTCCTAGACCTTCGAAAGACCTCGGAAAGATTTAACATAAATCGGCGATTGAATTACTTGCCTTAGATGCAGTAAGTAAAATTGACTTTGATGGATCTGAAATATTTTGGGAAAAGTTTCATTGTATATAAAAAATGATTGATAGCTAAGTCAATTGTGTATATCGACCGGCTAAAATAGCTTGGATAGAAGAGATGGAGAACAGTCAGCTACGCCATAGCAACTGTTGACTAACAAAACAGACTCCACGGTAACGAATACCTCACCAATATCACTGATTACTGCAGCAACGACGAAAACAATAACCAATAATTAGCCAATTATTGCATTGAATCCATCAATAATATTTAGCACTAAAATGTAAGAAAAGCTGGGCATCCTTATTGTTCTAGCATTGGATTCCTCATCAATTCACACCTGTCAAATCCCTACTCCAGAGAACCTAGACTCATAACCTTCTATGTGGTAAAAGCACTGGTGCCCAAAATCTACCTTGATTCGGTTACAATAGTCAGCTTGCTTACGACTAAATTCAGGATGGAAGTAAGGTCCTGATAAAGAGTTGTAAATGGTAAAGTTCAGACATAGTGAGAATGAGACGATTATCACCAGTGACAGTGGGTAATCATTATGCTGTATTACGGAATAATGAAGTTAAGAATACTGCAACTGGACGACGGCTGGCCCACTTAGAGGCAGCAGGTTAAACGTTCGTCAACCTGAAGTCCTTACGCTGGAATTTACTGGTAGAACAGAGTGTGGGCACTGCTGACCAGTCCCGCACTAGGATAACAGAGCTGTTCCAGCTATCGCTAGTTTACAGTGGTACCCAACCAACATTAATCAGTGATGAATACGAAGCGACTAAACTAAATACAATCGCTTGAATTCACTACTAAACACTGTTTAGCCTTGTGTTATTCATCATGATCAATCAGGCATTTTTCTAATTATACGAATCTATAGTGTAATTCCTAACTTGTCAGTTGTACTCACTAGCAATGAAAAGTAGATCAAGACCATGTGATTACATCAGATATGTCTTATATTTTTCTTGAAATACACCTGTGGACAAGTGGATTGGTTGACGAACTTTCTACATATAACTTCTATAAGTTTAATTATGATGAATTCATATTAAAGAAGCTTGGACTAGATTCCTGGATGAAATGTTGGAATCAGTAAATTTCAATTTCTACCTCTAATGCCAATCACTAGTTATTCGAAGATAATCTTTATTGCATGCACAAATGAATAAACTGAAACAGCTTAAATAGAAGTGATAGAATACAATTGGCTACATCATATCAACTATTGATTAATAAACAAAATTGCCTTCATGGTTAACTATTTACATCATTGATATTATAAATTACATTAGCAACATTGATAATATATCAACTGAGATAATGAAAAGTACCGATAAATCAATATCTGTTACTCCCATGTGAAGCAGAGGTCGCCGATCAAAATTACTGGTCTTACTCTGTTCTGGGCTTTCCTTTCCAGCTACTCCCAACTGCTGTTCATTCTCATCATTGCTACCTCCGATTCTCAAAGCAATGTGTTCTTTGGTCTTGTACTTTTCTTATGGCCTTAAGGATTTCAAATTAGTGCTTGTCTTGTGACTCAGTTTGATGATTTCCTCATCATGTATCATATCCACCTCTAATGCCGTTTCCTAATATCTTGGTTGGTCTGTTCTCCTTTATACAAGGTCGCTATTGATGGTATCTTGTCAACAGGATCCGAAATGCCTTGTCCTAAACAATTGTTCATGAAAACCTGCATTTTTAAAGGGTCATTTTCGCAGCTCTCCAACTTCCAGCTCCATACAACAGAACCGCCTTCACATTTGTATTAAAAATTTGAATTTGATGTTGGTTGTCAGATGGTTTTATTTCAGGGTATTTTTCAATTGTAGAAATGCTGCCTTTGTCTTGTTGATCCGCGCCTTCACATCAGAATCAGATCCTTCTTGTTTATCGATTATGTTGCCTAAGACTGCAAACGCATTGCACATTTACTAGAGCTTCTGTGTCCCATCAAGTATGATTTAGTTGAGGTTGATTGTTTTGCACATTACACTGATATTACATTTTTCCATATGTATGTTAAGGCTTATTGCTACAGAGGCTGCTGTTGTACTGTCCATATTCACTTGTATTTGTTGCTATGTTTTAGATAAAACACCTAGTTCATCTGCAAAGTCCAAGTTGTCTAGTTTTGTTCATGTTGTTCAATGTATTCCGTGCTTGCCTTAAGATATCGCAGTTTTTCATAATTCATTCAATCCCCAGTAGAAATTTGAAAAGATGAGAGTAAGCTATCTGGAATCCTCTTAAGATTACTTACTTGCTTACTTACGCCCGTTACACCTCTCGAAATAGCATGGGTCGCTCACCAGTATTCTCCATTCAACTTTGTCCTGACCAATCCTACCCAGCTGTCTCCAGTTACTGTTCATCTTTTTTAATGTCTGCCTCCAATTATCAACGCAGTGAATTCTTTGGCCTTCCTCTTTTCCGTTGTCCAACAGGATTCCAAGTTAATGATTGTCTCGTGATACAGTCTGATGATTTCCGAAATGTATGTCTTATCCATTTCCAACGCCGTTTTCTGATTTCCTCTTCAGTTGGAAGTTGGTATGTTCTCTTCCATAGTAGGCTGTTGCTGATGGTTTCCGGCCAACAGACATTCAATATTCTGTGAAGACAGTTGTTGATAAATACCTGTACCCTCCTGAGGATGTTTGCAGTAGTTCTCCACTTTCAGCTCCATACGGAAGAACTGACTTGACGTTCGAGTTGAAGAGTCTAACTTTGAGGTTGGTAGACAGTTGTTTTGAGTCCCATATATTTTTCAACTGTAGGAATGCTGCCCTGGCTTTGCCGATCCTTGCCTTTACATCTGCATCGGATGCTATTTATTCATCGATGATGCCCCCCAGGTATGTAAAAGTATCCACTTCTTCCAGAGTTTCACCATCAAGTTCAATTAGGTCGGTGCTCTAGGTGTTGAATTTGAGGATCTTGCTGTTTCCCTTATGTATGTTTAGGCCTATTGATGCTGAGGTTGCTGCTACTTTGGTTGTCTTCACTTGCATTTGCTGTTGTGTATGGGATAGAAGTGCTAGATCATCCGCGAAGTCCAGATCATCAAGTTGCATCCTACTTGTCCATTGAATTCCGTGCTTCCTCTCAGATGAGGAGGTTTTCATGATTAAATCAACCACTAGAAGAAAGAGGAAAGGCGAGAGCAAACATCCTTGTCTGACACCGGTTCTCACAGGGAATGCATATGTTAGCTGTCCTCTATGTACAATTTTGCACTGTAGTCCATCGTCTTAAGATTACTACCAGTCCTAAATTTAGACTAAAGAGGAATGTTGAGTATGTGGTTGCCAACCTCATTCAGTTAAAAAATAAAACAATCTTATTAAAAGCATAGAATTACCTTTTTGCATCATCTATTTTCTTTTGTACACTTGATGAATATAGAATTTCATTAAAATTAATAAATTTAGTATAATTTAATAATCGTAAGAAACTATAATTTTCATTAGTTGTATTGTCAGTTAATTCTGTTGTCGAATGCCTTTGACATTGATTACGTAATGTGGAATAAATTTTTTTAGGTATTGGAAAATTTATTTGATTGCCTAATATAGTAACATTTTCTGTAAATATTTGTCTCCATGCATATTTTAAGTATAAATCAATAATTGAATCTAATAATTCACTGCCATGTTCAGTATTTACATAACGACATAATTCAGTATCAATTAATAATAATAATGTGAATAAAATGAATAAACAACCTAGAAGTAGACAAAGGAAACTATTAGTTACTAGGCAAATAGTTGTTAAGCCTTTTATATGCAACTTATTTATTACATGAGGTAGATAAAACAAGCGATGTAATTGAAGTTGAAATGTATTTTTCTTATATTCTCCATGTATTTTCAATGTAAACGATTTAAATGATTCATCTGAAATAAATGAGAAAATAGACACACAAGAAAAACAAAGAAAAGAAAAAAGAAAAATAAACATAAAGAAAGATAACGCGTAATTATTGATTATCATTGATATTTCTGTTAGTTACCATGTAAGTAATTTATTGAAACATAAAAAAATTGATTGATAACAGCTGATTGGTTGGAGAATGCTAGTCGGTAGGCCTATGCTCCAGGTACGGTAACAGTGATTGGTTGATTGAATCTTTATAAATTATCTGATTTTGAGTATAATTACCAGTACATTGTTAATTAACTTCAGAATGTTTCTAAAGTTGTAATTGTGACTGGTAAAGTACAGACTTATCGAGGGTAATCCAGTTGTCATGAATGATAATAGATGATTGTTGTGGTGTGTGACAAATTGACGGGAGTGGGAATTCCACTACTGTGAAGCGGCTAGTCCAGTGGCTAAGACGATTAGTTGTTAGTCAACCTACAACCTCTGAAATGGAATCCAGAGTAAATACTGCTGAAGAGTTCTCGTACTAAAAGGAAACAACTGTTAAGTGCTCTCTGGTTTCGAAAGGCACCTTCATAACATGCATCTGTAACCAATTCGATTAACTAAACCTGTGTACAAAAACAATATCAGAACTTTCTGGGTTCGAATCATAGTCCACTTCCGAAGAGTCTCGTACTAGGACAAAACAGTAGTCTAATACCTGTTCCTTTTAATCTAATTCAATCAACTTCATGATGTTAAATTAACATTCAATAATCAAACATGACACTCAATTACTAAGTGTAGAACATTTGATGTGAAACTACTTTAATCCACTACTTAATACTTAAAAATGAGAATTTTGTTTTCAAAATGTTTTCTTCTTCATGTTAATTGAACATTATTTATTCATGTCATGAATTTACCTTTTCTATTTAGATGTTGTTTAGTGAATAATTTTCGTTGATATACATCTACAGTGTATAGAATACAATAGATTAATAATAATGTAATCAATAGAAGTAGGAATGTAATGATTACGTAACCAATGATTGTAATTGATGAACTTATCACTTGTAAACTCTTGTCAATTTCATATTGTTTTTCAATAGTTAAAAATGATGTTAATTTATTCATGACATTTTGTTGAATTAATTGCCATACAAATAAAACATCCATTTGATATGAATCTAAATTGAATGTAGATTTTATCTAAGAAAGTAAAGAAAACACAAATAGAAATGCCATGGAGACAAGAAAATCAAAAGAGAATGAATAATCAACTATGTGAATTTTTTATTGTAGACAACAGTTAAGTGAGATGAATTCATTACAGTTTATTGCAGGAGGCTGGGAAGGAAGGGGTAACTTCAGTATGTAAGTGAAAGTTTTTACTGATAACGTTAAACTGGTGAAGTTCCAACTTGTTGAGAGTGAGACAGTTACCATTAATAGTAGGGGAAAGGATAATGAGAAGGAAAGTCCTGTCAAAATCATCCTTCCATATTATTCACAAAGTTAGTCATAAATTGGAATCTATTTTGTTCTTCCAGTTGATTTGATGTAGACCATACTTGATCAGTCTTTGTTGTTATATGTGCATCATAAGTGAATTATGTCGACATAACTATAGTTCACAAGTCTTATTTGTATTGCATTGTGGCTGGAAAGTAAGGTACAGGACTAGGCGTTTCGTCCCTTCTGTTACATGTCACATGTACCACTTAAATGATGCTTATAAAATATAGATATACTGGGGCAATCTACTCAGAATGCACATATAGCAACACAGATAGATCAATTTCAGTTCATGATAAATCAACGGAAAGATCCAAATACATTCTAATTAAATAAACATGACTGTTAAACAAGTATAACTATCTGGATTTAGTAGCCTAGTGGTGAACTCAGTGGCGATTGGCACAAAGTGAACTGAGTTTGAGTCTTAATGTGAACATCAACAGTGGGATGCAGATACATCCAGTTGATAGGCTCCAAATAGGACGAAACGAGTATCCTAGATTTTGCCTGCCAGCCATAATCTAACTCAAACAATACTTGTCAGTTATGGCTACATCGCGTCGAAATGCCCAGAATGCATATATGGCGACAGAGATTGTCAGTTCATGACGAATTAATGAGAAAATTTTAATACGTTTTAGTCATTTCGACTATAACGTAACTTATTTCTGTCTTCTTTTTATTTCTGCAGTTACTACATGATATTTAGAACCATACTTCATTCCTTCTCAAGTAACCTTGACAACTTTTTTCATTAAGATGTAATACTTGTCATTCAATATAGACTCCTAATAAGTGTGTAATTTCTCTCTATCAATATGATTATACAACTAGTGTAAATGACGTTGTCAAGGAGAAACCGCTTTTCTCATTGATCGTTTTGTATTCTTGATATAATATTGTGTTTTTAGTACAATATGAATGTTCAGCAAGTAACTGTTTTTCATGTATACACATGAAAAGTATACATTTAAGCATCAATAGACGCATAATAATGCCATTTTATGTAAAATTCAATGTAATTATGTTATATCGTAGCAAGGAATCGAAATCACAATCTATGGAATCTGTTCTTTCGTGATATCAAGACCCTTACTGCTACACTACGTTTATTAAACATTTGTAACTATGCAATTCATATTACTTAAGTTGTATGCTCTTCATAGACTCAATAACTGCTGTCATATCCGTTTTCCTTCTTTAATTATTAGCATTTTATTGTAACCTCAATACCCCGATTTCTATGTACAACTCCGTTGATCCAGTCCTTAGTGTATTCTGTATCTTCTGTTACTGTTTGATGCATCAAATGAAATATAATAGCCAATGTCTTTTATTCACTAAATGACTTGGTCATAGCTCACATCTGTTAGTAGTTGTTCCATCTATCTATACCTCTGAAGTAGGCTTTGGTCGCTCGGGCATAATGTAGCCAACCACCATCTCCCAAGGTAGTCAGGTCATAGTCATCGTGCATGTCCCATCGACTAACTCCATCCCGTTGACCACTAGCAAGGTCACGACAGTTTATGTGCAAAATTCAGATGACGAATAATTAAAAAACAGGGACGTCTTTACACTACATATTAACCCATATTCTAAAAGCACAGATTTCTAATTAGATTGGGTTTTACGTTCTCATCACATAGGAATATGTATTACATATGGACTAGTGGGGCATTTGCTCTTTCCTTATGTATATGAATCCTAATTTGGCGGTGTCGCATTCTGCCAGAAGATATAAAGGGGGGGGGGAAATATATAAATGAAGAGAGTGACTTATATCTGATAGAATAGCATTAGACAGTTGTATGCAGGATTCCATATATCTGTCTACAACTGTGTTCCTAATGACGTCAAAGTTCTCACCACACACATATTACTAACAGCTTTCAATACTTTATGCAACAGCACATAGTTTTTTTCCTCAAAAGTACAGAAAAAAGAATAAGAAACAACATAAAACAATAGATAATATGCATGAACTGACAAAGTGTAATAATAAGTGCCTGGTAATACGAAAATTACGTAATCGCTTAAGACGAAAAGTCTACTTTTATAATAGCGAAATAAACAAAGATCAAGATAAATCAGGAGTAAAAGTTACACCAAGATAAATAACATTCGAGGTGGTTTAAACTACACAGTTGCCAATTTTACAAGCATCATGCGAATTCACAAGGGGATTCACGTCTTTTTCAAGTTGTAGACTGAAACTGACCGTTTAATATTGGGGGGGGGGGCATTAGTGGCAGTTCATTCAAACTAGACCATCTTCAACATTCACTGCTATGAAATCATTTGTTTACGAACAGTTTAAGGATGAAGAAGCAGGTGTACGGATAGTAAGATCATCTGGATGTTCAAGAAAGGTAGGTAGTGGAAAGAAAAATGGAGGAAGAAAGGGAGAAAAAACCTCCTTAAGGTACAATAAATTTTGTTTGTACATGAATAGTGCACTTTTCTTTGTATACAGTATAATGTTCTCTTACAGAGAAATAGGAATACAGTTAATCGATTATTCAGCTAATGGTATTGCCTGATTATCATGCTATATTATGAAGTTTATTGAAGGGAGGATTATAATATCGGATGTTGACTAACCCAGTAGCGTAGATAGTAAAACAATCGCCATGAGACCTAAAGGAATTCGGTTGGATTCACTAGTAGGAATGGAGTGTGCACACTTCTGACTTAGTTTCATACTAGGATGAAACAGCTCTCTAGTACCCCGTAACTTTGACGGACACTCAGCTGACATAATTTTGTGACTAATAAAAATGACTTGATGCATAACCGCATAAAATCACCTCACTTCTCCCCAAGCAGTTTTTCATCTCTCTATACTAATATATCTTAACATAAATTTCAGTAACGATGTAATCGACACTGATCAATTGATGTTGGTGAAGTGTTGGATAACAAGCACCGATTGGATCATGTAGATAATTGCAAATGATTAACACAAAGATAAGGTGAACAATGGTGAGTAACAACCTCTAAGTGAATAACTTAAAAGCATGACGACATAAACCTGTCAGATTACATAATATCAAATAACACAAAAGACCAAATGTTTTGATGAAGGGTTGAATAGTAATAATAGATCCGTAAGAGTAATGAGAATGAATTACATACACGAAAGGAACAGCTCAATTTCGAATACACCAAAATGTAAAGTGGTTTGAAAGTATAAGTCAACGTTAGAAAGGACATGTTGGATATCACACTGCTTATTACACAATGATCAACTAATGTATGCATCTCAATCTTATAAGAGTGAGGGGGGGCAGTCGGAGTCTAAATAGGTCGGTGGTAACAGTTGCATAAATTCACTCAAAAATTTTAGGTAATCTTTGCTGGCGATTGTGAAGCAGAATGACATCTAGGTTTAGATTATCTTGCTGACTACCTCTAATAACCTTCCAATGATGTTGAGTCACTTATGCTAGTTATCACATTACAGTTAGATTGACAGAATTCGATCAGCACCTATAGAGGACCCGATGAGAAGCAAAACTGATAACTACATAGTGATCAACTGATTTATGCAACAAAACTGTTAAAAAAATTTGTTGGAACAACAAAAAGAGTGGGGGGAGAGGCTAATGTTTCATATGGAAACTGATAATAGAGTTAGATGAATATTTTCATTATAGTTACGTGATAGTCAATTAGACCATTATTAAGACGACATGAGAACACAGTAATGAAGGATTTAGAAAAACCAGAAATTATAAAGAACATGATTAAATTTGTCACAACTTCATGTTGGTAGGGAAAACTGGACAGTTGTTTTGCCCTACTAATCAACCCTATCGACATCAATTTGCGACAAATTCAATCGACTGAAACTTGATGATAATCTCCACAAACTATTTCAATTCAAATATAAAAAAGCTTTTAAAGCTTTCTGATTCATGATGGCATCATAATTAAGAAAACATTCAGGAATACAGAAAGAAAAAAGAACACTCAAAGGTGATAACTAAAATTCTAAAAGTTTTTAATTAAAAACGATGTGTCAGACATGATCATAAAACAACTAACTGAGGTTTTGTAAGCGATTAAACAAGAAGATCCAATTTCAGAAAACATTTTCATTATGCTAAAACCTACTGGAACTGTAACATTAAGACTATTTGGTCCTGAAGAAAAGAAAAGCGTTACGGATAACTTACATTTTGTATCATTTTAGTTTTTTTCATATCCAACTGACTTTGTACCACATTGAACTGATTTGTAATTAAGCTTAAATCAATATTTAAATCACGTATCAAAAATACCAACACTGAACTGGATTCTAATTCAAAGAGTTTAGTATCAACGTTGATTAATAGAAGTGAACATTTCAACTGTAAATGATAATAACATGAGAAAACAATTAGTTACTTGGGTGAGCTTATTAAAATTATACAGAATTAGTTTAAATATGATAACAATTGGAAGCCAGGGAATTAAGATTGGAGATCTGTTTCGTTTCAGCATGGGACTCTTTACTAGTGTACATTCCACGACATTACAAAGGAAATCGAGTTTAGGACATCGAAATTTCGCAGAGAACGCTTAACTATTAGACCACTGAGCCAGTTGACATCCAACTACTAATATTTCTGACTCATTGAATTCGTGGTTTATCTGCACAATCTCATCCACTGTCATAGGTCTGTAATCTGCCTTGTCTCAACATGATCGAACTCCACTTGTTATATCTTCTCACTAGAAGTTCAGCAATTTACAATGGTTGCTTAACTCAGACTGATTCGAGATATCAAATTAAAAACCAACAATCTCCACAACGACCAATTACAATAACTATCAGCTCACTAGTGAGTATCTTCTGGAGATAATTCCTAGTGGTGTAAGATATATACGAAATATCGAAGGTTAAGATCCAAAGGAATATAAAGACTGTAGATATCTACGCTGATGTCACCTATTTAAGACCATGTCAATTCATATCACCAACAATTACCTTCTTAACTTAGTCACTACTGAACTTATTTTGACAATCTTACGATGTTATTTAGATTGTTGAATCTGATATAACGTATCGATCTAGGTTGGACAACTAGTGAAAACCTGGATTTCCACATGAATAAAAGCCTTACTCAAGTACGGGACTCGTCATCAGGGAATCCACCAAGAAGTCAAATCTAGTACCTTCAGATTACTGGAAGTAAAGTATAAGATCACGTGGCAGGCAATTATAGTCGATATTTCTAACATCAGTCAATACGTTACATATATTTCCAGTTGCAACCAATATTATCTCACTGGTGGTCTCTTTCGACAAGCGATTTCTGGAGCTCTAATGATAAGAATTTATCGGCGGGCTTTGACCATCTCCAGTGTGGGTCAGTAATCTTTTCAACAGTATTGAATGTGGTCGAACAAATATACATTGCGCAGTGAATTTGGACGGACTAATATTAACTGTTGAATGCTGGCCAACTCAATGATCTAAAGGTTGAGCGTCGAGGGAAATTTAAAACTTCTAGTCTTCATTCTTTGGTGACGTAGTGGATGAACACTGTTGAGTAGTCTATTGCTGGAAAAAGTGTTCATTACTACTTCCAGATTTTCAGCTGTTCTCTGTTTCAGGTCACTTCATGATATTATTCTTTCATTTAGCCACTCAAAACCGATAAGCATTAAGAACCTGTTTTGTCCAAGTACGTATGGTGACGGCATCACCATGATTAGGAGAAATAGCACTTACGATAAATGGTAGGTGATTAACCTTTAAATTACTTAGCTGGCAGTCGCTGATCTAGCTAATTAGTGGTAACAATTCTTAAATCTATCATCTAGTAGCTGAATAACAGAAGCAACTAGTTATTTAATAGTAGATTTATATTATTCACATACCGATTGCATTGCTGATGAAAATGATGCAATATCATTTCATTGCATACTGTCTTAGAAGGTTCTACTTATTCTTCTTATACATATACGCAATACATAAACGGGTTAGCGTATCAAGGTACATATTCTGTATCAATGGTTTACAGTAGAATGAGGGGTATATACGTTGGCAAACTCTACTGAAGTAAGTAACGTAATCAACCTCTCAGCTTATTAGTATGCGAAAGGCTCTGTAGTCTAGGACAGGTTGCACTGAAACTTCAGCTTAATAAATCAATAACAACTTAAATACAGATATCTAACGTTTGTCAGTCAGTAAGTAATCAGCAACGTAGAATCTGGGAAATATATCCACAGATCCAAGTTGAGATATCACATTAACACGACAGCATCACATATTTACAAGATTTACACGATGACAGAATACAACAACAAGGAATGAAGTAAACGTGTGCACGAAACAATAATGGAAACTTAGAATTCGGAAGAACATAAGGAGTGAATACTTCTGTGGTAAACTAACAAACTCTGAGTCATGTCACCCGGTGCCGCCATCCACTGATCACGATTATCGTGCCAACTGGTCTACCAACATGGCTTAGACTAACATTCTAAGTCTGACATCATGTCATGGTTTGGATGCTCCAGGTTTTCTACTATGCTACTTCTACTCCAGCCAACATAGTACGACGAGGTACACGGTAGTTGGGCGAATGCAACATATATGCCGGCCATCTCAGTTAATACATCCTTGTGACCACTTCTACTGGTTGTACCATGTTTTCTTAATACTCTGTATCAAACATCGATATTACTAATGCCTGTGTATTTGAACTGTTGTCTGTCAATACAGTATCTTGAATATGTTAACAATTACATAGAGCGTGATTGGTCTCGTTAGTCAACATTAGTAATACCATAATCGTATTCACATAGAAACAATATACACAACACACTGTATTGTGAACTTATCATATGTTTCTATCAGTTTAAAATTAGAATATACCTAAGTCTTGATGTGATAGTAGGCGTACAGAAGAATAAAGACGTGCAGTGAACAATACAGCGTAATCTTTGTCTTGTGTATCTACAACTAGTACTTAAAGTATAGAATCAGTTAATCAAAATTATAAATAGCTTGTACTAATGTTGATAGTAATATGTTTATCCAACTTAGTGATCTAATGCTTAAGTGCTTATCTTAAAACCTAAAGGTCCTAGGTTGCATTACTTGGTAGAGTCGAAGATTTGAACTACTGAATAATCCCATATCAAGATAAAGTAGTAGTCTAATGTCCAATCCTTGATTTTCATTGGTTGTGTAAGTCATACCAAATTTGTGATATCAAATCCAAGCATTCTTTACAACATTCAATCAAAATCTAACTTACTTGCAGTTGTTTACACTCGATATATTCTGTAGTATTTTCATTCCATTGACTACAGATTGAATTCAATGTGCTATTCAATAGATTAGCGTAACCATATAGTTCACCGATGTAATTGTTAACATCTTGTTGTAGAACATTCTGTTGTGAATTAATAATTTGACTGACAATTATAGTATCATTTATACTTTGAGTAATTGATTCAGCGGTTTGTATTACTGATGACAATTTATAGAATTCCAATAGAGATTCTATAATTCTATCGGCAGTTATCGATAACTTGTTTCTAGTTGACAAAATAAAACAGGATGAACAAAACAAAAAAGCATAACATTTTAACATCATCCAAGTGTGTATTATTTTACTTGTTCCTGTGAAGTAAGTTTTATTGACCGTCGAATGCACAAATTGCTCAAGTTAGCCAGAGAACATTATCCTGCGCGGCTACACAAAGGTAACAATGGTGTCATTATAATAAACATTTCATGATTACTGGACCACTTAATGAACTAGGATTTCACTTTCACAATTATCTACATGGTTTACAGGAATCTGCTGAAGTGAGTAGGTTTCAGCCTTCTATTTAGGAGGGAAGCTATTGACATACACATAAAGAAACTGTAACTGTGTACAAACGAAAATGGTTCAACCTTTAGTCTTACTACAGACCTAACTTGATTCTATTTCATATTGTCCATTAGATCATAACTTTACTCGATTATGCTTTTCACCTTATTTATTTGATCAAATTCGTATGTATATCTTTCTTTTCCTTATCTCCCTCAAACTAGTTAGAAACATTTTCCACTCTTACTTCAGTCAACTTTACAGATAAGTAACATCGTCTACTTCGTCTTATTACATAATCCAACGCTGAAATCATTACTCTTTATCTGTTTATGTTAATCACCTTATCTATTTTAAAATTGTTACTTATATTGCTACTTATGTAACCTGACTTTAAAGATTGTTGTTTAGGTCATTTTAAATATAGAATAACACTATTGTGACTGACATGTGAAATCCAAAACGCTCGTTTCGTTCTACGTGGGACTCGTCAGCTGGATGTACCTGCATCATAATGTTAATGTTTGTAGCGGGAATTCATCTTAGTCGTTTCGTACCAAGTTCGCACCGAGTTCATTACTAGGCTAATGCGTTTATGTTGTCACACTGATGCAACTAAAATATATATTTATTATTGTTATTTTGAATCTTTCCGTTGATTTGTTATGGACTGACACTGGTGAATCACCTTGGCATGAAACGAGCCTAAGTTCAACTCTTGGTGTGAACATCAACATTGGGACTGCAGGTTCATCCAGCTGACGAGATGAAATAGGAAGAAACGTGCATCTCGGACTCAGAATGCCTAATCACAATCCAATTCAAACAATACTTATGATGTATCGCTATATCGTGGTCACCCTCTGGGAATGCACATATACCAACAGTGGCTGACTAGTTTCAGTTCATAATAAATCAACAAGCAAGATCTAACTACATTCTAATTAGAGAATAACATCATTTTCATATATTTTGTCACCAGGTTTGATTATTCATGGTTATTAGTTTACTTAATTGATACTTTTTTCTTTATATTATCATGTTCCATTTATATTATCATCGTGTATATCTAAATAGATTGTACAGCTCATGGAAATGTGATGATTGAACACATTTCATATTCTTCATAATTTACATTAGTAACCAACTAATTAATATGAATCTTATGACAGTTTACAAACAATTCGAATTTCATCAACTACATGACTTACATTAATACTTTTCTCAATAGTTACAAATGTTTGTTTAGTAGTAAAATTCACCTTGATTAATTATTTCTTGAAGATAATCAGTTAATTTAGAAACTACTTCATTCATTAAAACATAATGAAATGTTGTTTGAGTTGTATTCATTACATTAAATTGTTGATAATTCACTTCCATTGCATAGAAACAAACTATACACAGGCTAATATTGATACATAATAAACAATAAATGATGAATTGGAATATTAGATAAATTTTACGTTGACTATTCAATTGTGATGATGTAATCATCATAAATGAAGTTAATTGATTATCAATTGACTGTTGTATGTTATGATGATTAGTTGTTGTTGGTGGTGGTGGTGGTGGTGGCGGTGGTGATGATGATGAGGATAAAGTAATTGATTTTGTAAGTGATTGATTAGATAATTGATGATTATACAGTGAATTCTATCAAAATTGGGAATTGGGGTAAGAAGGTGGAGAGAATTGATTATTATTGAAATTGTCACCATGGTTATGTAGTTAAGTAAATGTACTTTAATAGTTGAAAGAAAAATTTATATTTAATCTAATAATAGAAGATGATCTAGTTGTAATCCGTAGAAAATCATGTATCTAGATGTCACGATATTTGGCACTCACCAGCAAGGGTTCCTTGAAATTTTTGAAGTTACTTACGCTTCTTGATGATAGAACATCGGATCACCTAGTAAGATAGTCTGCGAAAGCTATCCCCGAGATATTCTGGCCACGACTGATGCCTGTAGAGCTGAGATATATATTCATTGGTAGTTACCAGTCTGATGTCTAGCGGAAGCAGTTTCAAGTCGGGAAGCTAGGGGACCAGGCACTGAATCCACTGGGGAGTATATGTAACTTCAAAGACTCCAGGTACTACTTGTCAGTCGTCACCAAATAGCATAAAACATATGTCCAAATTTTTCCTGCCGTATATTCTTAAAACATGTTTCATCTCAAAATAATGCCTGTAATGTCGAGCCACATTAGACCTACACGTACATTACAACTCAATCGACGGAATTCGATCAATAATACAAAGAACTTACTAAACATCAAGTCGGTCATTACTCAGTGATCAATTATTAATTCTTATAACATTCACTTCTAATTCGCAAAAACATGTTCTGTTGTTGTTGTTGTTATTTTATGCTTTCTGCTTTTATTTTCTTAACCTTATTCGTAAATGATTACATAAGTACTGTACTGTGTAACTAGAATGAAATACCAGTGACTTATTTCCCTGTTTTAAAGTATATCACCTTGGTTCTTCTAGTAATGAAATATTAGTTCGTAGTTGCCTATACAAGCTTATACAGTCTTACTTATTGAAGTTAGGGTTGAAGTTCAAATCAAGAATTCTCCCCATTTACCCAATAATAATGATTATTACATACTTCCTGGTGAATGACTTCATAAGGTAGCTCCATAGCTCTGTTAAAAAAAGTGACTAAATTAGTTTAAGTATTTTAAGTAATGACTGAAGTTAATAATATAAGCCATCTCCACCTGGAGCTCCTCTAGGGTTGCTGCTGGTCCCAAGCCCGGATAAAAAAGCAGGGTTGGGAATAGGGTTAGCGACCCCATCCCGTAAAACAACAACCTTGTTAAAAAAGACGCTAACCGGTCTAAGCTTTAAGCACTGATTGTGAAATTCCCTGGGATAATGGATGTCCGCTACCACTGATGAATTCCAAACTAATTCAATCATTTGCAGATTTCAGTAGTTGTCTAACTATAAACAATACATAGTGTCAGTTGTTCAATATTCATTTCTAAAAGGATAAGAAGCTTTTATAGAAAGTAAAAACACCATAGCTGATCTAAAAAACAACTGGAGTATTCAGTAGTTAACATGACACAATACAAATATTACTACGAATGTATTACATTTCTGTAGAAATCCTTTAGTGTAACAAATATTTTACATCATCTTCAGTAACTACTACTTACTTATAAAAAGTAATACTTTTCATAACTCAAATTTTATTGATTATATTATTTGGAATTCTGATTTTGGGATAGATTTAGTTTACGAAGTTATGTGGAAATCACTTGAACAAATCAACCAATCAGGATAAAAGGATACATAAAGATCGTACAACTAGAGATACGCTAGTCAGGGACGAAATAATCGCATACTTCAGTTCATAGTAAGCGGTAGTCAGTCAATCATCTAAAACTACAATGAATTCATCTCAATCAATTCATCCATTTTAGAGAGATAAGCTTTATGAAGAATATCCACTTGATATTCTCCAACAGTTCGGTTAAATAGCTGTTGCCAAGCAAATAATGATTTCATTCATTCCTAGTAACAGTTATGATCAAAACTAGACACCATATTTAATATATGCAGCATTCATTGATCAATTCAAAGCGTTTAAATGCAAGACAATGAGGTGAATTAAAATTGCGTAATTCAATAAATTAGTCAATCAGTCGGTCAAGAACGATTCAGCATATTATGACTAAGGTGACCTAAGAAAATGTTATTCTTAATTATACACAAGCCTAAACGATATCTATTTCAAAATTCAGTCAATTTACGATAAATTATGCGACTTAATTCATTGCCGCATGTTTGACATGGTTGAACTCAACATGATGATGTCTATTCGCCAGAAAACTAAGAATAACCTCATTTATCAGCTGATATTAAGTGTAAACGCTTGTCGTGAAGATTGCTGAATAAGATGAATTCAGACTAACTCATGATATCAAATTAACATCCAACAATCTCCACAACACTGAATCAACATCATTATCAGCTCACCAGTGATTAACTTCTCGATGTAATTTATGGAGTCCTAATAAAAAAGACATGACAAATGGGGTTCAACGGTGTCGAGTATGAAGCATTTATCCACCGATGATGTCGTGTAAATGTATCACGAAAGGATTGAATTAGAAACATCGACCGTTGAAAGGCAGCTCAGTGGTCTAATAGTAAAGCATCCGGCATGGAACCAAACAGTCCTAAGTTAGATCCTCGATAGGGAATTGTATACATACTACTAGAGAGCCCCATAGTAGGACGAAATAACTGTCCACTGCCAGTTCCTAGTGATCAGTGATGGTCTTATTCAGACTAATTCGTTACATCAAATTAACATACAACAGTTTTATTGCAATAGAATTTGTTGATTGTATTCTGAAACGTTTCATTATCTTATGTTATGGCATCATGGATGCTATCTGAAGTGAAGAAACTAGAGGAAATTCCCCTCGAACTGAACACTATTCACTGACTTCAACGACTCAATGGATCACTTCACATATTTTATGATGATGAAGTAAGCATGACCTCATATCTTATTTGTTGTTGACATTATCATTAGGAATTTACCTGTACATCAGACGATGTGTATTTGCGAGAACTCTTTTATATGTTAATCTCTTTCAAATTATATTGAACATCATGATAATCTAATGCTGAGTTATATTGAATTATGTTTCATTGTGATGTGTAGTTTTCATTAGAAGAAATTCGAAGCTGTTTGTTGATGCTCTTCATCTCTTCCATTGATAAGCATATTCTCATTAAGTTGTCTAGATAGAAAATAATTTCAGTAATGGTAGTTCATCGCCGTCGATTACTGCATCGTTGTCATTTACAATTTACAATAAAAATAATAAGAAAATCAATATTAGTCAAATGGTTATGGTAGTACTGGTTATATCATGCTGGATTGTTATGTCACTAGTACCAAACTGTTCATCTAGATACAATTAAATGATTAACTATATGATGAGTTGAATAAAGTGATCACTAAGTAAACGTTATAAATCACAAGTGAATGTATTAGTACACATATACCATATGGGATATTTCTTGTACTCCTCTACTTACTGCTTGAAAACGTTTATTCCCTTTGCATGTCAATCAGCTCTGTGTTAACAAACTTTCTAGATTCTATTGTCTACATAAGTGGCTCAATGAGAAGGCTGAATTTATCGATGCACGCTGATGTGATAAAACAAGATACCTTATGCTTGTACTATGGAATCATCACCCTCCATTTCGCTATTCACAACTCAATCTATGCTTATACCCCTAGTGGAGCATAGGCTATCGACCATAGTTCTCCAACCGACTCTCTTCTTGGCTCTTATTTCTATTTCTTTCTTTCATTTCCTTGTTATCACTACCGATTGATTTATATTGATTTTTATATGCTTTTTATTATTAATCATAGATACTACTGATAGAATATTGATAAGTAACTAATCGACATAAAATTTCCTCATGATTGTTTTAAAGAAAGAAGAAAACAACTTCATTACTTAAATCTGTGTAGATGTTAACTAGCAAACTTACTACACTTACATTAATGGAAATATTTGATGAGTTGGTTGAATGGTTCGCATCATTCTTCATGATCCATTCTGTTGAATGTAACGATGCAACAGGTTGTATTTGATTGCATTGATTAGATCTACATGATACAACATCATCATTGTCATTATTGTTGAAGCAGTTCATATCAGTTTGAATTATTCGTCGTTTTAAAATGTCAATAATTTTTAATTCTTTTAAATATCTTCAATGAATTTATTTGTTTCATACATTTTGGCGGGCAAATAAACAGGCAATAACTTAAACAAATGATAATTGATAATAGAATGCAAAAACATTCAATTATTATTAAAATAATAAATTTTCTTGTTATAATCCCTGGATTGAACATTGATCCATTCAATTGATTTTGATTCATTGATACAGTTTGATAAACATTAAGATTTTGTACACTATCAAATAACATATGATGTAATATTTGATTAAAAAATGCATAACTATCATTTATTTCAGTTAATTTCAACAATATTACTGAATTATTTCTATCAGTAGTATCATTAATAGTAGTAGTCGATGTTGTTGTTGATGTCGTTGTCGTGGTGATAATATTGATTGATGAATTATTAACTAAACTAGTGTTTACAATTATTGGTTCAAATAAATAATTTAAAATACCGCCATCTTCAAATGGGGCTAGAATTTCACCAAGTAATTTGATGTAATAAAGTAGATTCAATTGAAAATCAGTTAAAAACATTTGAAAAATTATGATTTTATACCTTAAAGAAAAAAAATTACCGAAAACTATTTACATTCATTAAAATACAATCACTGAGTGAATAAGCTTAAAATTACATGAATGAAGTATGAATTTTATTATTGAATCTACTAGTGGCATGCTGATGATGATGATGCTTAGATGTTCAGCGCCAGATTTAGAATGTTATGAATTCATCCCTTGTTGAAGATGTAAGTGTATACTGGCACTTAAAAGTCTTATAATAAGATGAAACATCTGTTCTGTGTTTCATAGTTCTCAATTGTTGTCAAGTATAGGTTCGTTTGTGATATCGAATTCAATTTCAACTGTCCCCCCCCCCATCACGCAACAGTAATCAATATCAACTAACCGGTGTTGTTGAGGGGGAGGGAGTGCTAAATTTTTGAGGTAATCTGTAAGACTTCCGAAAAAAAATTCCCAACCGATTGATCTGAACAATGTAAGCTGTAAGGTAGTTGAAACACTCATAACTGCTGGATGAAATCGTGAAATTTGATCGCAAATCAATTGATATTAATTATATGAACCACTACGCACTGGTTCGATAGTCTAACGATTATCGTTAGCCGAGAAATTCGAAGGTCCGTGTTCAAAGATGTACACTAACGAAAAGTCCTGTACAACAGTAAAAGGTATGTTTAGTGTTTTATCCTGATTTTAAAGAGTTTTCAAACTCAGATCAGTGATTTATGTCGTATTTAAACAGCTTTTTGATTGAACAGAAGTCTATTAATTCACTGAAGTGGAAATAAAGAACTGAGTGATAGATTGTCAGTTGGATAAAATTGATTCATAAAGTCCCTGTTAGTTTACTTTGTTTGCTTTACAGCTGATATCGTGACCTCTACAACGATTATAATGGGTTCTCTCACAAATGCCATTACTACAGAGTGAATGCGATCATTATTATTTATATAACAGAACTTTCCACTTAACATCAGGTTTCGAACTACAAACCCCTAATATATTTCTTCTCGTCTTTATAACAAACAATGATTAGGCATGAAAATCTCATTTTCTTTCGTCTATGTGAATGTGTAATGTTGGGGGGAGGAGGAACATAGAAAAAATGAAATAACTTTCAGAACTTTATTTTAGAATACTTTCAGTTGCTTGAGTTGTACCCAAAGTAACACTTTAATTGCCCATCATTATTGTGTTCCCCGTCCTCTGTCCTCTCGTTTTGTGCATTAACTGTTACTATATCATTTCTCATTAATGAATTACAGTTAAGTAATTGTGTATACGTCATCTCTATTTACTGCAACTGTCTCTCTCGTTTTGTATTAAAGTTAAACCCCTATTTGGTTGGCTATGTCGTCTAGTTTGTGTATATATAAAGGAATGCTTGAAATACAATACGAATTGTCCTACTGATATAACACCTTTTGTTCTTTCTATTACTGGCTTGGGACTGAGTAAGCATCGAGCAAACTTTCAGGGACCTACTAGCTGCTGATTGTTGTTGTTACTGTAACCTAGTGCACATAAGAACATATTGATTAATTAGTCGTACTTCCATCATCATAACACCTTATTTTTAACATCATAACAGAATGTTATCAGATAAACATCACAAGAATGTCTAACTTGCAATTGAGAACATCAAAAATTCACTACATTTACATTTGGATAACTATTTCCAAATATGAAGATAAAGAGACTACTAAGTAGAAATGGTGACATTAGAATAACACATGAAATCGAATTGTTGATATTGAAGAAGTGCATTTGATAGATGTACTTACTGTAGTAATTAAATGAAATATAATCATCTTAGTAACTTTTAAGTTGTGTTTTAAGAACAATATCCAAATTAAAACTGGAAACTCTATCAATGAAAAATAACATAATATTGTCATATGGTTGATGGCAGTCAGCAGGTATTCAGCACTTGTATCAGCTAATCCAACCTATGTGGTTCGAACCCTTACCAGATAATATTCCAGCCTGAGAAGTTACAACTGAAGTATTCGGACAGAGAGTTAAATTCAGTAGGATTAAAATATTTACATTCATTTATCGAAAGATTAATGATCAGTGTCATTTAATTGAATTCTAACAGTATAATTGCAATATAGCCACTAGTTCAACAAGGAGTATCAGCCTCCTCAAGATCGAATGTCTGTTCATGATTATGTACAGTAACTTGCTAGTAACTTAGGTCAATTGAATTCCCACTGAAATGCCTCTAATCATGCAGTTATTCGATTAACATAAATAATCAGCATGAAATGCAAGTCTAAATCACTACTACTGACTATTGCAAAGACTACTAATTTGATGTTTTACATAATGCAATCATAGAAGATATGCAAACACTAGATGAAACTAACTCCTCACTTATACTCATTCATATTTACACCGAACGTGGAGATTTTCATGATTCACAGCAAGGGATTAATCATTAAACTATTGTGTTAGTATTACATGATTTACATTTCATTCAACAAGTACTTCCACAACTTCCTCACAATAGTCATTTGCTTACTAGTGACTAGAATCAATAATCAAGTGACAAGACATGAAGAACAGATTTCACTTATGTTATATATCAAACAGTCACCTATAAACAAAGTTATGGATGAAATAATACAAAACCTTAGATAGATAAACCATTTAATGCTAACTCAATAATCTAAATGTTACACCTCAACTACAAAAACTTAATGTCCTGGGTTCGATCCCTAATTTAAGAATTCCCATATTTACACATCATCTAAAGAAGAAAAAAATTTAAAGGTAGTGTAATCAAATCTATTAAATCTTCTATCATTAGCTTATACCAAATAGTAAGTTGGTCTAATTCTTCAGTACTATGACTTCATTGCCGACTGAGTGTGACAAATACTTTACTTGACGTCGTATACAGGACAGGGAACATTATTCTCTCTTTTACAAAATTACAATTATAATATTGATCATTGAAGATTAAGTATAAAGACTGGTTCAATGTTCAATAGAATTTTGAATTGCTCAATATTGAATATATTAATAATGTTGTTAGGGTATCATTGAAGACCAGCTAATACTGAACAGCTGTTTTGTTTAACTCGATCAGAAGAAGTTAAGCTTAATTCTCTAGTGAAATCAAGGCTACGCAGTGCTAAGGAGTTCAACACTAGAACGAAACAGCTGTCCAGGGTTACCTGGTTTTCCCTGGTACCTTACCAATATGAATCTGTGATGTATTTATTCAATATTCATTATTATTTAAGTTATGATATAGGCTGATCAGATTATGTCATCGAATTCACTTAATGTGTGTATTACACATTTTGAGACATAGAAACAAAATTATTTTAGTGTGTAAATGAGTATAAGCAACTAGTTAAACTAAATATGATAATGGTATTTTTCATTTAGTTAGGTTCATATCAACTATTGATTGCGTTAAATTAACTGATTACTGATTAGTCATTAATGTCGTGCTGATCGATTTTTCTCAATGAATGAATTATAGCATGGTAACCATTAGTCTAAGTAACTCGACATTAGATGTTCTATGTTGTCTATGGGTATTTATAGATCACTTAGTTCAGTAGTAACGTTGATAGACATCCAGGTTGAGTGACCGAAGATTGAATACTTCAAGAATTGTTGGTTCTCTTTATATTGGCTGGTAGGCTTTACTGACGAGTGACTCTAATAGCAAGTACCAGGGTTTCATACTGACTTAGACCAAACTATCTATCATTTATAGAATCATCAACTGTCTCAATACTTGTTCTAATTGTCTTACTAATTAAATGTGTCATTAGATTCCTTTACTATTCTAATATTTTCTAGATTCAAATATTTTTGTTCAAATATGTGATTTTAAAGATGAAAGCATCATTTGATAGGGTTTGTACAGGGTTCCATTTAAAATAAGAGTACATTTAACAACTATTTCATCTTAGCGGGAAACTCAAAAATCTGTACTTTCAGTTAGAAAACCAAAAAATCAAACTAAAGACCTCCAGGTTCTTTGCTAAATAAATAAACAATAGTACCAATGGAATCCACTGATAGAATTCCCACTTCAGTCAATTTGCGATATAGTGCGGTAATCAGGTTAATGCTAATGATTATAACATCTTACTCTTGACACGTTTAAACTCCCCCTAATCAAGTCTTTTTACTAAATCTTTAAGAAAATGTTCTGGTAGGCCACTACTAATCTGTTTGTTTTACTTCATCAAATATTCTTTAGACTCTACCACAGTGATTTAATTGAGAATTCTATTATTATAAACTGATCAGCTTAGTGGTACTGGTGAATAAACGTTAACCCTAAGGCCTGGGAAATTGTTAATTCTATCCTTTTTTAAGTTTCAGAGTACTTTCTGTTTAGAGGCTTAACAGGATGACAAGACGAGTGCTAAGTATTCCCCAGTTTTAATTGGCTGCCTAACTGAGATCAGCCAATGACAAACCTAATTCAATGGTTATCGAAACTGTTACAATGTTGATCAAGTTTTATTAATTATCAAATTGCAAAGTGTGTAGCAACTAGACTTTGATTTGACATTCGATATACTATCACTTCATGGATGGTGGTTTGGAAGTAGTTGGTAAGAAACCCCACTTAATCTAAGTATTATGCTATTTAACACTTGCTAACAGTTAGTTGTATTTTTCATCTTGAAGTAGCTAGTGATTCTTAGTAGATTAAATCCTCGGTGACATAGTTGATTAGACGTTAACCACTGTCACAGAGCTATACGATCAAAGACTTGTAAATGTATATTTGCCCTGGAAACATGGATCAAGCTTGATGTAGCGTGAATTACAATAATGTTGAAAAGTTTGAATAGAATGTTACAATGTTCATAAAATCTAGTGTAGACACTTATTCTTGTTCAATCAGTGCAACTGACTTGGTATTTACTTGTAAATTTATATAAACCAGTTTTTGGTAACTTGAGAGTAGAATATGTCCTTCCCTACAGGACGATCAGCTTGACTGCATAATATATCCTTCTGAATAAAAGCGAGTGTTGTTGAGTTTCTCGAACTTAAATTTGATATTATGGAATGATCTGGTATCAACGATCAGTTAAAACTAAGAACTAATACTGAAAGAGTTGTTTTGTCTTAGTTTTAGACTCATTAGAAATTCGTATCTAAGACTTCTGCTTCTCAAGAATCGAGGTCAGAATCCTCAGTTACCTTTTATCCATTAGACCAGTGAAGCTTCATTTAACGATTTATATTTAGATATTTTTTGTTAGAATTTGTTAATATATAAATACGTATGCAGTCAGCTAAGAGACTGCACTTTAGGTAGAAGAATTAAGCAACAAGATTCGTTGACTGGAAGATTCGATAGCAGTGTTTATCATTCACTCAAGTGCCACTGATTGAATCAAAGCTTAAGACTAACTGTCATCTGTATTAATAGTAACAAGTAGAAAAACGTCAGAGTTGTCTTTGATCACCTTTTTCATTCAGTTTAGTTTGGAATACCTAGAAATTAATTCCTTTCATTTAGACTTTCACAGAGTGATTTCCGTCTTATAAACTTATTAAATTCTATGCAGTGTTCATGCGACATTAACTCTGGGATAAACCTCAATCTATTGATAATATAAACAGGTTTAGGGTGTATTTTTTTCTTTATATTGCAAACTCTTAGTTCAGTACTGATTCATGTCAAGAGTATTTAAGTCATTTTGAAGATTTACTCAATTCCAACAGGTTAGTATTCGATGAAATCATTGAATAAATATAGATGACACAATTTACTTCCATTGACTTTGTATTATCAATAGGCTTAGTTCGATAACAATCAGTTACATAAACAATCAATATACTGAGCAACAGCGCATTGTTTAATCATCAATGACAGTAAAACATGACCAAGTAAAGCAGAAGTTATACTCAACATTGAAACTATTCGAATGAAGTAAATTTAAAAGTATCTTACTAATTCCACAACTATCATATGTGAATTAGAAACAACACGTAAGAGAACAATAGTGTTTCGTCAATCAGATCATCATCATCATCATCCTATCCTTACTCTAATATACAGTAATATTGATATATAAAAGTGGAAATTCTTAAACCAATGAAGGCAATTTGTGAGTTTATGATAAGAAAAATAAAAAGAAATGAAACAGATGGGTTACATAACTGACCATAATAGTTGTCATGTGTAATTGGTAGTAGGCTGGTATATGTACTAGTGGTAATAATAATGATAAGTAGATTAATACCTAATAACATGATTACATAATATAAATACACGTAAGTATAAGCTGAATGTAGACCAGGACGTGTCAAATTAAGCCTATTAAAACAATAGCAATGACAATAATAATCATTCAAAACTAAGTGCTCAGTCAAAAACAGAATGAACAAGAGGCATGGAAGGGATGGATTGAGTAAGTTGTTTATTGAATCTTATAAGTCCATGAAAGTGATAGAGATATTGCACATTTCTTTTGGACACATAGACTTGGACTATTAACTCGAGTTCCTATGACTTTGGCAAATGTATAGGAAACAAAATCGAATCCCATCCGGTCACTTTGATGGTATATCAATTTGAATGCCTATCATATGTGCAATTCTAAGTTCAAATATAATTAAATGTACATCGACTGACGTTTTAGGGGTATATATTGTGAATATTAATTGATGACTGGTGTAAGATCAAGTAGTAATGTAGCTATAAGGCGGATAAAATATACAGTGTCATTCAATGAAGTCAGTGATAACTGATCTGATTCATTTAAGTAAAAGGCGACTTGCTAAGTTCACATCTTTTACTAAGTTTGTAATGGAGATGTCATAATGAAGATAACACATATTCAATTAAAACTGTTTAGGATTCTATTCAGATATGAATAACCAGAATTGTTTTACAGTTTAACACAGTCAAGACGAATGAATCTACTGCTAACGTACACAGTATAGATAATTTGGGGTTTGGAAGAATAAATCATTTCTATCTACTGGAAAAAAAAGAAAACACTTATGACATCTCAGATACCCTAACCCTAACCCTTAACATGTTCACAATAACAATAAGAATATGGTCTGTGTTGGATTGTTGCTGGCAACTAAAGTGACTTACTACTATGTAGTTCATTCAATTTAGGATTTGTAACTTGAATTTACCCGCCATATCAGAGTTGATGTTCACACAAGGACTGGAATTCAGACTATTTATATCAAACGCTACTGTACTCTTCATCGAGGTACTAAGTACAAATGGCTGTATTAGTTCAATGGAAATGCCTACACCTTGTGTTTTACATCTTCCCTCTAATGTTTTTCTGTGTTGAGATTGGTCATTATCTCGTATAGACATACAACCAAGTAAGTTATGACAATAATTCACAGTCGTTTAGTTTTAGTTAGTCTTTGTAGGTATACGTGTAATCTCAATGAATTACTTCAATAAAGCTACACTTATCATAACTTCATAGAAAATATGAACTACGAATAACAATACAATCCAGATGACATATTTCGTCTTTTTCGGGACTTGTCAGCTGTAAATTCTTAAGTACACACAATGAAACTGTATACCATTACATTCTACTTCATGTACCTAATTGACAATTTAATTAAACTTAAATAAAATCGGTTTATAGCTTGAATGTTACATGATGCGAAGCAATGAATTCTACAAAAATGAAAAACTTAATGTTAACATTCTTATCAATAATGTAGAAAGTGAGGTTTATTGTTACATAGTGACTATAGACAAATATTGACAACCAATAAGTCATAAGTAGCTTTACTATTCTAAAAATTCAACTACTCAGTGGTAGGGAGTTTGTACGACATCATCGGAGATCAAACCTACAAGACACATTCATTTATGGTAAACGTTAGACAATTAAGTTAGTATTCAGTAGTTTATGTTCCTATCTGTAGTCAGTTAATGACATCGTGAGATTTTATTTAATGCCATTCATTATAAGGAAACTGTTATGTACACGACAGATTTTCTTTCTACTCAACAAAATATCTCGTACAGCTATTCAGAATAATCGGATGAATTCCTAAGCGAGTATATCAACAGTGAATACATAAAACTTCAAAATAAAATATGGCGGAATAACAGAGTGAACAACATTACTGACGAAATTCCTGCACTAATAAGAGATTATGTTTTAATTAAATTAAACAAAAATAATTATTAGTTAGAGGATGTACGAACAGATAGACAGTTAGTTAGTTAGTTAGTTAGTTAGTTAGTTAGTTAGTTAGTTAGTTAGTTAGTTAGTTAGTTAGTTAGTTAGTTAGTTAGTTAGTTAGATAGTTAGTTAGATAGATAGATAGATAGATAGATAGATAGATAGATAGATAGATAGATAGATAGATAGATAGATAGATAGATAGATAGATAGATAGATAGATAGATAGATAGATAGATAGATAGATAGATAGATAGATAGATAGATAGATAGATAGATAGATAGATAGATAGATAGATAGATAGATAGATAGATAGATAGATAGATAGATAGATAGATAGATAGATAGATAGATAGATAGATAGATAGATAGATAGATAGATAGATAGATAGATAGATAGATAGATAGATAGATAGATAGATAGATAGATAGATAGATAGATAGACAGTCAGTCATTCATTTAGAGTGATATCATTCAATTAATGTTTGATGCCAAAAACTTACGTTTATTTCTCCATGTTATTCCGGTAATCAACGTCATCATCCCATGATATTCATCATCTTTATAACAAAATGGATTCCATTCATTTTAGTTGCTAAGAGTTATTCTTCCTTCCTCAACGGATATTTAAGTGTGTTTTTTTCTTTTTATTCATAATTTGTAAGAGAACATTAAATTTTTCTTGTTGTTTTCTTTTCTTTTCTTATTTTATATTCACTTCTCTAAAGGGGGTATTCATTTTCTATATGAAATTACAATGACCAATCGGTATTGTTCTACAACAGAACACAAGTATAACTAACTTAACTAAATTTACATTGAGATAATCAGTTCAACCAATCCATAGATTATACTACTTACACATTTGTATAGCATAATTTACTGTATGTAGATGATAGAAACTATGCATTGAATTGATAAAACGGGAATGTTGTCAATTCATATCAACGTGTTCTTGTAGTGAATTAGGTCGGTGGTAGTAAGAGATTTAATTAGAGATGTTCGGTTCATTTTACTGTCTATTTGTCTTTGTGGAGACTGTCAGTTGTAGTGTTGATAATAATAATAATAATGAGTACTTTATAATTAGAATGTATATAGATCTTTCCCGCTGATTCGCCAGTGAACTGAAGTTGATCGGTTTCTACTAGCTAAAGACTGAATGCGGTGCCGTTTGGTACGAAACGAACTAACTTCGAGTCTCTGCTTGAAGATTAAGGCTTAGATGCAGGCACATTTGACTGACAAGTCCCAAGTTGAACGAAACGAGCGTCCTGGATTTCGCTTACTAACCACGATTCAACTCAAACAATGAGTGCTTCATTCGGGGAAATTACTGTTAACAGCATTGAATCTTATCTCATTGTACAATTTGCTCCATTTCATCATACTTACGTAACTGTTCTACAGAAATTGTACTTACTAACTGTTAAAGTCCCTATGTTCCCTTTCTATGATGTTTCTAACTGAGTTTGTATCAGTCTGTTGGTATATTTCACATTATTCTATGAAAGCATCGACATAATCCTTGTAGTCATAGATGGTTACTAAGTTATTAAATGTTCTTTTCTCATATTCCAACATCTAGTAAATCCGAAATATGTCGTAAGCAAGCCATGTTTTTAAGTATGAAAAATGGACAGTTGGCCTCTAACTATAGACTCTTCAGTTTAACTTGTATAATCGTCAAAATCATAGGAGAAAACAATCTACGATAGTATATTAACTTTTGTAGAGTCACAAAACCTACCGACTCTAGATAAATAAGGGTTTCAAAACGGTTATTCTGGCTTACTAACTTATTAAGTGCAATGAAGAACTAGACGGAAGCTATAGATTAAGCATTGTCTGTGTATGTAGTGTTTATTGGATTCAGTAAAGAATTCAATAAAGTGTCTCACATTGGCTTTATGCTAAAACCTTCAAATATCAGGATAACAGAGTTGGATAAGAAACTTCTTATGGAGGCGAATATGAGTACGAGTTAGCAGAACACTAAATGAAAGCCTGTATTAAATAGCGTCCCTTCAAGTTGACATCTTAAGTTCACTTTGATAAGTTGACACGACAACTGAAGCCATCAACACTGTTAACTAATGACGTGAATATTTAGTGATTAATAAACAATTAAACTGACAAGCTTGATCTTCAACTTGATTTAGACAAATTAGTTTGAGTGTTCCATAGTCGATGGTTAAAGTTTAATTGTAATAAGTGTGCACTAATGTATACTGGTTGCGGGAATAACTTCTGATACACTATAAATAAGGCACCACTTCTACAAGTGGAAAAATACAAGGATTCAGGAGTAACTGTACATTATGATTTAAAAACTACTGCTTACTGCAAAGTATCGGAAACTAGTGCTTTAAGCACTGTGGTCATTTCGCAGAGTATTAGAACTTTTTTTGATGAAGATACGTTTTGGACTGTGTGTCCTACGTAAGTTGGTCTTCAGTTTGAATACTAAGTTCAACCAGTGAGTTATTTACTATTTTATTAAAGATGTCAACACACTCAAGTGCGTTCAATAGGTATTCGGTAAGTTAATAACAGACCTTCCGAATTTCACTTAAAATTAGCGTTTAAGGAGCTGGAACGTACTTCCCTTATCTCAGAGCACGAGGTGAACTTATATTGGCATTTCGTATTCTGGACAATGATTTTTCAACTAATCTGTCTCTTTTGTCTATTTTTTCTGAGACCAATTGTCTCACAAAAGTGTTCACAAATCGACATCAAACAAACTCAAAGTGGGGATCGGTTTTACTCATTGAATAGTCACCAACTAAAGATCGCTACCCGAACAGTTCGAATAGGCTTCATCGGTAAACTTTTTCGAACAGAATGGAATAAATACTGTAAGGATTTACACGAATCATCAGACCTATTGTTCATGTTGCTGAAGATGTCTGAATACTGAAATGTTATTGTCATCTAGTCAGCATTGTAATTACCAACAAAATACTCTTAATTTGTTAAGTCTTTAATGAAAAATCTCTTTACAATTACAGTCATAAATTGTATATTTGGTGCCAAGTTTGTAGAAAAGGATGATTAAATTGATTATTAGATTTCTCGACAGCTATTACTTTTCTATCAATCTACCTCTGTTGTATATACAACTGCATTGTATATCTGACAGTAGCGACTTATCAGATACAGCTCTTACCATTGACAAAAATACAAATATAAACCAGTACAAATAGGTCGGGCAGATATATCTGCCGAGAGATTATTGGGTAATTAAATCAAGGTAACGTTGTTGAAAGTGATTGTGTTGAATTCGGCTGCTAGTCTGAACACTAGTACTAAGATGTCAGGTGATGAGTTCAAAATAACATGAAGAAATGTCTATCCATCTTTCAGTAATAGCCAGAATATCAAAATGGGTATATGTTCACATGTAACTGACTGCTACAATTAATTCTGGCACAAATATTGAGAAGGCATTATTCATTCATGACTGATGCTAAGCAACTACTGACTAATGATAATCGATGACATTATGTAATTTTACAAATTAATTATTTATGTTTTTATCATAAATCTTCAACATCCTGTATTCTGTTGTTAATTGGGTCATACATGCACACTCTTACTAAGGAGTTCCTTGGTAGCACGAAACAACTACTGAGTGCATTAGTTGATCACTGTGTAGTGATTAATTTAATAACGCTGATCGGATTCTGTCTTATTGTAATGTGGTTACTAGTCTATGTGACTCGACATCCCTAGGACTATGTTGACATGAAAAGTGGTTTGGGGAAAGTTGACAGTAAACCCTGGTCTTAGGTTAAGCGCTTTTTGGCAATCGTCGACAAGGTATACATTCAATCTTTAAGGGAACCTGTCTTACTTTATAGATTCGACGACATACAACTCAAATGATAGGATTTAATCATTACTACAACAAAAATGTTGGTCGCAACATTAATCAATCCGCGCATATCTCAGTCTAACAGGGAATAAGCTGCAACTCGAATAAGCTTAGTGGTAATAGTTGCAAACTGTGCAACTGAGTGACCCAAGTAATCCTTAATGATGCACAAGTTCCTTTTACTGATTACAAGTACACCTTCTTGCCAAATATCCCTAAACCTAGATCCAAGGAGTTTTCTCAAATACCTTCTAACTAACTAATGCCCATAAGTTTTCAATGATCATTCGGTAATGTGTAATATCCGATTCAATAAACTTTGGAATACCTAATAACTTCACTGACTTTCAAACAACTCTGTGTTATGTTTTTTTATTGATTTCAACAGACTTATATGCTTTACTATCACTATCACTGAAATCAATTTTAGTAGAATGAACCTCCTCTTCTGAATACTCTTTAATGAGGCATAATTTCAGGGAATTCATTTCAGATTTCATTAAATAATCTAAATAATCAATAATAGTTTTATTGTGAATGTAAAACAATAAACAACATAAAACTTCAGGAAGTAACTAATCAAGGACAAATTAATGAAAGTTATCTGATTACAAGTGACTTATATGTTCCTATAGTTACTACTTATATACAAATATAAACAAGTATATGACAAATAAGTCATAAGAAGTTATAGATCTAATCAACAGTAATACTGGGGATGGTGGCGGGGGGGGAGGGAATTAACGTTGAGAGTTGGAGGAATGTGAAT
Source organism: Schistosoma japonicum (assembly GCA_025215515.1). Taxonomy (NCBI): domain Eukaryota; kingdom Metazoa; phylum Platyhelminthes; class Trematoda; order Strigeidida; family Schistosomatidae; genus Schistosoma; species Schistosoma japonicum. The sequence goes on from CM046065.1 coordinate 23,476,762, forward strand.
TGAATGAGGTAATTAAAAACAAATTAGTGTGTATGTCAAGTGGAATTATAACCGCCCTCTTTTTATTGTAACCATATGCATATCTATATGACTATTTAATGTTATTTTTCAGTTAGTTTATGCATTACTAAACATAAAGTTAATTAGTCTTCCGTTTACAGTAATAAGAATAGTGGGTCAATTGTCCTGTATGAATCATTTCAGTTATTTTTTGTCCTAGTAAACATCCAGTAACCCTCTCCCTCCTCCCACTCCTGTAGGACTCGTTTACCATTAAAGGTTGAATGTATTTCTTTTTCAAGTAAGATATTGAAATAGTTGACTATTCTAAGAGATAGAAGAAATTCTAATCAGTGATTGTATGTTATTGTCATTACCAGCTTAGTTTTTGATAGTCTCCATGATGATTATTACTAAAGGAAGTAAACATTTAAAACGTGGATAACACTCTAGTTCATTACGGCTACAGTCACCTTACATTATGCAATAAGATAAAACAGAGAGAAGTTAGGAATAAAGAAAGTTAATTAAGTCTGTTATTCTCTTATTACCTACCCACTGAATTCATTCTCTTATGTCGACTTCTCTAACAAAACAGAAACGTCCTGCAATCGTAAACATACCTTCGTCAATAAATTTGAAAGCTAAGCAAAGTTATTATAAAACTCAAAGCACTTTAGAAGTTGTTATTTTACGATCTTCAGTAAGTTACAAGTCATAACATCTAGTCATTCTTAGATTGTTTTGTTATTCTATTTGTGGGAATGGTGTGTCAATAATTTTACACCGGTGTTTAGTTACTGCTATCTTTTCGGAACTCATCTCCAAACCCTAACTCTAGAACTACCTATAAGGTACTTACAAGTCACTTTAGAGACCCCGATAATCAGTGTTACTACTTATTATTCTTTAAACTTCATCTCCAAATAAGTGTAAAGGATGATTATCATCTTCTAAATGGTAAAATTTATACTTTCATGAACTTTACCACAGTAATGTTATATTCTGAACATTAACGATAGGGATCACTAAGATGCTAATATGAATCATAGTTAACTGAATGACTTATTCAACCTATTACTTTTATGTTCATGTGTATGCAACAAATATCTAAAATGTTGAGTGTACGAGGTGAAGAAACAAATAGAACGTTTAAAACATGTTATAGAATCGTCTAAGAACGTCGAAACTATAGAAATAGGTCAACAATAGTGCTGTATTCATTGAAATCAAGTTACATGAATCACTTCAATGGAATCAGTTTTTCTCTTAGAAAGAGAGAGTTTAAATGTCGAAGTACTGTATCTACGAAAGAATTCTAACAATCTGAATAGAAAAGTAGAGTAATGTTGGTAATACCATGGTAACTGTTCACTATTGAATAAAAATATGATCCCTGATAGACATCTGAACATTTGTTTCAGCCCAGTTCATAAGGTTGAACTTGATTAAGTAGTAAATTTGGTTATTTGCATTCGTCACAGTTTAATGTTGATTGGGTGCCAGTAAAATCAAGGGAGTAATGAACAGCTGTTTCATTCAAACGTCAGACTCCTCAGTAGTGCACACCCTCAATTCCGCCAAGGAACCAAACCCTAGGGAAAAACATCTGATTAGTACCCCTCTGATTTTCAGTAGTATGCAACCAACACCAGTCCTGTGACAAATACATACAACTAAACTTAATAACTATCCCCACAGAAACATCTCAATTCAATCAGTATGTTATTTCTAATAAAATGCACTTCAACAAGCCTAATTCACTCAAATGTACTTTTAGTTACATAACAACCGAAACGGACAGTTTAACTCTAGACACAGTCAGTGTTTATTTAATTTTAATAACAGTTACATGTAGATACTCACACATATACCATTATACGAAACATTTCATATCAAATAAATCGCCTTATTATTGCACATAGGAATCTACATTTGAGTATAGTTGGACTGGTATTCAGATTTCATTTATCTTTAATTAGAATTGGGTTGGGGTTTTCAAATGAAGGAATTTAGGAAATGGACGTTTTATCTTATCTCTGATTCGTCAATTGCATAATTTAATCTCTATCTGCTTAATTGGGGAATGGCAACTTGTACTGGTGTACGCATATACCAAGTTCTACGTTGTGACTGACTGACTGACTGAAGTCAACTGCATGCAGCCATCACATAGTAGTGTTTATGTTCATAAATGAACTGGAACTCAGTCAGTTCGTATTAAATGCTAATTAGTTATTCACCAAGCTATTGACTTCAGACAGCAGCATCCCCGAGGTGAGATTTTTGCATGTAAAATGAATGTGTTTATATCGTTCGATTGACGTAGATACAACTTTCTGAATAAGATATTTCGATTTATTCCAGTGATCACATTAAATGTCAGTATAAATAGTACCGTTTAATGGTTTACATATTCATAGTGACATGAACCAATTGTCGATCGTTTGAAATAGTTCAAAGTTATTTGAGAAAGCTGCTCAGTTATCTTAGTCTGTTATGCTTAGTTGATACTAGATGTCATCACTGAATATGTTCTAGAAGTTCGTATCTCGAAGGCACGTGATCTACCGACATCGAAAGAACAATATAAAGCTCCATGTTTCAACATCAACAAGTTATCTTTTTATCAAGGGAAAATAGGAAACTTTCATGTTTTTTTGCACAGTTAACTGGTAACTTGAGGGTAGGTAGTAAAACAGGAAGATACAAGTAAGTGGTAAATCATATTAGGAACAGAATGAATATAATAAAATACATTGGTTGATTAGTTAGTGGTAATTAATGTATTGCTTATCTACACTTTTGAAGTACTGATTGAATTCTGTAAAACAAATTGCAATATGGTAGCGATTAGTCTAAGTGAAACACCACTGCATGATCTACGACGGAATAAAGCTATTAAGTAGCATTAACTTCTTGGAGATTGAAGGTATGTATGCCTTACTGACAAGTATCAAGTAGGATACAACAATTTTCGAATAAGGTTTTCTGCCTATTAGTCTCAATTAACTTTTATTACAACAAAGTGCACTTAGTGCAGTGGCTGCAACATTTCACCTTGATCTGTGTAATTATATCAACATTGTAAAGTGGGGGGTAAACAAACACAACGTAAGTCGGAACTCAGTGATCTCCAGATAGGGTCAAATAGCTTAGTTGAAAGAATCATTGATTCAGATTGTGTGACACTGTGTCGAATTTATCAAGATTGGCACAGTTCACTAAAGACGAATGTTGGATTGCTCAAAATCCAGATCAACTAGGGTCTCTAGATAACTAACCTACATCTACCTTTCATAATAGTGTGCATTAGCAGTCACTATGACATATTGAAAACATAGGAGTATATCTTCGACATAAAATAATTTGTACTTTAATGATCATACTCTCGTATTTATATCAACTAAGTTATCCGAAACCTTAGAAGAACATTTCTAGTGAAATAAAGCTTATCCTCATAGATTCCTTTGGTTTTCAACTGTATTTCATAGAATACACTTAGTTTATGACCTCTAGAATATGTAGAAAAATAACTGTGACTTTAGTATTCAGGTAGTAACTAGTACATCCAATTATCTTTTGTTCATTTAGTGAATGATTGTTATCATTCTATTTTTCAGGATTTAAATTTAAGATCTAACTTCTACTAAATCAATGTTTTACAACGAAATTACGATGTGTACTACATTGACGTATTCAGAACGGATTGATCCCAGCTGGCATTGCGACTAATAGAAGTCCACTCTTAGAGTTTATAAGTAGACTGTATTTGCAGAGTTCATGATGTTGTAGGACAGTGAATATGCAACACAGATTTTCTTACTGATGTTTTTCAATCATAATAGCTGCATAATAAATCTAGAAATGAGTTAATACTGTGTTCATATGGCAATTTACATATTGTTGAAGAGCTATTTCTATAGGTCATTCATCAAGACCACTTGTTCACTGCATTTAAGGGAATTATTCAGTATAATTTGCCAATTGATAATGTAGGTGTTTAGATGGCCTCCCAGAAATCTCGACGAAGTCTTTAACAGTCCTTCGAAGAAGTCAAAGACATTCCATCCAACCTCTGTTTGATAAAAGCCTCCAGCATCTTGATGTAGAGTATCCCGATTGTATAAGATTTGGAAACTGCGGCTAGCAAATTAGATGAATTCTAATGATGAGTTTATTTCCACAGAAAACTATAAATACCTGAATATTATGTATCATATTTGATACTTGTTAGATTGAAAATTCCTTCCTGCTTTTATTTTGTTTTTTGAATTCGGATTTAAACAGTTCAAGGTGCTCGAGTGATGAAGTTCTATGCTGCACTGTAAGTAATCAAGTGCAAGATATATCGGGATTCAACATTATGAAAGTTTCTATAAAACAGTGATTAGATGGAATGTCTTCAGTTCCTTTAAAATTTCTTCAGTATGTTATAGGCTAAAGATATTCTATTGTATATTTATTGTAAAATATCATTTGAAAAATTCAGCCTAAGATGGTATTACAACGACACTTGAACCTACTTTAGATTTTGGATACTTTAGAGATTGACAATATTGAACCTAAAGCATATAATGTAAGACAGTTTGTTCCATATTACTATTTTCAATGGTTTTAAGTTTCATCAAGTTGTTCACTTCTCACTCATAAGACATGCTGTTTATCATTCAACTATCTACTTATTGATACTTACATTTTGCATTGTTCATCTTAATGGCTGTGTACTAATGTCGTTCTACGAAACAGGTTCCTTTCCTAACATTTCGGTAATGACTATTTCAATTTTGATATCACGAATCGATCTAAATTGGACAACAATTGGTTACCAGGAAGCACTGGATAGCTGTTCCGTTCAAGTAAGAAACTATTCAGCAGTGCGCATTCACAACTCCATCAGGGATTAAACCCAGGACTTTCTAAATCCGATGGAAAGGATGAGGTCGCGTAAACGTATCACGAATCAACTGAATTAGAAATATCAACCATTAGGAGCCCATTCAGTGGTCTAATGGCAAAGCATTTGCCACGAAGTCAGAGACTCCTTGATTCAATCTCCGGTGGGGTTGTGGATGCGCACTGCAGAAGAGTCCCATACTAGGACAAAACAGCTGTCCAGTGCTTCCAGGTGATCAATGGTTGTCTAATTCAGATTAATTCGTGATATTAGCATTAACAAATTAACTATCTACACAACAATCTCCTTAATTAGAACTAATAATTATTGTAATTCAGACCAAGTGATTATATCAAAATGACAGTTTGTTATTGATTTATAGAAATGTAAGTCACATAGAAGAAATAATCATTGAAAATAAATCAATAATTATTCATTTCCGTCAAGGTCATTTTATGTTGTTATGCCTAACTTAGTAGGTGTACCTTGTAATATCTCTACCCACATTTACCGAAACATTTACTTGTAATCAAGGTAACAATTTGTCATGGTATACACATAGATTACAAGAGAACTATTCAATTGATTCATATTGATTCATTGTAAACAAACGATTAATTCAACAAATAATGAATGAATCTTATTCAATATAATTGACATTAAATAAACATTGTAAGATCATTATGTTATTGTAATATCGAAGCTATTCGAAACACATTACAAACGATTACGTAATAGAACAAATTGATGAAGTGAAAGTAAATCAATCACTATAACAATACAAGAATATCTGATCAAGTTGGATCATTTGATTCCTTTTGAAACTGTCATTTAATATCATGAATGTTGTGAAATGATTAAGCTAAAATAGACAGTTACAATTGAACAACTAACAAACTGTTGAAGTCTCAGTAATCCGTTAGTACAAGCCTAAATCTTTACGTGTAAAAACAGCATATGCATATGCGTATGACACGAACCGGACTGAGTTCGAATCCCACTGTGAAAATCAACATTGGGATGCAGGTACATCCAGCCGATGAGTCCCAAATAGGACGAAACGCGCGTCCTGGATTCCACTTGCCAGTCACAATACAAATTAAAAAAAGCATATGCATTCGTTAAGTTTACTATGATCTATCCAATTGCTTATTATTATTACTTTGAATCTGTTTTAATGTTTTCTTTTCTTTAATTTCTCATAATTCCTAATCAATTTGATATGCATTTTCTATCTTTCCTAGTGAGTAGTATCTTCAATACCTGTTACTTTTTTCATTCAATCCAGGGAAAAGTATTGTTCATTCTTCCATAGGTTTAAATCTTTGGGTTATGGACTAAAATTGGTCAGTCTCTATTGTTATATGTACATCCTGGTAAGATTGTTTCGATATAGCGATAGATCACAAGTATTGTTTAAATTGGATTATTCATCCAGCTAAAGACTCCTAAATAAGGCAAAACATGAGTCCTCGTTCCCGCTTACCAATTACAATTCAACTTTCCTGTTAAATAACTTGTAAAATGTGACTAAATATAAGATTGTACAGCTTGATATGACGTGAAATACGTCCGATAACGATATACTGAAACTTGGTAAGAACCAATAATGAAAAATCGATGCACCAAAGTCGTCGTTCTATGACTACACGTCCTCTAAGTAACTGCTAATCTCTAAGCTGAATCAAAGAATACGAGATAATTGAGTCAGCAACCTACTAGTCAGACTAGATAGCACATATTCGTTTACATCAACACAAAGTAGGACTCAATATCTGACCAATGAGAAGAATAAAATCTATACGAAAGAAGTTAATAATGAAAAAGATGGAACAGATCAGATATATACTCAATTGGACAAGGATGCAGAATGGGTAATAATATGGAATAACTTCATTGGATTAGTAAAGATGCAAAAAGCAAGGAAGATGAAAAGAATAAAAGTGAGAAAGGATAAAGCAGAAATATGCACAAAATTGGGAAAACAAAATATATCCACCAGAATAACAATAAAGCAAATAGGTAATGATAAGAAAGAGACCAGTGAGTTGGAATGACAGTGATATGATGGCGTTTGCACATAAACGTAGGACGTATGGAGACCCAAAATCGTCGGCCCTGCCAAAATACCGTAGATGTTCGACAGTACAGTCTCTTTAAACACTGATTAACTAAATCACCTCCAACCCATTAGTTTGTTAATTTGTATGCTTCACCTGCTTTCTATTACTTCACATTAACATCTTTCATCCTCTGTAACATTTGAATAAGTTGGTCACTTCCAATAGGACTGCATTTGAATTGTTGACACAAATTCTGTTTATTTTGGCTTGATTCATAGCCATCCTGGAAATCCTTGTCATCCTTGTAGTAATTAACTTCACTACACATATACGTTAACTACTTTTAACTGATTCATCAGAATAAAACATGCATATATTTTACTTTGATGAAAAGACCAGGTTATTCATAAATCAGCTTCACTCTGTCTCTGATTTGACAGACAGAATGATTATTGAAAGAAGAAGGCAAGCGATAGATGATAGTTAATTAATTGTAATCATACATCAATAAGTAACTTCTAACAACAGGCTGAATTCTCAGGTTAAGCTAACATTTTGAGGATAAGACATGAAAGAATACCTAGGTGTATTTTGCATAATCAAATATGGAACTTATAGGGCAGAAAAATAGTTGGCGATGGAGCTGAAACGTGGAGAACTACCGCAAATATCATCAGCAGAGTACATGTATTTATCAACAACTGTCTACGCAGAATATTGAATGTCTGTTGGCCGGAAACCATCAGCAACAGCCTACTATGGAAGAGAACAAACCAACTTCCAACTGAAGAGGAAATCAGGAAACGATGTTGGAAATGGATAGGACATACACTGCGGAAATCATCAGACTGTATCACGCGACAAGCACTTACTTGGAATCCTGTTGGAAAACGGGAAAGAGGAAGGCCAAAGAACACCCTGCGTCGAGAACTAGAAGCAGACATTGAGAGGATGAACAGTAACTGAAGACAGCTGGAAAGGATTGCTGAGGATAGAGTTGAATGGAGAATACTGGTGAGCGGCCTATGCTCCTCTGAGAGGGGTAACAGGCGTAAGTAAGTAAGTAAGTAAGTAAGTAACGATCTACCGCGGATTGTTAACTGTATAGGCTGTTTGTCTACTGGTTTCCTTTTCCTCTCTCTTTTTTTGTTTTCGTTAATGTTTTATGTTGTTTTGATTCCGGTTTGGATCTTCATCTTTCTAATTCAGGACTGTCTAACATTGAGACTCCTTTTATTACCTTTTAGACATATTGGTTACCATTTTCAGACGTGTATATTTCAAAGATTATTCTTTCTTTTCCTCTTCTTTTTTATATCATTTCAACTGTTTTCATAGTCTATTTCACACCTATTTATGACTTCTTTTTTGTCATATTTTCTTGATTTAATGTCTGTCTTTTTCATGTCGTCTATTGTTTTGGCTGGTTGACTGACGTAAACTACAATCAATAATAATGCCTCACTGAAATTTCACAAATCACGCCTGGCAGTTGATGTTGCTGAGTAATTCTAACATTTGTTGACATGTTGAAGGTTCATTCATGTCATTGAATTTCACTGAGTTAACAGTCATATTAGGTGTCCTTTAGTAGACGAATATCTGCAATTCAGTTAATATCAAGGCGACTGCCATAAAATAGCTTTCGTGAATTGGTTTTTAGTTACTTACAGCCTTTTTCTTCTGGTCGGCGACCTATTCTCTATGTGCGGTAACAAGCAATGATTGATCGATTGGTTGATTGATTGACCTCCTTCCTCTTCATGGAATATCACTTACGTGATTATCAATGTGATTTTTTGCTCTACTATCGATATTTTAAATAATACTGTTAGGAAATTTTGGATCCAGTATTCATGCAATCAGTCAGTTTATACTTATCACACTTCATATCCTACGTAAGTATTCTGTTGTTCTTAGACCATTTAGACGTATTCCATTTGAATATAACAATATTAATGGAATTCAGTTTTTAACTACTTATTATTTTATATAAGTAGGTCAATAATTAGCTTATATATAATCTCAGTATTCGTAAAAACAGTATCCATCCATACAAATGGAATGGATATTGATATTCCAACATCATACCTTGAAAGGAATCATATTGAGATGTACCCTGAGCTTGCAGATTAACTTCATTGACGAAGATAATCGTTAAGCAAATGTGATAAGCATGGGTAATACTGTGCAGGATACTACTAGTTGATTGCATTTCTTAACCGAACGTTAAAACTAGGTGTTTAGTGATAACAACCAATAAGCTACTGTTTTATAGTAGTTATACTAATGATACATTCACCATATGTGATAAAATCTATGACATTCAGTATATCCGCAGATCCATAAAGGATTATCATTCATCACAACACTAGAAGAATACAACTCACAGTTACCATTACTTGACATTTTACTATTTAGAAGAAATGATGCATCTTCACAATGATTAATCTTTAAGAGACCTACATAGAACGAAAAACTAAAGTAACCTTCAAAGATGAGTCCCAACAGTGAAAAAACGTAATCGAATCTGTCTCATTTGTTTACGATACCTCTAAGATCAACTAAATAATGAAGTTATAATTCCAGCATCTCACATACATCAAATATGCTCAATATGAAGAATGCCCTGTATGTGAACCTTGAATTTTAAAGAGATAATAATAACATTATCGTTCGGAAGCTGTTTGAGGAAGTTAATAAGAAAGATGATTTACTCAATAAACCTTCGTGTAACGCCCCAAAGTGAAGAAGTGGAATAAGGTACTTATGTTGTTTGTCCAGGTCGCTTATCTGCTCATGTTCGACAGCATCCTTCAATATGATTAACTAAAGGACAATTTAGATCGATCTCACTTTGTGTTCTGTAACATGAGATAGTGTAAAACTTGAAATATATTCTTCGATCTACAAAAGTTTTTGGTTGAATCAAAATTATTTCAATAGTCATATTGCTAAACTTTGATATGATTGTTATTAGACATAGTCTAAGGATTAATCAACTGCCGACTAATACAGTCTATTAATACATGAGTGGCTGCTCTGTAATAAGTTTAAGTGATCCTATACTAAGAGCTCCAAATGATGCTGTCAGTGCATTTTCAATTTTGCTGCTTACTCAGAAAAACTAGCTATCACTTCACATTAATCAACCGACAGTGAGGATACTGATTATGTTACACATAAACTGAAAGTAAATAACAAAGGTTGGTGCTAAGGTAGCATCAGCCATTTAAAATTGCTTCTTACGATGAATGATTAAAGCATTTTATTCCTCTCCTCATATTGTATAACTCAACTGTGACACCTTGCTAGCACTTCCTATGAAACAGTTTGAGCTTAAACATGTCACATCTTTTCGCTCCCTCTTGAAATGATCACTTTAGACATCATAGAGAAAAGGTTCAAAAAGCTGCGATTAAATTAACTCATGATAGAATTTTGTTTTTTATACTGACTGGTCAGCTGCTGAAATGCACTATCTGAACTAGTAGTATCAATATCGCTGATGAACGCTTTGAAGAAGAAACTGGTTCTTAACGGTAAGAATTAACACAAGTCACCGAACTTGCTATCTTTATTACGTGAGAGGGAAAACTGTTACTTGTTCCATTTCATCAGTGTAAACAGACTTGTAGAATTCGTTTCAATCATGTTGTGATCTATACATGGCATCACTTAGACAATGAATTATTAATCAATTGATACAAAAAATTTTATGTCAGTCAATATTCCAGCTCTGTTTGTATGGAGACAATCGCTAAGTGAAGGGCAGATGAAGGCCAGTTAAATTGTTTTTAAAAAATGTTTCACCAATCGGTTTGAATTACCGAATAAAGATTTAGTTTTTCTTCCATGATAGTCTTCTTTAAAGCCGACATTTCTAATACCGAATTCTTTGATGAGCCTGGTATAGTTGTCTAGTGTTACCTATCAACATAGCCATTTCAGTCTTTGGCTGTTTGAATATTAATCTAATGGATGAGCAATCTTTGTACGAATGACTTAGTGCTTAGTTAGTTCTTCTCTGAAGGAACTCTTGAACATTTTCGTTTCATAGACTAAAGAAGTTTCCCTGTTATAATCATTTTGCCTCCTCTTGTAACATATGAAATGCAAATTATCACTATGACATAAACAGAGTTCAAACATGAGCTCCAAGAAGCAGTTTTCTACTGAATCCCATCAGTTTATTGATGATATGTAAACAATGTCTCACCTTATGGTTAAGGTTGATCCTTAATAGAAATAAGCTATTATCTGAGCATACTTACTAGTGATACTCTCTATTACTAGTCAAATAGGTTGTGGACTCATAAAGATCTACTTAAGGATTTCTCAGTTTGAGTTGGTCCAGTGACTTGGGCATTTAAATTACTTAATTTAATTTTCGTTTCTGAGTGTCTAGCACTGTTAGAGAGAATTCAATGCCACGAATCGGTCTAAGTTAAGTAATCATATGAAACAGGGTAACACTGAACAGTTATCTTCTCTGTGTAGAAGAATTTTCAGCAGTATGAATCCATGACGCCACCTAAACATTAAGTCAAGGATATTCAAGTTCAGTAGTAAACTTTTAACCGTCAAATCACTGAGACTATTGATATTCATGATATATTAAGGCGACCACATTCATTACATTTGGTACGTAACTACCACACATCCACCATCGTTGAACTTCACTGATTACATCTTCGTATTAGAAACCTAATGATTACCTTCAGAGGATAACCACTAATGACCTGATATTCACCGTAACTAGATGTTATGAGGATTGTTGAGTATGAATAGGATATCATGAACTAACCCGAAGGAGATCAATCAGCATCTTGCACTATTATACAGTACTGTTTATAAATCTACTAGATTGTAATAAACATACAATTATGGCTTATTAACTCACTATTGAAGGTTTCATATGTTGTCTATTCAGTTGTCTTATTTTCAATTACATGGATATTTTCATTCACTAGAAAACATACATTTGTCCATATGGCTCCTACAGATGTTCAATTTTACAATTCTATTTATTAAGTAAACATAGATTCATTTGTTTATTTGCTTGTATTCATTACAGAATAATGTTGATTAGGATACCAGAGAGCAATGAACAGTTTGTTTTATTGTAGTATAAGACTTTTCATTAGTAAACACCTTCAATTCCACAAGGGAACCAAATTCAATGCCTTCAGGTTGATAAACAGTTAATTCTTTGTATCACTCTGTCAGTATTCAATTGATATGTATGTTTGTATTCATTTGATCTTATTGGCAAACTATTCTTTTATTCGACTTTAGATTACCTTATTAGTTTGTCTTCTAGTGTAAGTTACATGATTAATCTAATTGTTAATTCACCGCCGTACTAAAGATTACATAATTACCACAATACGCTATCGAAAAAAATGGTTTCTTGTTAGATGAATGCGTATTGTTTGTAATAAGAAGTTCATTCTGTGAGTTCATTTATTTGTGTAGTGTAAATAGATGCTTAGAGTTATTATGAAAGGTGGTTTGAAAGTGGTTAGCAGGAAATCTTGTTTGATTAAGGTTTTATGCTATTTGTTACTCGTCAGGAATTCGGTTTTAGAACTTCTTTACCTATTCGATTCCTGGTCACATATAACCATTATCACTAAGCCTTTCAAGTCAGACCACAACACTGCGCAACCCTGGGTAGAATACATTATCGAGTACTATTTAAAGATTCATGTTGCCAATGTGTGCTGAAGAGTAAAAAACCTAGATCAAACTGTGTTTTCAGCTACCTGCCTCTAATCTATCTCCATCACAACGTGATTCATGTGATGTCAATTCATTTAGACTAGTTACCACGTTAAAGCTTGTTCTTGGATAGAATTTTTCTTGACAGACATTACATTCATTACCAAATAATGATCAATCAATGGAAACCTAAATAATTATGAATTATTATAAGAAGAAAATAGAGATGTAAACAAACATCTACACCATCCTAGTTACCGAATATTTAGTTCTAGCGATGAGCACTTAAGCAGCACATCAATCAATCAGTATTCAGTTGTTACATAATGCACTGTCGTCATCAGTGCCATGCATGTAATATATTGCATCCTCCTTAGTTAGATTACCAATATCTGATTGTTTCATTTTGCTTTATATTGATCATTTCGATATAGATCTAAACAAGAAGAGATTAGATTAGACAAGGTTATCCGAAACAATTCTGATGTTCACTAAGGGTAGTTTACTAAACATTTAAAATCATTTCCCCTATTGCTTTAATTCGTCAGTGCTGGATAGTAAAATGTGATTTTCATTAACGATTTCATTTCAAGCTTTAGCATTCATTATATTTATACTTTTGCTCCAGCATGCCAGGTTGAGTCACTCAGGACATATCCATAAAAGACGGTTTACTTATAACTTCTACGAATCAAATAAAATCTTTACTGAAAATTCCCAGTATCATATTCAACATTCCCTAGCTGAATGAATACAAAATAACACAGTAGTGTAAAATGTAAGATTAGAAGACAGCGTTAACATAATGCTGTTAGAAAGGCGGTTGATATTATCGGTTCGCATGACTAAGTGTATGATGCGACCACAATAACAAGTGCCAATGAGAGTTTCTAGCTGGTCACTGTACGTCTACCTTACGCCTAGTTAGCCTCAAGCCGGAAATGACAGAACACAAGGTTGATGAACTAATCAGACAGTATCATATTATATTTCAAACACTCCTATTATATATATACAAAATCAGACCACACAACACACCAATAGGGAGAATGACATGTACACATAAAGGAAACAACAATGACTAAGGACTGGGGGTACAAGTACATGATTTATTGATCATAGCTCCTCAATAACCAGAGATATGACAACATTTAATGAGTTGAATTGGTGGTTAGGGCGATAGGAACATAACAATTATAGAAACGAAATAATCGATTTGCATATATTCAAAATAAATGAAATAGTCTTCTGAAAAACATTTCAGGAAGTTAGTTACTTTCCTTGAATCTGCCGATATAACAGTCAGTTCTAAGTAAAGTGTTATATAACTACACATAATATGCAAACTTTCTTGAGTGTACTCTGTTACCATGGTTACATTTATGTTTACATCTACATCAAAATGTGCCAATCCCTTCTAGTTTTTTCTTCATTCAACAGATGTTCAATTGACACATTTTAACTAATTGAACATGTGCAATCTAATTTTGTTATGTTTACATTGAAATGTAAATAAAAATTATTAGTTACATAATACAAAAGTTATTGAATATTACAGTTAATTAAAGAAACTATTTCACCTTAGAGATGAAAGGTAGGGAGGGGGGGAGGAGATGTTTTTTATGAAAAATTAAACGAAATCTCATGGGTAAATAATATTTAACTAATAATAATCATGCCACTGTGATAGTAACTATGAGAAAGTAATTGCCATCCCCCTCCCCCCCCCCATCTAAAAGTGTTTTTTTCTCTAAGCTATTGATAAACATTGATTATATTATTCTAAACCGAAATGTAATTTAACTGCAAGGTGGTGAAGTGTAGTCAATGGGTAACTATACTCGATTTTTGCTTTGTACTACTTAGAATTTTTATCAGTAATGCAGATTTCTAATATTGTGAAGACTAATACTCTCTGTAGGATGTGAGGTCATGCTACTTAAGTTTACAATCTGTGACTGATACCATTGATTGTTAGTTGGAGATTACGTAAGAGAATTATTACATTATCGATTAAATCGCATTGGGATGTACCTACATTAATAGAAGCTGATCAGATACATTTCCTAATATTAACAGCATAAAAGTTGAAACTCTTACGTGGATTGAGAAAACTACTAGTATTAGGCTTGATGATCGCAATTTGAATTTCCTATTCCAATAGGTTAAACTATTGTGGTTAACGGAATCATCACACTTATATACATGCATCAGTGAGCAAAACTGGTGAGATGATGATCTAACCACCAACATGAATAAGATGATATTAAGCTGACAGTAGTTTTGTCTTTTGTTCATTTATCTAAACTGAATGATACTCTAAAAAGTATTGATGAACTTTTCATATCGCACTATGTGTGTAACTTCTTCCGCAAGAACAAATGAATCTATTGATTCACATGGGAATGGATGGGACTTTGAAACTTATCCTTGACTTACATTGAAATTTATACAACAAGTAGTGTAGAAACATGTTTTAGTTTTAGTTGTTAATGATTCCATAATTATACTTACCTTGAAGATACTCGTATGGTACAATTTCTTCTTATCATCTAATGTTGAATAGTTACTTGATGTTACGTTTCATGTGACAAGCTGCAAATATTTATTAAGATATCCATTTCTTTACAGGATCTCATGTATAATCTAATCCGAAACTTCATCAGTGGTTCAAAACAATAAACCTTGAATTACACTTCTATTTATATCGTAGAGGAGTTCACTAATGGAATAAGATATAATGGTAAGTACACAATTTCTTATGGTAACTTGCACACCAGATGCTCTTATCCGTCCTTCTACATAGAAAAGTGTATATAAATGAAAGACATCTAGTTGTTAGGGTTTCGCAGTTAAGTCTTATTCCTTTAGAGACATAGACGGTTAAATGAGAATTTCAGTATTCATTCATCATACATCATTGATTGATGTAACTTTTGTTTTGGTCTGTAACTGTATTGATAGAATTCTGTGGCTGAAATTGCAGTGTGAGACTCGTTGAAATGACTTTAAATCATATATAATGGAAGGTTACCTGAAGAAGTCATCATGAGATGTCTTTTCACTCACGTTTCGTGCTGTTTAGCTCTTGTCACCAAGACATACTTGTTGTTTAGACGGAATTGATACTTTTAGAAGGATTCAATCTTAAGTCAATTAGTTTCAAAGTCTGTGACTATTATCACTATAGCATTCTATGCAGTATTAATTGCATATAGAATCGTAATATTTATACTGACTGATCACTAGGTAGTGACCAATGTGATGTGTTTCTGGTCTTTAATAATACTGCTCGAACCTTCTTTATAAAATTAAAATGTGGTAAGTAGTCTAAACGACCATAATACACTTTAGTGGTAAGTGACTTGAGTATGACATGAGATTGTATCTACCAGGAAGCATGATTTATTTCAATATTGCAGGTACATCATGCTCAGGATTAATGCTAAAATCACGAAATCTACCGCATAGTAATTTTCTATCACATATAATGCCGAATCATTCAGTGATAAATCAGTGTACATGCTATTGACTATGAATTAATACAAAGAGAAATAGGAAATATAACGATACACTTGTACAGACAACGTTGTAATGAATTTTCACTATCATCCGATCTTCACCTTCAACAATCAAATTGTCGATGTTTCCCTTTTATTATAAAGTGTAAGTGCACTTGATACGATTACTTACTCCTGCAGTCACCCTTTTCTTTTGTTCTTTTTTCCTGATTTTCACATGCAGTTAGTCAGTCATTTACGACGTAGAACTTGGTACATGTGTACATCAGTTCAAGTTGCCATGCCTAAATAACCTGATAGAGATTAAATTTTCGGACCGAATCCCAGAGGAGGGGAGGTAGTAACAGAGTAAGTACTAATGGAAAGGCATAGAGATCAGAGATGAGATTTCAGATAAAAGTGATTTAGTAAAGAGAAAATTATGAGAAGCTCAAAAACTAAAATTTGGAGGAAGACAAGGACTGGATGCACCTGCGCCATTGCAAACGATTTTGAGCCATATCACCTTAAGTCTCTAACCATTTGTTACGATCATCGTGTGGGCCCCAACCAGGTAGTCTACATCTATTAACATGGCTCAGCCCAATTGTCAATGTCTTCATGGATTGGTGCCATGTTTTCGTTTGGCCACCCCTAGCTTTCTTCCAGCTTACTCCCACACCAGACAACATTGCTCGTTTCGGTAGACGGTGGTCAGGCATACGCAACACATGTCTTAAGCACCTCAGCCGGTGAAGATTCACTACTTCATCAATAGCCTTATCGTATTTACCTAATTCTCTATTCCTAACCCATGCATTGCTTACTCAGTTGTCCCAGCAAACACGAGCAATGTTTTGGTGACATCTATGATCGAATACTAGGATCCTACGAATATCTTCTATACTTAAAGACCATGTTTCACATCCATAAAGTTAAATGGATCTGACTGCTGCGCAGTAAACGCGTCCTTTCGTCAGTAAACGAATGTCTCGCCTACGCCACAAGTGACGCAGGTTGGCAAAAGCCAATCGGGCCTTATGTATACGTGCCGAGATTTCTTCGGACACCAGACCGTTAGGACTGATGAGGCTCCCGAGATAAGTAAAACGGTTAACACATTCAACAGTTTCGCTCCCTATCACTAACTTTGGTGCCGAATTAAGCCAGTCCTGAAGTTGCATTTTGCATTTAAATGGGGAGAATCGCATTCCAAACATGCTTACGTTCATGTTTAAGGTTGTCAAAAAATTCTGCATCTTGTCAGCATCTTCACTCAGTAGAACTATATCATCGGCATATTCTAAGTCAGTAAGTTTATCTCCTGGAAAGAGGTCACCCCAGAGAAATCAGACGATGATAATGTTAACTCTGAAAGTATATCAATGATAAAATTAAATAAAAATGGAGAAAGCGGACAACCTTAACGAACACCACTAGAAGTGATCAATTCCGAAGACAATCTGCCATAAGCTCTAACACGACATGTGGTGTTTGAATACAGAGCTTGTATAAGGTTAATGTACTTCTCCGGTACTCCTTTCAGTGAGAGACATTGCCACATAACCTTACGATCAATAGAGTCAAACGCCGCCTTAAGGTCAAGGAATACAGCTATTGTTGGGCGTCTGAAAGTGTGCCTATGTTCCAGAACCTGCCTAAGTGTGAATATTTGGTCTATACAACCACGTCCGGGTCTGAAACCACCTTGGTTTTCTCGAATTCGCTCTTCACGAGCTTCAGTTAGACGTCTAAGTATTATTGAAGCTAATATTTTAGACACTATGTTTGTTAAACTAATTCCTCGGTAATTGTTACACATGCAGGCAACCCTGGACACCCCAGAATATAAGGTGTTTTCTTACTTAATTCAAACTGTGACAATTTACACAGGTATTCATTACTAATTAGTATAGGCTATTGTATCATCAAGTGTGTGTTGTTTATACTGCATCATTTCAAATATTCTACATAGTTACAGTTAGTATTTTAGGAAGCCTTCAATTGTCCTTAATTTGGTTCGATAAAACTGTTAAGTAAACATGCACATGTAGTGAATACATAGACGAAAATTATTTCCTAATGAGCATTTATTTACTTTTATTTTTTCAGAAAGAAACTTATTGTAATTGGATGGTGTGGAGATTGTTGAATTTCAGTTTGACATCTTGAAATAGCTTGAATTAGACAACTATTGAAAACAAGGAATCATTAGTCAGTTGTCTCTTTCTATCATATGACTGATAGAGTGCATCCATGACTGCACTAAGAATCGAATCCAGCACCTTCAGGATTGGAGGTGAACGCCTAACTTTTAGACCACTGAACCGGCCAGCATCTAATAGTTGACATTGCTAACTCAGTTAATTTACTACACATTTGTAGTACCACATTCATTACCATAGGCGAGTGACTACATCATACTCGATATGGTTGAACTGCACTGGTCACATCTTATTAGAACCCCAGAAATTACATCCAAAGCTAGTCACTAGGGAAATAATATTGATTGTAATTGGCTGTCACGGTAATTGTTGAATTCCTGGCGAAGTCGTAGACAGGCACTACGAAACAGAGTTCTATGCTACGATGAAACAGCCGTCGAATGCGAGTTCGTAGTTTTCCATGAATGTTCAACTCCAACTAATGTGATGTGGAATTTAAAAAATTACTGTGTATTTTATTCGTAATTAAATAATAAGACCATTTATCTTGTAAAACAAATGTCATTATCATGATACGATTCTCTTCTTTTACTCGCTCTGTCTCTCTATATTTCATTCTATACAAGTAATATTCAATTTCCATTTAAAATTGAAACCCCCCTCCCGCATTTCCATCATCCACCTATTCTAGTCATCTTGGTTCCTTCTCTCCCTACCCCTCTATGAAAAAGAGTATAATTAAGAATAATAGAAAGAGAGGGGGGAGAATAAAATATTTTCTATTTTTTTAATATTATGACTATGATCACTTGGATATTATTAAAAAAGGAAAAGGCACCAAATATTGTCAAAACTAAATGAATAAAAAAATGACTATTAATAATTGATTAAATAACAATCATCTTCATGATAACGATGATGATGATGATGGTGGTGGTGGTGGTGGTGATTAGAAGTCAAAGGGGTGATGGGTAATATAAAGAACAATAAAAATAAAAGAGAAGGGTGGGGAAGATGAGAGTGTACAAAGAGTATTAGAAACATTAATGATATTAGCAACAATAATAACAATATTCATAATTTGTAATAATCAAAGAAGAGAAACTAATACAAAGAAACAAATAAACGTCAGCTGTTTGGGGATAAGTAGCAGAATAAAAGAAGAAAAAGAGGAAGAAGAAAAGTCAACTTAGTTGTTTTTTAGTGCACAGAATTTGTTAAAACGATCCAAATGATTGTTACTAACTGGAATAGATTGCGTATAAATGACTTGCTTGAGTCTACACATACATATACACATGAATAGTTCTGTTTTGTTCTTTTTTTGTTTTCAGTTATACACTTAACATTACAAAAGAAGATAAACTACCTTAACGATATGACAAATTTATAACAACTGTTCACTATTCAACTGCATATTTGACTAATAGTAACTTCCTTCTTTACAATAAGAGGAGTGGTAGAAATCTCAGAAATAGTCTGACAATTGAAAAGAGAAATTGCATACAATCTACTTTATTGATCATATTTGAAATTATAAAGAAATTTGTTTGTTTAAGTAAAAGGAAATAAAGTGAAAGACGTTTGTCTTTCACTTCTATGCGCATATATCTCATATGTACATGTTTCTCTATAGTGTAGTGTAGTGTAGTGTAGTGTAGTGTAGTGTAGTGTAGTGCAGTGCAGTGTAGTGTAGTGTAGTGTAGAGTTCAGTACAATGGATACTAAGAGAATAATAACAATACAGTTGTCTACTATTTGCCTTTCAATGAAAGTGTAATAGAATAACAAATTTACATGTTAACAGTTTGCACCATTCACCTCTATTGTTAGTATGACTTTGTATATTCTATGTGAAAAGAACAAATTGCTAAATTACTTTCGACGCCAAAATTCTATACACAACTATCATTTTCATAAGGATTGGTTGAAGTAATTTTACTACGAGAAACTGTTAGGAAATATAAGATCCTAACAATTTTTCCAGAAATACACTAGTAAGGTTCTTTAGTGCGTGTTCGAACTCATCTCTTAAGTATTAAGATAACAATAAGTAAATGATTACATGCTGAAAATCTTAGACAATCGGTTCTGAAGAATAATTCAAGTTGTTGCACAGTTTCTTTGGTTATTCATTTTATTTTCACTTCGTTTCACATCTCTTCTTCTTTACTAGTTTCAGGTACTTAATGATTATTGACATAGACAGTTTACTCAGTAATTTTTACTCATGTTCTCAACAGACATGTTTATGTTACTTCTATTTGTTACTAACATTTGTGATTAGACAAGTAACTTGTTTAAGGAGAAAATTGACAGGTATTTTGTTCTAGTGTGGGACTATTCTGTTGCAGCCTGCATTCAAGATCTCATCAGATGGCAAAACTACGAGTGATAGACAAAAGCTTTACCAATAACATGACTGAATTGACAATATTCAGTGATCTATCTTCCGAATGGTAATCACTTTAATGAATGACAGACAGACAATAGCAAGTATTTTTGTTTGCATAAGTTTGATTGGTGAATTCTAATTATTACTGACTCAGATGTTCTTAGTAAACGGTAACGTATAAACTTCAGATGCTTTATTGTCAAGCTGAAAATGACACTAAATGGTGAGATCTTGTGGATTCCGTTTTTTTCTACGTTCAATGGGATAATACTGATTCGATAGTCGAACTATTTGACTCTAAGAATAGTAAACCTTATTGTAAAAGGGGTATTTTCTTGTTATCGGAAGAGCGGTAAGGAGATATTTTGAATGTTAACTCAACAATTTGAAATCAACAAGCTCACAGGGAAGTTTATGTTTTTAATCATCTTTGCCCGTTCTGATATTTTTAATGCACCTATCACTATTAGGACTCTTGTAGCACCGTACTGATAAAGTGTATTTATCACAACTACCACACACACATAAACTGTCTTATTTAAACTGTACACATAGGATTAAGTATTGATGAGGACCTAATTAAAAACAAAATATTTGCTAACCTGCATAAAGTAAAAGAAGTTTTTTCTGTAATTGTGTTATTACCATTACTACTACTAGTAGTAGTGTTAATAGCATATACAGAAATAACATGGTAGTATATATTACTGACCCTTGTTTCCTGTTACTCAATAAATCAAATGAATATGTACGGCTTATGTTATGCAGCATGGTTGAATTACGTTATTTGTGCGTAATTATCAATTGACGTCACTGCAACATAATTAATAAGTGTTAATCAGGGATAAGCATTTCTTCTCTTTTGGGATTCATCAAGTGAAGGGGCCGACATCTCGGTATGAACAACAACAATAAAATGCGAATACATCAAGTTAATGAATTCCAAGTAGGATGAAATGTTTGTATAGTATACCCTGTTTAGTTATATTCCATGCATTTTAAAACATGTTACAATAAAACGATATAGGACTGAAAATATCAGCTATAAGAAGAGTACAATCAAGTAAAAGTTCTCTTTCTGTCATATTGTCGAAGACGAATACCGAACTATTAAAAGTATTAGTATCAGTAATAATAGAATCGGTGATGATAAAAATAGACTGAACATATAGTTGATTCGAAAGAAGGAATGATATCGTTAAATAAGACGCATAAAGTAATGTTGAAACTCAGGATATAAGAATTAACTAACAGTAAATCCATCTGCTTAACTCAATGTGTCCATCAAATGGCTGCAACAATCGTTTAGGCTTTCAACAGATTGTCTACACATAACGATATGAGTAGGAATAAAAATTAATGATTTTACGAACTGATGACAAGTTTTAGTTTCGTCTCATACCATGACTTTCAACTGACTCGCACACGAGGAAGTCGAGGTATGCAGTGGATAAGCCTTAAAAGTATTAATGGTGAAAAATCGTGTTGTGAGGTATAAGAAAAATAATTATGAAATCACTTTTTGACTACAAGATACATTTTTTTCACTAGGATTGATCATTAAAATGGATTCAGTCACACTGAGTTCGAATCCCAGTGTGAACATCAACATTGGGATGCAGGTACATCCAGCCGATGAGTCCCAAATAAGCGAAACGCGCGTCCTGGATTCCACTTGCCAGTCACAATCTAACTTAAATATAAATTCAGTCACACTTTTACTTTCAACTCACAGGTTGTCTTTTGGTTAAATTACCAATGACAACCAAAAACTTTTGGATAGCTGTTTCACTCTAACATGAATTTCCTTAGCAATACACCTCCCCAATGAATCTTACTTAGTATAGAAACCAACAGTGTTATTATGGATTCAGTCCTGTCTTGGGGTCATCAATTAACGTTTCCTGGAAAGCTGTATACTAGCATAAACCAGTTATTCAAAGATTATCTAACCAAGATCAGTCCGTGATATAAGATTTCTTATTCAATAATTTTACACAAAAACTCATTAATTAATCATAATTCGTTGTTATGCGACAGAATATAAATATGATTAATATCTTCTTGTAATATCTTTCTCCATTTCTCTTCATACACTTATCATCTCGACATGATCTCATTTTAAGTTTTTTTCCTCTTGAAAGATTCCATGATAATAACTTGTTTCTTATAACATACTTCAATAGTTCTTGTTGAAATATATTCATGATCATCAACAGATTTCTCTTATTTTTTGGATCAGACAATTTACATCTCTTATCATGTGCTTTTTTGTTGTAGTTTAGTTACCATGGTTGTATAATTTACACATGGTGAAGAATAAAACACTTGCTCAGTTGGAGGTTTCTTTCTTTTTTTTTCATTTCCCCACCACCACTATAATTTTATTCACGTTAAATGAATTCAATTGAATTAGTTGACACAATACAAGTTGATCATTTAGTCGTTTATCTTGTTCTCTGTTCAATTCATTGATTCTTAAAATAATGTTTTAAAAAAAAATGGGTTAGTAACAATTGCCCGTTTATTGATTAGTACTTTGAACTGTTTCACCCAACTTGTAGTGGATATTTTGTGAACTGACACTTATTAGACAACTATTCTGAACAAGAAATAATTAGATAGGCATTCATTTAGTAGAATAGAATTCATCAGCTTCAGTACACAACCATGATCCTCATAGTAATCGAAAACTAAGATTAATAAGTTTGACAGAGAAAGCATTACTTTTATTATTCCTCGATGTAATCCCTATCGATTCACAAAATGAATTTAACTGAAAACAAGGAATCACTGAACTGTTGTTTTGTTCATTGTGGATGATTCTGATCATATCTGTCTTCAGATCATTGTTTAAGTATTGTTGAATAACCGAGTGATCATTCTTCAGGTTATGCATAAAGTACTAGACGGTAAATGAATTGATGAGATAGTGAATAATAATTGTCTGAAAGAGTTGACATATGTGTTATTTATGTCCAACAATCATCTACATCGGCAGGTGTAGGCTGAGAGGAAGGTAGGTTCAAATTTCGTAGCATAGGCCAACACACAAGTTGTTACAGACGATTGGTTTGATAGATTAAACTGAGTCACAGTGTCTCAGGTGTATTCATCGCCTATCTTCTAACTCTTCATTCTCACCATCGTTTCATGCCTATCCTTTTATTCGTTGTGTTTATTCACTGACAATATAGTTGATACATTTCTCTCTTCCTCTTATTAACTACTTCTGATCATGTTGGCTCCAAGTATGATTACAATTGACTGATTGATAATTGTCAGGTATTTACTTCCTACTTTTCTTTCTTGTCCATGTATTCACATTGATTTTCAATTCAATATGTCATAAATTCACTCATTTAATTGTATCTTCTCATGTCAATTGTATTCAATGCATAGATCAATGTAAATAAGTTTCTGCATTCATATCAATAGAATACAACTTTATTAGATTGAATTCAACTGTTGCATATCATTAGAAGAAAGAATCATTTTATTAAAGACAATTAATAAACAACTACTGCACCTGTAGTACATTAGACTTCATTATTATCATCTGCTGTATTCTAATATTCACTTATCTGCTACCTTTCTATTATCCCTATTCTTCTTGAATTCTTCTTCGATTCTTACTTCATTTCCATTTTATTCCTCTTACATTCCCTCCTTCTCTGTCTCTCCACTAACCCCCCACCACCACCACCACCACCACTATCAAATGGATTGTTTTATGTTAGTTTAGCTTCTTTTTTTTCTTACTTAATGTCATTGACACATCTTTCTCAATGTTATTAACTCTGTGAATGAATTAAAAGGAAAACAGTAGAGAAAAGTGATAGTGACGGAAGGGGGGTGCGGAGGTGTGTGTGTGTATTTATGGGTGTGTATGTAAGGGGGGGGGTAAATGATTGAAAGAAAGTTTTTTTTTATTGAATTAAATTTTTATAAGAAAATATTGAATAGAATTTACATTTAATGCGAAGTTTGTTGAATGTGACAATCATTTTGTTCTTCAGTAAACTTGATGGTAAGATTAGTGATTGAAATTCTTATTCCTTTTGATGGAATAGTGACAGTTACAACAACGTATAGTGAATGGAGTGCCTAATGTCTTCGGTTGGTCATTTTTCAATATAAATAAAGACTAGTTAGTTGTCATGAAATGTTCATCAGTAACGGAATGCTAGTGAATTGAACTAATTCAGGTGTTATTGCAGTTCTGTACAAATGGTGAGGTAATATTCTTGGATTCACATGAACAAATGATTGTTAAACGATGAATATTTCTTGTTTCACTGAAGTAGATTAACTAATTGATACACATTATTGTAGTTATTAGCGAAATTTTGTCGTTTGAGTGATTTGTAAACCAAGATCTATTTGAAAACACTGTTCTCTAGTTTTCAGGAATGAATGTTCTTTTGTTAGCACTTGAAATCCTTATCGTCAATGAATGAAGTATCGTCGAATTCAAAGTTCCTGTATAGTATTTTCTTATTTACGGTGAAATCGGATTCTCTGCGAGGGTATAACTTCATGTTTGTAATTACTGAATGATAGTGGAAATGCATTTTTAACTAGATGAATTATTCCTATATCAAATAACTTGGAATTGTAGATTCTCTAGGTTCTAGAAATGGGGGGAAGGAAGGGACAAAACAAGCCTTCTTTTCTTCCCAACAGGAACCTTGCAAATTTCATCGGTTGACTGTTCCTTATAGGCTTTCTGTAAATCAAACGTTTCAATATCCCATCAGATTCATCTCATAACTTAACATTTAGAAAGTGTAAATTCAGTTCACTTTCTTTTCTAAGAGAAAATTCAATTGATGGATGAGAGCTATTGATAGCAAGTACAGTACTTATTGTATGGCAGACAATGAAACCATGGTTCACATACCTTTCACACAAATAGAAATCGTCACTGGTCGACTTTTATTGGTTATTTTCCAAACTGGCTAGGAAGTAAACTGGTACTAAGAGCACTTAAGAGGATCCTATAGATATCCTACTTTCTTTGTCTAAATAAACGGTTCTAACAAAAGTGAAGTACACATTAAACGTGTACTCTAATGAAAATTCATTGGACAACGCAGTTGACATTACGTTGTTTACCAAATTGTCATCAATATATTTGAAAGCGAAATAAGTGGTGAGAACGACACTTGTGTAGAGTGATCTAATATAAAATAATGTCATACACTCTTTCTGCAGACTCATGTCTTTTATGACGTACACAGATTTAGAGCAACACAAGGAAACGAGTATTTTTTTTCAGTTTAACTCGGCCGGCCAAGCAATTATCTATATGGTAGTGCAGCGTCTGTAACTTAGACAATCGGACAAATGAGCAACTCACGTTTATGGATCTTAGGTAAAGTGTACAGTCGTGGGATTGTTGGGACTCAATAGTATGGATTATCGTTTACCGATCAATCAATTTTGATTCTTTCTTAGACATAAATTAGTTGTTTATCAATTACTTTAGGTTTGTTTCACACGTTTCATTGTTTAAGGAACCTTATTTACATCTGAGAGGAGGCCCATTATTTTGTCTATGTAGAAACTTTAGTTCAATAGAATTATCCTGACATCTTTATTTGAATGACTCGTAAGTGGAACATGATTACTTATGAAGAACTTCAACTATTTTCTGCGTCCTTTAGTCAGCGCACTGTGTGTCTTAGGCTTTGCATTAGAAAGCTGATTGTGATAATCGAACTGACTGAATATGAATCACTGGAGTTCTTGAACTGAACTAAAGATCGAATGGCTCGCTTGACTGATTAGATTTTTACACTGGATGTATATAGAGGATGTCATGCATTATGGTTGACATAGCAGGTTTTCACCCTGATGAATAAAGTTAACAGGTGTATAGAATAGGAAGATGCTTTAGAGTGAGATTCAAAACCATAGACTTAGTACTTTTTACCGAAAGAGTCTATCTATAGAAAAGTGATAGGAATTACAGTGAAAGTGTCGTCATGGAACATCTCATCACTACCGGGTAAGACAAATTTGTCTTTTAAAGTAGTCTACATGATGAAATGAAATCCGGTTAGCAGAATCAATTTTAAGAATTTCGCAGTTGTATACGCATACACGTGATATATTTCAGATTTAGAAATAATATAACAGTGTACCGATATATAACATGGAGTTGGTATTTCTCATTTTCATTTAGTTCTTACAGCTGACTGAACTCTGTAAGTCGTATTAACATATGGTCGTTAATCTAAGCAACTGGATATAGATATAGGCTACTTCGGAAGAATTCGACGGGAAACACTGTTAAGGTTAAACTTCATACCACACGACATTCATCAACCAGGAGAACCTGGATACTTGAGGCAGTTGATGAGACTCTTGAAGATGAACTTAAGTTCCACATTTAGAGGTGATTATCACTATGCTACTCTAGTTGTTAATGATTAATCATTGAATGCTAGTTAACAATGTCAATAATGCCATTCTCTAGTGCAGAATGAATTCTATCACTTAAGCTGTTATTTGCGAATTAATCTAACTGAAGGCAGAGATTTCTGTAAAGACTGTTTAATTTAAAGTTAGCTTAAAACAATTTCTAATCAACTGAGCTTATCTGAAACGTTATATTACTCTTTAAGAAGTCCAGTATTTTAGGTCATATATCATTCACTAATGTCTAAGTACAGCATACAGAAGTAAAAGTTAAACTGGAGATGCTTTTCTAAAACTATGACTTTTAGCATAATGATGTATTTTGTGATGGATATCAGTCACGGTTACACTAAATTGTTGATGGTATGCACTTGTGGGTAATTTCAGTTACCTAAAGTGTCTGTAATCTGCGGTGCCAATTACGCATTGTTTGGTTAGCTTAACTCACTCAATGTAATCGGAGAGAAGACGCAAAGTTTCAACTGAACATGTACATATATTAGTGCACTGTGATAATGGCACAAATAACCCTAATCTTAGTTCATATGTTAAAAACTAAACCACTAAAATTTGTAATTAGTTAGTATCTTCCTGTTGATGTTCTAATTGTACTCAAATTATTAGTCATTCAGTGTTACCATATACACATCCTGAACGGATTCCTTCGATACGACAGTTGTCCACATATATGTTTAAGATAGGTTTGAAAATAGCAAGTACAATCTAGGACGTATTCTTCGCCTTATTTAGAACTAGTCAGCTGGCGAGCCATAATTCAACTTAGAAAACCTCTGAAATTTGAAAACATTGCAACATCAAGGAATAAGAAAGTGACACTAATTATGTTAGTCGGCTAATTTTACTTTTGTGGTTAGTTCTTTATTATTTTTTAAAGTACGTGAAAAAAAATGACAAGAAGAAGTAAAATAATGATGTGAAAAAGGTGTTGACAAACTGAGGGGAGGGGAATAGGGACTGGTAGAGGAAAATAGACAGACTTTTCAACATTCAAATTCCTTTCACTTGTCATTTCAAAACATTAACACTAATTAACGGTATCGATGATAATGATGATGAGGATGAGGCTATTGCTGTTACTGCTGCTGCTGCTGATGATGATGATGATAACTGTCTGTGTGCAAAATGATTCATTTAGTATTCATTCACTAAAAATTGACTGACAGTACACTTGAATTACTACTAGAATGCAACTTTATATTTTTCTTAGTTAAAACGTTTCACACTGTTCAAGATAATCTGCCAACTGTACTTGCTGATAGGCTATGTAGTAGCATTTGTTATTCATAGATATTACATAATACGAAGTAGCTGTATGAAGAGTAGTTTTCATTTTACCTTTACTTTCGTCCCAGATTGATGACTATTGGATACTAATGGTAGCTTTATCACAAATTAATAAAAACAGAAATCCTACGACTATGAACCAGTAATACTAATGATTAAGTCTTTATTACGACAAGTGAAAGTCCTGTGTATGAATCTGTGGGGAGGTTGATGGTGGCTACTATTAAAACAGCTTAAAATAATACGTTAGGTCTAATGTCTAATATTCATTGTTACCCGATTCAGCATGAATTTGGTCTTCATCTTGTCAGTGTATCAAATGTGTAACAATTGAATTGCTGTTGTTAAACTGCATCTCATTAAATGATTAATTATTACACTAAGTACGTCCAGTTTGTTGAATACACACCACATCACTACACCACTATTAAGTATTTCAAATATAACAATGCGAATACATTGAATAACCAATGACATTCATATTGCGACCATCTTGTCAGATGGAACAATTCTATTTATTTCATTCAATCTTATAAGAGTAAGGGATCAGATAATTAATGTATGAGTGAAACAATTTCTTCTGAAATCATCAGTATATTCATGCATGAAATTCAACTATGAAGAAAAGACATGGTAACGAGGAATGAACATTCTTCTTCAAAATTTACTGATGTCTGGTTCTACTCAGTTCATAATTATAAATTTATCCACCAAAATGATAATTCGGCAGAGATTATTTTTAAAAAACATAAATAAGGAGTCTGGAACTTGAAAGGACGATCCTGTGTACAAAGCTGGTGGATCATTATAACTGCATTCATACTTTCAGAGGATTGTTAGCCAAAATTAATGACCTACGCGTAACCATTGAGTGTTAGAATGGATACGTCTTTTGAAGAAGGCAGATTATTAACAGAATGAATTTATAAACTTTACAACAACTATAACATAACGTTAACTTGAAAAAAAGAACCAACAGAAGTTAGGCAAGTACATTATCTGATCCTGACTAAATGGTCGCTTCCCTGATGAAGCAGTGGGTACGCGCTGTTAATGAATCTGGCAATTAGATAAATTATCTAACCAAAAGATTGTGAATTTTAATAGTTATTTAACCATGTTTAGTCAGTGATGTTAAACTTTAATTACAACAATCTCCCCAACATCTAATAATGTAGTCGAATAAGGTTATCTATTCCCATTCAGTACAGATAATACAGGGTAACAGAAATGATTTTTAGTTGTAGATTACCTAATACGTGAAATGATCTGAATGAAGTATGACTTAAACAAATGGAGAGGTAATAGTTAAATTCTTCTTAAATTTATAAAGTCAGTAATAACACAGATGTTAGTGAACAATATTGAATGCCATATTTGAATAGGACAAATACATTCACTTGACGAGTCATGAATTGAACGAAACACGTGTTCTAGAATTCATTTCCAGCCACATTCAAACTATGTTGAATATGTGTATCTACCTGCTAATATTTAATCAATCTAGTTAACATACATATGTATCAAAAGACACTTGTCTAAATCCTGTTTTGAAAATCAACACCTGCACGGTTCGAATCCATGTATACACAAGTTTATTGAAGTACAAGGAGGGGTGAAGCAATGTGTAGGCTAGTTTAATTAAGTCATCTTGTTATAGAAATAGATAATGATTATATGGGCATGAGGTTAGTAATGGCGAGAAAACATATGATGAACTGATTTATTTTGAAAGTTGTAGTTGTATTAATACCTGGCTATGTGAATTGCATAATTGAAATTATGTCTGCGTAAAAGCTAAAGTAAGAACCTGTTGGAGAATAATATCTATTCTTCGTTACTATACCTTCTCTTTAATGTTGAATTTTAAACATAAATATACTGATGATTTCAGAAGAAATTGTTATACTCACCCACTTACACTTATGAGAGTGAATTGAAATGAACAGAGTTATTATTTAAGTTGTATTGTGACTGGCAAACAGAATCCAGAATGCGCGTTTCGTCCTACTTGGGACACGTCAGCCTGATGTACCTGCATTCCAGTATTAATGTTCACAGTGAGATGCACACATTGCAACAGAGACTGACCAGTTTCAGTCTATAACAAATCAATCGAAATATACAAATTCATCCTAATACCAATGCACTCGTTGCACAAGTGTAACTGTATGAACTCAGTAGTCTAGTAGTGGACGTGGTGTCGTTTGACACGAAACGGATTGAGTTCGAATCACACTGTGAACATCAACATTAGGATGCAGATATATCCAGCCGACGATTCCCAAATAGAACGTAAGGCGCCTCATGGATTCCACTTGCCGATCCCAATCCAACTTAAATAATACTTGTGAATAGTCGTTACATCAAGGCAATTCGCTTAGGAATCACATATAGCAACAGTGACTGACCAGTTTCAGTCCATGACAAATCAACAGGAAAATACGAATTCATCAATATAATGAATAGAATTATTATATCGAACTAGACGGTTGTCATGAGAACGTAATTGCTTGTTTGATGTATTCAAGCTGTTATATTTTAAAAACTCACTTGATGCGTAATTAGGTGGTGTTTGTTCCACAATCTGGGCTGTTTTTACTTGCTTAATGAGATGTAATACAACACTAGATGCATTTATCAATAAAATTTGTTATCAAGTTGAAATACTACTCAAATTGTAGATCAATGAACAGAAGAGTCTTTTTCATGCGAGTTATTTCACTAGCATGTCCAATGATTGTTAGCTACTTCATTAACAGATTTCAATATTTGATAGAGTCTTAGTTTAGATGTCATCCTTTACTTGAATATCTAATCACACAATACTTTGTGTATTCAGTGACCGACGGTCATACTTGTCGGATATTCATTAGATCCAACATCATCTACTAGATATAATTTCTAACTGTAAGCTACTGTGATGCCCTACCTATCCTGCCAATTTAAATGAATACATTTAAGTATATTTGCCTGAATTCAAGTGAACACTTTTAATGGTTATATCAGTAGATGTTTTCACATATCGATACTACTAACTAATTTGTATGTAGTAGTGAATTCAACATTTCAAAGTCATATTTATAATTACATGAAAACATGTATACTTTATAATGTAGTATTTATAATTTGAATAATGCCTAAATATATATTAACCTAACCAAACGATTTATGTCGATATTACTAATTACTGCTTTTTAAGTAGTAGATTATCGCCAAAAACTGAAACTAATAAATAAATAAATAAATAAACTTATTTATGCGCATTTTAATCATTTCACACGACCTTTTTCAATAGTCCATTATTTATCAAGCCAGATGGTGTCTTTCTCACAATTTTCATTCTGTGAAAATGAATAAACTTATGCGTATAGAAATGGTAAACTGAACGTAGGTCTTCACTACTTCTATCCACACACACACACACATGCAGAGTTTATGGGATAGGAAGTGTTATATTGAAGATTTCACATTATGAACTGGTTATAGTTAATTAATCATCGAAAATCAAGAAGCAATGGACCTCTGTATTGTTTTAGTAGGAAACTCTTTACTAACGTTAAGCATCCATAACTCTATCAAGTATCTGACCATAGGCTGTTCAGCATTGTAATGAGTGCTTAATATTCAAAATCATTAGATCAGTTACTAATGATCTAAAATGTCTCTTTACCTACAACTGATCTGTTATGTATATTATAACATTTATCAATCACCGCAACATCATTATACTGAGACTAATTAGCTGTGATAAAAGATATTCAGTAGAGTTATCCCACTAGATTACTGGAGCAGATTTCAACAGTAGTTTGATCAGAAGTATCATTTGCCAGTAAAATTATCATTTTGTTGTCGTTATAAAGGTGATTCTGAAAATATCAAACAATGCATTTCATTAGATCATGTTAGTTGTTTAATTTTAACTTTGATAAAATAACATAACTGACATAGAAACTTCAAGATACAGGTTCGAGCCCACTTGTGTGGTGGATGGGTATACATTCCTCTATTATTCGACAGGCATTCTACTGACAAACGATAATTAACATGAAATGTACGTTAACAGCAGTTGCATGATGCCTTATCAAACTACTGACGTAGTATGCAGATGATGGTAAATATCTTTAATAATTTAATACACTTCGCCTCGAAAATGATTACTTTCTCTGAATCTGTAGACAACGATTAGTAGAAATTACAACTAAGTGTAACCTGTAAACTCTCATTCTACGTTGTCAAACAACAAAATTAATTAACTGCACTGAATGTCTTACATCCAAGTAAAAGGCATTTACCTCGACTACTTAGTTCATGACATTACAACATCGAGGAATTGATTAAAGCTAGTAATTTAAACTATCGGATGTACCTATTTCTAATTTAAAGGATAAGCCCAGGTTGCTGGGCCTGGAGATCAAAGTATTGACCCCAGAGGAGAAGTAATAGATGCTAGCTGATGAGGAATTCTGTACTAGTTATGTCTAAGCTTCTTAGTTTTTAAGTGTTGTCAGTCTATATTATAAGCAACAAGACTATAAATATGATCACAGATAGCTCATCCCCCACATCGTATCTTACGTTTAAACATTCGTTCAAAAGTTGACATGACTACTCAGTAGAATACTAATTCGAAAATTCGATTGATAGATGAGTAACCAATTTACTGCATAACTAGCAATATAAGTTAATTCCATCTCTTATGTTTATTCGTATAGACAGTGATCTAACGCCATGGATACAACAAGCAGATGTACGAAATAACTTTTAAGTTCATCCGATATCATGCTGTATTTTGTTTGAAAAGCAAAATGATTGTATTTAAGTACTTGGTGTTGTTTTTCTAAATTGAATCTTCAATTACTCAATGCCTGTTTCCCCACATGGAGTATAGATAGCCGACCAACATTCTTCAATCAACCGTGTCCTAGGCTTCTATCTCCAGCTCTCCCCAACTGCTGTTCATTTTTCTCATGTCTGCTTGCAATTTCAGGTCGATTGTGTTCTTTGGTCTTTCTCTCTTCCTTTGGCCTTCAGGATTCCAAGTTGATGTTTGCCTTGTGATGCAGTTTGATGTTTTCCCCATCTCCAGGGTCTTTTTCTAGTTTCTTCCTAGGTGAAAGTTGATTTGTTCTCTGCCACAGAAGGATGTTACTGATAGCATCTGGATAATGAATCAAAAATATCTTGAGCAGACAGCTATTTATAAATACTTATATCTTCAGAAAGGTGCATTTTGTTGTCCACCAAACAAGCTTTAGCTCCATACAATAGAACTATCTTGACACATTCAAAATTATGACTTTAATGCTGGCTGAGAGCTGGTCTGAGTTCCAGATGTTGTTTCAGTTGTAAAAATCCAACTCATACCTTGTCAATCAGCACCTTTACATTGTGTCGAACCCTCCTTGTTTACCGATGATTCTACCGAGGTATGTAAAAGTTTCTACGTAACATTTAGGTTTATTACAAAGGTAATTTTCATGCTAAAGAGTTTTCATTGCAATTTCGCATACTTTAATCCTGCACTGGATATTGACTAAAACGAATATTATCATTAGAAAAGATATGACAATTAAAAATGTAGAAGCAATTGAAGATCCAATGAAAAGATGCTGGTAAGTGGAGTTCAACTATATCAAGTATAAAACATGTTACACAGACAGAAATATAAAAGACTGACTGTGTTATTTAAAGATTGAGTACTTGTTACAAAACCCAGTGGTCTTGTATCAATTCCTTGATTAGAGAGTGTTTATACACATTAATGAGTAAGCTTGTATTAGGACGAAATAACTGTCTAGTGTGTATTTTCGATTCAAAATGATTGCCTAAGCGATACAGGTTGGTGGTACGGAACATCAAAATAAATTATAAATAGGCATTTAACTCAATATTTTCTTAACGCTAACTAACATTCCATGCATTAGGTGAAACTCGAAGAAGTGCTCTCATGAAGACGACTTATCACAGTATCATCAAAATTGGAAGAAAAGATCTGCTATTAGAGAATAATGAATGTAAACCATGCTAGCAACACTACTATAACAAGCTTCATATTGAATAATATGAATATTTTCTGTACACTGAATTAATCTCTCATTAAAATAAAAGTCAGCATACTTCAAGTACATAACTTTGAACAGTTGTCATAGTCTATGAACTGTCTAAACGTTTTATTAGAGTGAAAAACTGCATAAGGAACAGTTTTGTTGTATTCTCACTACTGATTTTCTCACTTCTGCTTCCTTTTTTTTTGCTTTGAATAGTTAGTAACCGTCAAAGTCAATAGTTCCACCTCCACTTTCTACTCTACTGCATCATCATCATATACGTAGTTGGAAGCATAAACTTTGCTTCAGTCTCTTTATCTCTCTCCCCTGCTGTGTAAATAGTATGAAGTAGATAAAACGTATTCATATAAAGATAACAAATAAAAAGAAAACGAGCGATCTGTCATTTTAAATTATTCCATTCACTTAACTACTAATCGTACTGTTGTCAATGTGACGCATGTCGGTAAGTTACAATAATTCAAGGTTATTTGTGTTTTTTATGATTTGCATATTACAATAGAGTTATTCGGACATTTCCTAAATTCATTACTGTATACTCCTCTTATCTGACTATCTGTAAAGGAATAAAAAGGTTAGACATTAACTCAATCCTTGAAGATATGGTCACTTCTTATCATGCGATGTAACAATCTTCCTATAGATCAAAAGAATCAATTTCAATGCATTTTGGGATTAGAAATGTTAGTATCTATGGAAGAGCTTATATGAATTCACAAAGAGATCTATGTGTATACGACTCTTGGCATATATTTTATCCTGATTATAGCAGTTTTCTGTTAATGCTAACTATTTAGCTCTCATTCCATAAGAGGTCAGTCGTGAGCCTTGGAAAAGTCATTAGTAGTGTTTACGACTGTGAAGCCTGGTAACTTGGTTTCGAGCATCCAAAAGAAGGAGTAAGTTCGCTCTTTTCTGATATGAATGCGAACTAGTACTGGAACTAAATAACGAAGGTTTTTATTGTTAACTACCTTCAACAATCTAACACGGTATCTGAAGTATGGAATCCCACTGGAATATGACTAATGAAATTTTTTTCTGAACTGAAGAATGGACAAATATGACAATAATCACAAATTATTATTCAGTTATCTTTTATATCAGGTTGCATTACTTTATTCATTGTTTCATTCTTCAATTTTTGTTTATTGTTCAATGTGTAATAAGAAAGTGGCATCATAGAAGATATAAAACTTTACCACTTTATAGATCATGATAAGAAAAACAGCTTGAAAATTAATGGATCGGAATACAATAAACCATATTTCATGGTAAAATGCAACTGCCATCAATTATAATCGATGATATTCGTCCTTACTACTTCCATGAATAAACTTTATGCAGTTTATAAGCTTATCTCCGAATAGCTAAAAATGGATGATTTCGTTAGATTAAGTTGCAGTGTAAGTGAAATGCACAGTAGTCCGTTATTTAATAATCCATGGGTGTGAAACGTGAAATATCAAAGCTGAAGCTATACAGAAGCTACAGGTTTATTCATAATCGTCTTCTGTGTGTTACTCAGTGTATAGTAGAATGACTGAATGAAGTGGTAAAGATGAGAAATCTTTCGATGATCTAGTGAAGTTTCATTTACTGAATTGGTAAATGCAAATATTATACATTCCCAGAAACTGTGACCTTCAGGATCGATGTTAGTAGGTGTCAAGTTGTTGATGAAGCCCACTTAATTGGTCTCAGTGCAATCAATACAATCGGTAGTTGTGGTCACTTATACAAAAAGCCTTCTTATTCTTTCTTCTTGAACAATATTTCTAATGTCAAGTCATTCTCTCTATTATTTCTATTACTGTGATTTTGAATCCCTTGCTTTTAATCTTGTTGATTTTATCTGCTTGTAAAGAGTTCACATTATAACTTGGATTGAAAGATGTTTGTGTTAGACTGTAAGTTGATTATGACACCAACGAGAGTATTTTGAGGTGGATAACTTGTTCATCGAAAAACTTGCAAGTTTACATTTTAACCCCTGTACCAAGTCCTGTAGACAAGTAAGCAGTGAGGGGGCAGGGTGGATGATGGTGTCTACAACTATAATTTCAATTATCATCTTATCTTATGATCTAAAAGTTACTCAAGTTTATCGAATCCCATTAAGATAACTACAGATTTTAACTAACTTGTAACTATGTAAATGTATTTGTTTTCTTTTCTTTCTTTTTCTTTTTTTACATTGAAAGTACATTTCTATCCTTCATTAACAAAAACAAAAAAAACAAAAAAAACGTAACTAATTAACTCATTTCACTTATAGCAATACTCATTATCATAGTAACAATTTCATAACAGAATAGTAAATGATGTTTTGTTGAATAGTTGACATCATAGAAATACACAAACATAATAATCATTCAATGAAGTAGAAGCATAGAATATTGATTGCATCATTGAAGTATTTCAATGTGTACATACTTTATGCTTGTAATACAGCATATTCTATTGAAGAAAAGAAATATACATACTGGAGTAAAACAATGTACTAGGCATAGACTTAAAGTTGACAACATCATCTACAAATAACTAACTACTGATAATCAATATAACAGTAGTAACTTATATAAAGTAATAAATCATAAATACATTACTATTAACAAAAATTTGATTGAAGATATTTAGTATTATGTAACATAATATTGGTATCTATGCATGATTGTTTACTTCGTAAAGTAATAGGACAATCGATTGATTTAGGATCATGATCATATTGAACAGATGATTGATGTTGATCAAGTAGTGCAAAGTTATTATTCATTGGTACAGAATGTAAATTAGTAGTTAAATAGGATGCATTCAATGAATGTTGATATTTTATGGATGTTTGCAGTGAATTATTATCATTATGTGAATTGATATGAAAGGTATTAGGTTCTAAAGAAATTTCCTGGGAAAAATCAATTGATTTTAATGGATCTAATCTAGATTGTAGACTACTTTCAATACTACTGATAACTGCAGTAGTAGTGTTAGTTGTTGTCGTTGTTGTAGTATTTGATGTGTTAATATTATTGTTTTGAAGTAAATGAATAGCTTTATTCGGAAAATATTCATCAGATCCAATCTGATTCTTATTATGATTATACTGGATACTTGATGAATTCATATAGTCCGGAAAAGTTTGTGAAGATGGTAGATATTTCTTGGAATCATGTTGAAATGATAACAATTCTGTTTTGAATGGATTCTGTTCTTCAGAATTAAAATTATCCGGAAAGACATTCATATAATTGTGCGTATATTGTTTGGAAATGAATGTATCTTGATGTGGATATGATATGAAAGATGAGTTTGATAGGAAATGATGATGTGATGTAGGTAAATAGCCTTGTCTACATTCAGGTATATTCAAATCATTGATGTTTCCGTCAATTTTAACATCCTCACTCTGATTATCGTCGTCATCATCATCATCATCGCCATCATCATCATGATCTTCGCTAATGCCATCATCATCGTCAGCATCACAATCATCGTCATTATCATCATTCAACAAGGGATCTTCATTACCGTCTAAGATTGTTTCATCTTCATCAACAATTTTTAGGAGATTATGTAATTCACCAATATTAGTTTGAAGTTTTTTTGTTGAATTCGAAAAATGTTCAACAGATTTTTCATTTTTATTATTAACATGTTTAATATTTGAATTTTGGGCGTAGTTTAAATTAGTTGGACTTCTGTGTTCCATACTACCACTACCACCACTTCCAGTTGATTTGGGCGGCCAACTCATTTTATTCTCTTTTTTTAAACGTCGTCTAGCATTTGCAAACCATGTAGAAACCTAAATAATTTTATTTTTAAAAAGAACATTGTCTATTACGTAATCACTTTAGATATTAAGTATTGCATAATGAGTGTATAGATAAATGAAGGATTCTTAATGAACTGAATCATAGTTCTTTGTATGCAACATAGAATAAAAAAGTATTATAATACACTAGGCTATGACATCTGCTAGGTAAGTTTACTGCATACGAAACTATGCAAATTCATAATCCATAGGTTATAAACAATGTA
Source organism: Schistosoma japonicum (assembly GCA_025215515.1). Classification (NCBI taxonomy): domain Eukaryota; kingdom Metazoa; phylum Platyhelminthes; class Trematoda; order Strigeidida; family Schistosomatidae; genus Schistosoma; species Schistosoma japonicum. The sequence goes on from CM046065.1 coordinate 23,515,349, forward strand.
GAACGGGGCGTTTATCTACATTTAAGCCAGTAAAATATGGGACAAGCTGAATATAAGAGTAGTAGTAGTGGTGGAAGTATAAGTTGCATAAGTAGTGACAATGACATTAAGTATTAACAGAATGATACCATACTAAGGAAGAGTGAGTTAAGGAAACTTAAAATATATACAATAACTCCAAATCGTAAGATCCAAATGGATACAAAGAGTAAGTCATAACACTAAGTGCCTGAAACTTTTGATGGCGGTTACTGTATCGACACTAATCAAGTAGTTTGCATCTGTCAAATCAATAGTTTACGATTGTATACAGTAATGCTGTCTCAATTGGACTGACTTAATGTCAACCTACACGAATTAGTAGCATGTCAATGTGGGATTGGCGAAATGTGTCACAACTATCTCAGCTGATGAAGATTTCTAAATTCAGCATAGCTTACTCTTTAATTAAAACATATGTACATGACAATTCACTATTAAGTGAGTTTCATTAAATTTGCCTATTCTTAATGCCAGGATGTGTGGAAGATGTATACGACTTCTAGTCAATAGACATAAATCACTGAGTATGATAATGTCGAGTTCTCTGGTCTACCTATTCTATCGGATTCACTGTTAAATGGAAATCGAGCAAAGTCTGTTTGTAAATCTCAGCCAGTGAAATGTACTCAATGTTAAGTGTCATATAGTTAACCGTCAACTACAATAGATAATGGTGACGCAACATCACGAACTGATTAAAAACAAGTAAGTGCATTATTAGATAGTCAAGTGATCAAAATGAGGACAAAATGCCTCGGGTTCTGTTGTAATATAGTCGTAAACCAACGTTATAATAAAGTGGCATACTAGCACAAATCATTCGTTCAGTCCTTTCAAGGTATTGCTGATTGTCTAGCTAATATCAAAGTATAATGTAAAATTACAGGTATCTAATTAGTAGAAATATAGAACGCTAATGTCAACTTACTTGGGTTAATGTCATTTTAGTGATAATAGCGAGCATTATCTTTTCACCTTTAGTAGGATATGGATTCTTCATATGTTCTTGTAACCAAACTTTCAATGTGGTAGTACTTTCTCTAGTGGCATTCTTTCGACGTGTACCATCTAATCCGTAAGGGAATCTATGAAATGAATTAAAAGTGTAATTCATTTCATTTAAAGTCATTTCAAAAGGATAATGATTGATCATTGTAACAGAGTTAAACTATGCTCTTATGCCGACTAACCATTTTTAAGGATTACAACTGATGCAACTTTGACAGATTTCTACTAGTTATCTCGAATTTGTAATATTGAACTCGTTCTGTTGATGAGAGTATCATTGTGGATGCCTATCTCTTACATTCTCTCGAACTAATTATTTAAACTACGGTTATCCACAACGTTGTCAATTGTTCGCAAGGTTTATTATATAGAACTTGTTTAATCATATTTCCATTCAGTTGTCATATCAGTTCAGTTACACTACAGTGTAACTTCCACTTAATGATTTTATTTTAAACATCCGTAGTAGTTTACAAATGTCAACCATGAACATGACAGTGTTACTTAGCCCGGCAAATTGGATCGAATGTATGAAGTCTTTAATATCAGTCTCACTTTAATATGCGTTAAATGAATGCAAATTAACCAAAACTAATAATTACAACCGACTTGGGGAACAACAAAAGTGTTGTAAGTAACCTTTACTTTAGTCAAACTATGCAATGAACAATCTCTGCAGAACTTCATATCTTTGTCATAGTCAACTGATTCTCATAGATTTCTTAGGTAATAATCAGTAACTGAGGATGATTTCTGTCATACACAATGTAAGATACAACACTGACGACATTAGATTCTGTTCTTACAGTGTTTGGTAACTGGATAACAATGGTAATGTAGATCACTAATTTCTGCTCTGAGTTATCTGATTGCTCCATCATAGCTAAATACTTCTTAATTTGACTCATTTTGATACCAAGATTATACTTTATTAAAAAACCTCGAAATTACAATGAAAGAGCTTTCTGAGTGCCTATTCTTCAATATTTCTATCTTTAAGTAATATGATACCGCCACATTTTGATATCATTTGGAATTTTCCTGAACCCAAAGTACATAATAGGACACTGGAAGCGTCTTAGATGATAAGTGACATTTTTACGGGGTTGACTTAATATAATGATCAAATAAGTGGAAAAATGTTTGTCTTAGAGGAGGCCAATCAAGGTGTGAAAGCGCAGTAATGATTGTCGAAGATTGTAAAGACGAACGATTTTAACTTGAATTAACTAGATAGTGTTTATTGAAATATGGGATTCTAGGCACCTACTAATGACGAGAGTTAACTATCGATAAGCTCCGCCGAAGCATAGTTACTTAACGAGTCTTTAAACGTAAAGTATTGCTTTGTTGAGAAAAATACGGTAGATACAGTTTGGACGTAGAATTTAATGGCTATCGAATTTTTTAGGATTAGAAATCGAGTACACAAATCACGACTAACTAAGTCCATATACAGGAACTAACAGTAACTTACAACATCACTTAGTTTCACTATTCAAATCAAAGTGAATAGAATCTTTACGACAATTTTTTTCTTACTTACCCATGATGATTAAGATGTCCAGTAGTAGAACCATTGGGTTGAGTGAAACTCCGTAAATGTCCATTATTTGAATAAACTGATTGATGTAGATGAGGATGTGAGAAGTTGTGAGCAGATCTCGATAAATTTGGATGTTGTGGTAAGTTTCCAGTAAATGAATATGAAGTATTATTACTACTACTAACTTTAATATCATGATTATTATTCTGTATATGAAATTTATGTTGATCAATAGACAAGTCATTTGATGCCATTCGTGAATGAACTGATTGTTTTGAATGACTCGAATTTATTACATTAGAATAAGCATTCGATGTTGACAAATGAACGGGAGGTATACGAAGGTACAATGCATTATTCAATGTTACATCTACATTTGGATTGAGTAACTCATTTGTTCGAGAACAACTTATTGGTGAATGTAACGAGTGATCTGTTTTCAATGGGTTCTTTTCTGACGATAATTTGTAATCATTCGGTTGAAATTTCTCGTAATCCGAATGTGTTGAGTTGGTATAATGTTCAGAAATATTTCCATTAGCTTCACTGATACCAGTAAATGTGACTGTAGTATTTGTAGCATTCGATAAGAATGAATGTGTAGTTGTTAATATACTTGAATTATGATGCTTTACCTGAGTATATAAACTATCATTAATGTTATTTGTTATACAGGATATAGTACTCATCAGATTACTAACAGTAGTATCTTTCTGACATTGTGATTGTTGTACACCATAATTGATTAATGGTTTCGATGAAAACAGTCTATTGATGTATGGTGTGTAATGTGAGAATTCTGTTAAATTTTGCTCATCTTTTCTAGTAGAATGAAACTCTCTACTAGTATTATCATATTGGGATATGTTGACTTTATGATTGCCTCCAACTTGGGATTCTATTTGTACACTGGAAGATGATGCTGATCCACATGTGGTTGGTGATGATATGTCTAACTGTGAAAGTAATCTACTTTTTGATGCTTCTAACTCTAAATGATTTGAAGCTACAACTTCTACATTATTCAATTCTTGACACTGTTTGCCATAAGTTGATTTATGCGGTTCCATAGAGTTGATAGTTGAATGTAGGATTTGTTCTTCATGATGTTGATGAAGGTTATAATTAGATTTATGAAAATTAGTAGGATAATTCAAATGATTAGAATACTGTTGATGATATAATGAAGTTTTTAATGCATAATCGGATGCATTTGTTAATCTCACCGATGAAGCAACCTCTACATTGTCTGTTTCATTCAATTCTGTATTTAGTTGTTTTAAACCAGAAACACTTAAGTCGTTGATTAAATTTCTTTCAGAATATTCTAGATTGTGATAAATTTTTCTATGCAAAGAATGAAATGAAGTATGTGATGATTCTTGATGTTGTTGCTGACCACCATGTTGATCTTCTTGTATCAGATTGTTTCTCATATCATCACATTCCCATGAATTATGTTTAATACTGTAATCATTTATCTATAAAAGTCAAATTGAAAATGCAATTCATGTCTTACACTGATTGCAGTATAAAAGTAAAAGAATAAACTAGTTGATACATCATTTAGAATAGGCTTGTATCTTCCCGCTGATTTGTAATGGACTGAAACTGGTCAGCCTTTGTTGCCATTTGTGCATCCTGAGCGGATTGCATCTATATAGCGGTAGTACACAGTACACCGTCTGGACACAGTAGTCTAGTGGTGAACGCGGTGGCGTTTGACACGAGGCGGACTGAGTTCGAATCCCAGTGTGAACATCAACATTGGGATGCAGGTACATCCAGCCGATAAGTCCCGAATAGGACGAAACGCGGGTCCTGAATTCCACTTGCCAGTCACAGTCCAACTTAAATATAGTTGATAAATCAGTTAGAGACCCAATCTACTGAAAGATAACTCATTGCAATGTGCAAAATACTCTTCAATGTACTGATGTGCTAGATAATGCAAAGACAACCGATGAACACTTGGTTTAATTCAATGCATCTTCAGTGTTCATTACAATCTCCCCCACACCCATCTACCCTTCGTGAAAGTAACAATACAGATTGCATATGTAAAGTGGCAGAGATTCTTTTCTTATTAAAGACTGAATCCAATCAATTCTATCTACCTATACAGTAGTGGATACGTAAACAGGAGAAATTCTATACTAGGAAGAAAGAATTGTATACTGTTCACTGGTTTTCAGTGATACCTAACTAGGATCAATCTATGATGAATAAATAGAATATTCCAACTGATTGCTACTATATAGCATTAATGGTATATCAACTCATGGAGTGAGTGATTGTGTCAAATTAGATTTTGAAACCACATACAGAGAGTTAAATGATTATAAGATAATTTCATGAATATGACAAGCGTAAAGAATTGAATTCTATTGATGTAGAATCGGTAGGTGGCATACAAACTGAATTATATTTAAGTTTTATACTGAGAACTAGGAGTAGTTTGTTAATTAGTGAAAACCACCGAGAAGGAAACAACAGTTCATGCCCAAAATGTTAACAGGGATCAAGTATTTTAGTTTCGCCACAAATGATGAGCATTTAATCTTCAGATGACTTAGTCAACATCGAGTGCTTCCCACTTCTATCCGTAATAGGTCAATTTCAGAGTTCTAGTGAGATATGATTAGTGGATTATAATGAAAAGTAGTGGATGAAGCTCATACAACACTACGATCTATAATAAAGATTATTGGATACCACCTCTTTCATTTGAAGTTACTATATCTAATAACTGATCAGATTTTCAAAGTATACTTTTGAGAAGTCCTACATGAGAACAAACATAGCTGTACAACAGAAGTCCCTCGATGACCTGGAATGTTGAATCCAACAATGTTTAATAGTTTCAACACTTCTATAATCGATATTGATTTACATGGACACTTACAATTTCAATGAATCTAAACGAACACCATATTGATGTATGAATTATTTCGCTTTCAATTTTAATGCAGCTGATATCAATAGTGATTATGATTTGCTTCAAGGAACTTTGAGAAATGTCACATAAATTAATTCATTTCATTAAATAGATTCTTATTGTTTCCCTTCAAACTTGAAAAGAAGTTATCTAGAATGGTGAATGGGTAGATCATCAGGTAGGTAGGTAGGTAGGTAGAGATAAGTAGGGTAGTTAAAGTGATTGATAGTTAGATAAGTTCAATGTTAAATTTACTCTTTGTTATGATTATATACATGATCTTAATGGAGATGATGATCATGATAGGAGAAAGTTGATTGATGCGTTAAGATAAATAATGGATATTTTTTTACAAATTAACATTTCACCATTAACTCTATTCATCTAATATGAGATTCTGTGGTAAGATCGTTATTGTACATTCCGTTTCCACACACACACACACACACACACACACACACACACGAACACTCTCAGTTGAACGTCAGCTAGAAATATCCTTTACTTCTTTTCTTCTATCTTTCACTTAGGTGTTAAAATGAGAATACACCTGTAAGCTGGATTCAATTTTTCATTGTTTATTAATGATGGTTGTATATTGTTGATGTGTCTATTCACATAGATCCATTAAGCATTTGTTATATTTTTCTGTCTTATTTTTTTACGTCTACATACCTTCGTTACAATTCCCACTCTTCTCCCCCCTTCCCCCACATCTTCCATCATCATCATCACCACCACCACCACTACAATCACAAAGAATTTTTCAATTTCACATTAATGAAGTAAGAAATGAATTATTCAACAATCTATTCATTGAAAAAGATTATAAACATCCATCGACTGTTTCTTAAGTGTATGTGTGTGTATGTACGTTTGTGCATAGGGTGGAGTTGATTTGCATCATCCCCTTCTCCCTCCCTCCCCCTGTCTCCTGCCATGCACACTAAATTGTATCTTGAAATTTATCTAAGATACTTAGATTTTTACGCTTAAATATGCATTTAAACAGATTTTTTTATAGTTATTTTTTTTTGCAATTTAATGCTAATTAACTTTGAACTACGACAGTAGACTGTTCTCTGTTCATTGAAGTATAAGATACAATGTACTGGAATAGTTGATGAAATATACCAATAATCACTAGAGCGTATTTCAAGTAATGAATAGAGAAAAATTAAACGAAAACTTAAGATGATAGAAGTGATTGAATGAATTTGGTTATACTGAGTTCGCTGAGCTGGATTATTCTGTTAGGAGCTCACTCCGTTGAATTCATCTAGAATGATAATGAAAGCGCCGAAATTAAATCATCCAACTTAGAGAATGCAGTATAATTGAAACTTATAACTTAATATTGTTGATTTGTGTACATGGTATTATCTCAATAAATAATGTATAGTTATGATGTGAGGCAGTCGCTTACAAATGTCAATAAGTGATGCCTATGTAGCATTAAAATCTAGGAAATATAGAACATTAGAAATCGACTTAATGGTCTCAATGGTTAAGAGCTACTTAGCCTGGAGATCTTAAGTTTGATCCCCAGTGGAGCTGGGGATAAGAATCACTGCAAAGAGTTCAGTATTCGAAGATACAACTATTCAATAATTTGTAGGTTTTGGCTATCGTCAAATCAACGTGATTCTACGCTATGTAAACACAACATTCAATAATCTCTACAACACTCCATGATGACAATCATAATGTGCTTACCGATGATAAACTTTGATAGATAATTTTAGACATCTTAGTAAGAAAAGGTGATCATCAGTGGTCTTCCTTATTAAGTGTAAGACATACATCACCAATGGAAATAGATTACAATATTTCAGTGTCAAGAAATGAATATTAGCTATGTGGTCTGTAAATTGAGTTCTTTCTTTAAGTAATAAATGTACTAGATTCGATCCCTGCTACGGCATTTGAAGAATGATGCCAATAGAACCTAGACAATGATGAAATGGCTACTTGTCTAACGTCAATCCATAATTTAAAGCACACTCCACAAACCTCGTATACTAAAGACGTATTTTGTATTATCACAAATTATAGCACTATGTTCCAACTACACAATGATGATTTTTATTATACCACTGATTATAAGGAATATACATCATGAAAGTTACACAAAAACTGGTCACTTTCATAGTTTCGATAATCCTAATAACTGCTTCGTCGAAATCTAACAATAGATATTTCTGGTTCAATGGTGTAAATGATTCCATATCATCTTTCTTTGAGACTATCTCATAGGTCCAATTCCTGATGGAATCTTGAATGCAAACTATCAATTGGAACTTAACTAGAGCATGACAGTGTATTGTTGAATGATGCATATACAAGGAAATGATATTTGATTTATGGTGGTTTACATGGAGATTGTCGTTTGTATTCATCACGGAATAATATTTGCAAGGTAACATTAGAAACCAATGAGCAGTGGACAGTTGTTTCATTCTAGTATAGAACTACCCATCAGTTCATACTATCGATTCCGTCAGGTAATCAAAACCAAGTTAGTGAACCCTTAAGTAACAAACTTTTCATTATGACTTAATGACAAATGATGCAGTTTCAGTAAATTATCTCTGAATTCCGAGTTTTAAATGACTAAACGGTTCAAACATGAGTCCATTGCGGTTTACCTGGCATTCTCCGCCACTACATAACTATTTCAAAGTGGTTGCAAATCGTAAACCAAATTCATGATTGTAAGTAATGGTTTGCATCATAGAATTCTAATTCAATTCTACTATGGTAGTCACATTTATTGCCATCTGAGAAGATGAATAATAATCTCGTAGCATTGTTCACAAGTTACAACTTAAAATGAATCCCTTAAAAATAAAGGTCTAGTAGTTTCCTGTTATTGATAATGCAACAGGTGCTTTCTTAGAAAATGCCTTCAATTTTTACCTTATTTAGGTTGTAATTCATTATTATTACCTTTATACCTAATGAACAATGTTGATCGACATTTAGACTCAGTAGTTTATTAGTTTCATTTCTCACAGCAACAATAGGCCATGATAAGTTCATCCAGCTAACAAGTGTGTTCACAACGTACTGCAACTTATCCCTGACTTTATTTCCAGATACAAAATACCAGTGTGCATTGATTATTCGTCAAACACTGATCAATGTCATGTTTATCTAGTTCTAGGCGCTAATCGAATTCTATCAATAAAACTGTAATGTTGTCACTAGTTCAAGCGACATGAAATCCTGTTCATTATTTTGAGGAATCAAGTGGTTGAAGTCAATCAATGAATAACTCAGTCTCATAGAATTTTAGTCATCAAAGTGACAACTTTTTTAAACTGTGAAGCATAGAGATTTCATTTCGAATTCACTAGGGTAGTTTATTACTCTACAGAGTTACAATTAAAGCTTAGTTGACAACGTCTAACTAACACGAAACATAATTGAATGAGGATTTCCTACTGACTATCTTCAATAATCTAACTTATTTAACACTCATTAGAAGCAGATTGTCTAATAATAAATAACAATAATGAGTGGAAAAGGCCTCTTTGATTATGCGCTTAGATGGAGAATCTTCTACCGTTTGTGTATTCAATAGATTAAATAATGAATATTGTTTCTTGATTAGCTGGTTGGTTGGTTGATTGATTTTGTTTTAATGACTATTGAACATACATTATGCATTACAATTAGACAGTTGTTCAGTTAGTGAACATGTGAACGTGTGTGTGTGTGTGTGTCATTTGGTACTTTTCTACTTCTGAATCTTTCATTAATGGAACTCATTTAAAAAAGAAAAAAGGCAATGAATACTTTGCAACTATACATTTGTTTAAATTAAATATAGTGAATTCACTTGTGTTAGAGAAAATTATTACAAGCCATGAAATATTAGGAAGCCACTTCTTCCCTGCATAGGACTCATCAACTGTAAACATTTACGATATCACTTAATACTTAATTCAGAACTGTTAGATTTAGCTGTAAACACTAAAATGAGAGACTATTAAGCCCTGTATTCAATGGTTGATATTTTTAACTTTAGTCAGTTGGTGCTACCTTAATGGTTGTCTACACAAAGTCAATTTGTGGCATCCAATTCAAATTTTACCAAAACTCACAAATTATCAGTCTATTTTGATTTGAATTCTCCTGTTTATATAACAGCCATTGTTGGTAGTAAGTTGTTGGAACTTACTTAGAAATGTCAACCACTGAATGTTAACATGTGAATTTGAAGATTAAATCGCTTTCTGTAAAGACCTGAATATCTTCTATTCAATCCCTGGGTCGACGGTAAATATTCACCTTCACTCTGTAGTCCTATACACGAATATTAAACTAAATTTAGTCTCTGACATATAACAATAAAAGTAAAAGTAGAGTCTTATTAACGTGAATTTATATCTTGTCATTGGAGTGAAAGCGGTCAATCCCCGTTGTTATATGTGAACCCTCAGCGGATTGTCTCGATATGGCTGTTAATCATAAGTATTATTTAAGTTGAATTGTGACTAGCAAGCGGAATCCAGGACGATGGATGAGTCTTAAATTGGACGAAACGAACTTCTTGAATTCCACTTACCAGTCACAATCCAACTTAAATAGTAGAGACTTAATTAAATCAGTTGACTAAAGAGTGGTTTATATTTCTGTTTCTTCGTCTAAGTGACTGATATCGACTTATCACTACACTCAGTGTACACAATCCTAAAGGTTGGTGGTAAAAAAAAGTGTAATAAACAGTTTTTTTTATTAATAGGGGCTTACGAGGCTCATCTATGAGATGTTCCATACTAAGGCGAAATGCATATGTGCTACTACCTAGTTATCATTAGCTATCTAATTCAAGTCATTTCGTGCTATTAAAGTAATCTGTGTCTACAACATTCAATTACTATTATTTTTTTAGTTGTATAGTTACTTGTTACCAATTCAATGCTGTAGAATTTCCATTTAGAATGTTTTCAACGTATTGATTTAAATAAACAAAAACTATCGATCGTGTTACTGAAGTATGTTTCATCACCTCAAAACTGAACAATCGCAAGTACATCCAGTGTTTTCTTATTAATAATCAATAATATTTGTTATTGACCTGATGGAAAACAGTTTTGAAATGGTCAGTTACCAGGTTTTCACAGTTAGGATCTTATAAATAATAAGTGAAATTGAATTTTATGCTTCTATATACAAATTCGAAGAATTTGCAGTCCTGACATTAGAGATGAACAATTAGATGGTCTAGAGAAAATGTTTATTGCAAATGAAAATCCACTTAGGTTTATTAACGATCACTGGACATCTTGTAAACACAGACTGCTCATTTATGATTCGTTGATAATCATCTATACAATCAGAAAAAGCATTTGAAAGACAGTAATATTTCGTCTTCTTTCTATTGATGAAAACTTGGTCATACACTTAATCAAGCCATAAATATGGATCCAAATGGAACTTGTGCAGTCTTCACTTTTTCCTTAGACCTAAACTCAAAGTGAACAAACAATTTTCTAAAGATCATTGCTACTTCCCTATGTTTTCTTGTTTACCTTTTTCAATGAACAAACTCATTTTCACTTATGAACAGATTTCAATTTATCATGTTACGTCACCCTTTTCCACAATTAATAGTCTTTATCTAATTTCTATGACGATTTTGATGAATACTTGATTACCATTTTCAAATTCGTCATGGAAATAACGTCTCGTTTATTGTTGTTATGTACACTCATTCACTTTGTTTGACAAGTATTATTGATTATCATTGTCATTGTTACACACTGGCGATTGTACAGCTTTGAAGTAAGGAATTCGCCTATCACAGAACTCTTCACTGTGAATCCTATTCATGTATTCAGTTGTCTCAGAAATTATTCGCCATGATCTCTACATAGTTTCACTTATAGAAGTAGTATATTAATTTGTTTTTTTAAATTTACATGAAAACCTAGTGAAATTGAATGAAATAATGTGTTTTTCTAATCGATTCTGTGTTCTTCCTTAAATTAATTAAGGGAATAATTTAAACTATGAGAATTATGTCAGTAGTCAGTAGTATAGAGTTTAGTCAGGAAAAAATAATATCACTGAGGCTAGTTGTTTACATTTCCCTTAAAGTGATGATAACTAGGTATCAGTGAAAACCAGGAAGTACTAGATAGTTATTTCGTCCTACCATATGACTCTTCAGCGATATAAACCCTCGATTCCTCAACTGAATCGCATCAAAGGTCTTCAGATTATCGAACATTTGACTTTCTGCACTCAAATAAAATGAGTTTATGACGAGTAAAAACAAACAAAATTTGTTATATATCATCACAAAACCATTACAAATCAACTCTGAGATTGTTTACAGTGATGTCAGTATTCACAAAGGATGTTCTACCTGGTAACTATGATCATTTATAAATTTCACTTAACTCATATGAGCTTTGCATTATTGTATTGTTATCACAAAGATTCATATTGAATTTACTAAAAAGTGTCAATTATGAATCTATTAATGTAGTATAGCGCAAAATGTTAAATAAAAACCAACAAGAAGAATAAACTGACGATTGAAGTGAGAAAAAAGGAAGAGTTGAAGTGAGGGAAGCAGGGAGAATCTAGAACTAGAAATTTACTTATCACTAATTAGTTAACTAACTGAAACCATTGAATACAATAAACAGTTATGAACAATGAAATGAAGTCTACCAATAACCTCAATCATAATTCAACAACAAAAAAATCTCTTTTTCTCTTTCATTTAAAACTGACTAATCATTATGTGTCAACAGTAGTTATCAATGGTCATTGAAGTTGATCGATTAAGTTTCATTTCACATCTTCTACTTCTTTCTTTTGTTCTTACTTAAACTAAAATATACATGAATATTCATTCATTATGTGTATGAATTATTAGATTGTTCATATGAAACTATCATGAATTAGTTTACATTAAGTTATAATCAAAAGTGTTATTCACATGGTTTCTAAACGGTTCTTCTATTCTCTTTTCATCTTCTCTTTCACTGTCATCTTCTTTCAGTATAAACTGTAATAACTTCTTAATATTTATGCCTAATAAATCTATTCTTACACTAATAATAGTAAGTAGTAATAATAATAATAATAATAGCAACATTATTATTATGATTATTGTTACTATTAATAGTAAGCCTAACCGTAACTTCAAAGGACTAAATAAGTGAAAAGAAAACATCATTATTATCCAGTTTAAACTATTTTCTTCTTCTTTTTTGTTTTAACTAACCAAAAAAAAAGAACAAAAAAAAGACAAAAACAAAACTTCAAAAATAAAAAAAGAAGAAAAATATTTTCTTGAAATGAAATTTAGTAAAAGAAAAAAAAAAACAAACAAGTAAAAAAATGGATAGAAGCATTAACTAAAAGAAAGACAAAATAGAGAAGAAGAAGAAGAAGAAAGAAAATGAATGAACTAAAAAAATGGGGTATACAATTAATGATGCCTTTTTTTGGTGTGTGTTTTTTCTTGGCGGTATATTTAAAAGAAGAGGAAAAACAATGGAATACTAAGAAGAAGAGGATTATTCAAATGTTATACGATTAATAAGTGAAAGATAACAAGATACACATTGACAGATAGTTCAGAGAATATGAACAACCTCTACATTCCATTATACATGAACACACAATACAATCATAGAAGAAAACATGTGAAGTAAACAATACAAACAGAGCATCTTCTTGAAAATGACAAAAGATTCATCTTTGTATTCATCTTATTTAGAACTAATAATATCACTACTAATAATAACTATGTGTATACATTAGTTTAGATAATGATATTCTGTGGTTGAAAGAAATCATCAGTAAACTCAACATTTCCTACTGAATGCTTTCAACAAGACATACAAACAACATAAACACAATGAATAGTCACTTAGACTGTTGACTATATCGAATTTCAGTGGACAACTATGATCAGTTAACTGTAAATATCTTAGTCAAGGACTGATTAGTTCAATGGTAATATCTCAAACTGTAAACCTGGTTGATATAGGTTCGAATTCCATAAAGAGCCTCCATTCCTCTAGGATTATAAAAATCAGGTGTTCACAACTGACATACACAATGTCTTAACAATGGTATTTGTATTTAGTTAATTTGGTTTACTGTTAGATTGTTATAAATGCCTCACTTCTTGAGATCACTGGCATTATACTGTTGACAAAACATATCATAGTACAAGTGATGTGAAGTTAACAAATGTAAATTATTGTGTAATTATTCTATGTTAAGTGATTGAATTTAATCGGTAGATAACCCTATCTTGTTTTATTTACCCTGAACATGAAACTGTTTGGCATGAAGTACATTCAATCTTAAAGAAATTAATGATATAAACTGGATTCAAATGACAGACTAGATATCAACAACAACAATCACTACTACTCATTGCTCAGAGTAACTGATCTACATAACTCATGTTTTCAGGAAACATTCATCAAAATCTACACCATTACACTTTACGAATACATTGCGTGATTTTTTTTCGTAAACTGATTAATATGTGGAAATTCAATAGGTCATAACGAGTCATAAATATTTTAAGACATCCAGTGTTGATATTCAAGCAGAGATTCAAAGCTAGTAACTTCCGCCTCACGTAGCAACATGTTATCCAATAAGCTATTCAGTTAGTATACATCATGACTTACGCCACAACCATTAAGTAATATAGTCGTAAGGGTTCGAGAATGATTTAAGGATTTCCAGTGATCAAAGTGCTTTGATTTGTTAAACAAGTACTTTAAAACTGAGCATATACCATTTAGATATGCAAAATCTTGATATCAGTTTATATTAATTGACGTTATCGTGAATTCTCATTAAAATCACGTTTATCACATATAAATACTTAATTGATGAAGATATTCGATAACTTAAATCAATAAAATAAAACATCATAACTGATAAAATTCAGACTCGTCGGGAGGGAGATAGTCATCATCAGTGACAATAGATGATCGTTGCTCAATGTAATAAATTAGTTGAAATTTAACGAGTTGACTCAGGCCAACCCAGTGGTGCAAAGTGTTCGACAACCTGAAGGTCCTGGGTTGTGTTCCCCAGCGGGATCAACAGTGCATACTGCTGATGAGTCATATAGTAGGACCAAATGGTTGTCCAATGCTCTCCGGTTTCCAGTGGTGCCCAAGTAACATCAACATATAGCAAAAATTTACTGCTAAGATCACTTGTTAATTTTCAGTTTCTTCTGGCAGTTGAAAACCAGGAAGTTCTAGATTACACTGATGTTACTTAATCCACCAGACATCAGTTGTCATCACCCTAAAATACCAAACAGAACGAAGCCTATTGACAAAATGTTGCATTCACAATCGATTACAGGAGGTTCTTAATCCATTTGCTTTAGTTGATTAACATTATAACACATTTATTATCCGAAAAAAACTGATGTGTAACTAGATGACAGAACAAGTGACAATAATAATTAATCATATTCAAGGTCGTGAGAACAAGCCCCTAGTCATTTATGAAGAAAATCTCATATCTCACTCCTATTAAACGTTTTTGCCAATGAAGTCATCCAGAACGACGATGAAAGCTTCATAGTTAAACCATCCAGCTCAGAGAATGCAGTATAAAGGGAACAGTTTGTCGTAGTTTTCTCATTATGAAAAAAACATAAGGTGACTTTTAGTAAACTTACAGTTATTATGTATTCAGGAGTTATATTAGAGATCATTAGAGATCTGATTCATCAGTGAATCAATCAACATTGTTCAATGTTGTACACTGGGGACTCCTATTAAGGTTAATCTATGACAAATACCATGAATACCGTATAACCTCATCAATGGTGCTATAATCCTGTAATCACTAATCATTCACTTCTGCATGAGTTTTTAACGTTCTAACTATGGAAGTGAACACCAACTCAGAAGGTTAATGATCAAATGTTTACTTCATGGAATGAAGATCATGATGTATACTTCAAAGAAGCTACATAAATTAATCAGTGCTGTTTTCTTGTTCATTAGTGTCAATACTGATAGTAACTTAAACTGCCTTCTAAAAGTGTTTATAATATGGGATTCTGATAAGAAGAGACTAAATCAGTTACATTTTTAACTTTATCAAACTGTTTCATACTTTCATAATGTAAGTTACAACTGATGTGAAATAACATTTTTTTCAATTATGTAAATAAGTAGTATCTAATTAAAATTTCTCAACATGTGGTCAATAATAGAAATCAACGATAATTCACGCAACAATTTGATATCAGTGTATAAATGTCGTTATGTTAATGGAAATTGAACAGTTGTTGCAATGAAGAATAGAATTCTATGCGATGTCGTTGTTAAGACTAAGCTTACTGTTAAGTTATCAGAATAGTTAAGTACGTTGAACATCATGTATTTAATAGAGATTAACCTAAATGAAATGGATACAGTGAAAGTTAAATAGTTGAATGTAGTCAGTAGGTAGTTAGGTTAGTAAAGTGTATATAATAGTGTTTCTATGGAATTCATACTTGTATCATTCATGTTCACAGTCTTCCCTGTTGTATAATCTACGATGGTTTCTCACAGAAGATCAAACTATAGATGTAAAGTAGTATTAAATCTACTATGAAGTCGGAGTTTTCTGTTAACTTACATGTTCTCTCCAAAACTACCTCACATTAAAACCATGACATCAAGATACTTAAACTTACTCTATAGAACCTAGTCAACTCTATCCATGTCAGTGAATAATTCTTCTACTCTAATGTATGATATATAACTTCATCCAGAACCCTTCAAACATTTAAATAGTCATAAGAGAGAACAATTTCTGTATGTACAGATGATATATACGTACATGTAGGCATATGTTAGTTTCTTTAATGATTTATAGACATTTTGCCATGCTAAATCATCTAAACATTTGTATCAATGTTTTACTTATAACCATACAACTAGATTCATAAATCTTTGGTCAATTGAAATGTTTCACTGAGTAACATTGAATTTCGACATTCCACTGTTTCATTGTGCTTTATGAGTTTCCTAGTTTCTACACACCCTATACATAAATGAATACACAAACAATTTTTAGTATACAGATAGACATTATCATTCTGTTTCGCTTTATACACACAATACAAGTAGACAAACATGTGAACATCACTTCAATATCTTCTTCTGATGTTATTCAACGGAGAGAAATACCTTCAACAGGAATGTAGTAAATAAAATATGCAAAATGAATCACATAGATAGTGATTAGTGCATTCAACTTGGTACTTGTTGTCATTGAATTATTTATAGTTGTGATCCAATTGTTATTTATTAAAGAACTAATCACAATGAATGTTTAAATTTACATGAGATGTCGTAAATGTGCATAGATCAACTTACTTTATTCTCTATTTAATGATATTGAATTGAATAGACTTAGTGTTAGACACATTATTATTTATTTATTTACTACCCATTTATATACTACTAAAAAAATACTACTATTAAACAGATATAAACGAATATTTATGATTAGTGAAATTTACTGGTATGTTGTTTGGAAATGGCGTCTTTCACTAGTGTACATATTCATAGACATAAGTAACAATTTCATGTGTACAGTATTCCATGAAATCTTTATTCTTTACGATTGTTTTAATACACAGTCATATAAGTAGTACAATTGATGTGATACAGAAGATGTATAACTCAATTGGATGATTTAGCTATTGTTGACTTATAAAATTTTTACTATCATTCTAGACAGACTTCTAATAAAAGTGTAAAGTATTGTTTATTCCACATGATTATCTTAATCTGTCTTGCTTACTTCATCTATGACTTTGTTTCAATAGGTCTTGTTATCTTCATGTATATTTTCATTCACTTTATCTTTGTCTACATAACTATTTGTTCACTTTCATGTGAGTTTAGACATTTGCTAGACGTCTACTTGAGTAGTGATTGCTAAGTGATAATTGGGATACTTTTACACGGATTTCCTGTCGTTTTCAAATTTCCACTTCATCCTTATCAAATGGGTGACCACATTTTCCTTCAAGAATCACTAGTGTTAGTATATCATATGCTTCCGATGCTAGTGTGTTCTTATGTATGTATAGGTGAGGTAAGGTTACTACTTAGTCCAATATAATGGTTCTTACCTTTGACATACTTTATTTTGTAGGCGATTTCTTCTTGTCATTCAAGCGACACAAATGAGACGGAGTTATTCATTTGGACTGTGAGCGACATATATTACAAATGATTTTAGTAAAGAAATTATGTAACTCAAGAGGTTGGTTTCGGTTACATTAAGTTTCCATTCAGCTCAGTGAACACAATGTAATCAAAAAGTCTATCCTTATTGAATACATCAGACAGCTTAGACAATAATAAAAAGTATGAAACTATTAAGATGAATTTGTGTCTTCTTATTGATTTGTTATGATAAGTACATCCAGCTGATGAGTCCTAAATAGGATGAAACGTGCATCCTGGATTTAGCTTACCAGTCACAGTTCAACTTAAACCAGTGCGAAACTATGTTAGAATTATTTGTTATGTATTATAAATCACATCAACGATTGCATTGATAAAATGATGGAGAAAATTATTTCAGCTCATTCGGAGATTTTGTCAATGTCATCAGCGCTGCATGTATCGACATAAGTGGTAACAAGTAAATACAAGCAGAAAACTATGCTGATGAATCAGAATGAACTGACTTAAACTTTTGTGAGGAAGGAGATCAACAAATTATAAGAGAAATACTGGAAACTATGACAATCACAATAATCTACACTCAACAAACGTACCGACATTGTCTGTATCTATTAACTAGACAAATATTCCAACAAGAATACAAACATTTTTTTGGTTTGATTAAGGCTAGCAAACGGAGTTCCGAAGATGCATTTCGTTCTGTTTGGGACTCGTCAGCTGGATGTATTTTTTTGTGTATATAATACAAAGGAAAATGAAGAAGTCGATCCCAATCGGTAATGTATGTGCTGTCCAGAGAATAAACTTAAATGTTGAACATGTTTGAATGACACTTTGATTATGCAACAAATATACGTTTCAAAATAAGACTGTGACATAATGAAGCATTTATTGTTTAACTAAACTACTGAAATTATAACAAGTAAACAATTCAGTTAGTGTTCATAGCATAAACGATGGAGAACTAAACTATAGTGCTTCTGCTTAGAAGTTTTCAAAATGACTTTACCCAGTGAGAAAGTATGACGTGCTGGTGATAAGTTTTTAACAGTGAAAGTAATTTATCTATGATGATTTTGTGGAGAATCGAATTAGTTTTTTCATTTGAATTCACCACAAATAAATGTTGGTTGAGTACCGGAAAGCCATTTTATGGGGGACTTAGTGTGGGACTCGTCAGCAGTGCACATCTACAATTTCTTCAGCGAACTGAATCCAAACCATTCATGTTACACAGTCATCGTATAATCATCTGAATCAATTAACCTGCTATCGTCCAATGGTTGAATTCCCACTTCCATTAATCAAGGATATACACTGCTGAGGGGGTCCTACGCTTGGATGAAACAGCTTTTCAATGCTCCATATGACTATATGACATTCTAAGTAGTGATCCTAAGTAGGGTATAAGTTATTCACATAGTCAGCTGTACATCGTTTCAAAGTTGTTTCTATGGAATTCAGTAATACGTTCTACGAACCACAACGTTCATAAGTGACTGTGTTATTTTCTTATCCATAATGGCGAAAGAGTTTGTACGATTTCTAGCCGTCTGTACATAATGTTGTTCCCAGCAAAATATGTCAAAATCAAGTTACTCATTTTACCTTTACACTTCTCTTGTTCTTATCTACATGGAAATGTGTAGTTCTCATGTTTGTACTGATATCTGATATCAGCCATTTCAAGTTCAGAACCTCCATAACATTGTCCAAAACAATGATTCTAGTCTCACGACGATGCGTTATTAGTAGAAATTCATCAAAATTAAATATTATCTTTTTCAGATTAATAGCGTCTATTCCAACTATATGCCGGAACCTTGTAAAATGGATCCTGAAACACAATTGATCCGACACTATAATTTAGTCCTACTTACATCCTGTTCAAGTACTAACAAAAAGGGTTTAAGCACTAATTTACATGAAAGATGAAGCAAGTAGTAACATGTATTTCATAACTCAGATATCAGTAGTGGAATATTAAGTGATTACTGTACAGTGGCTACTGAAATATCAGTCTTATCTCTAATACTGACGAGTATCAACTAGCGTAAACTATCACTCCAAGATTATCTATCAGCCAACATTATTGAACCATTTGACATGTTAAAACAGTAAGTTATATGTCAAAGCACAGAGATTAGTGACTACATTGCAATTTGATTTGTAGAACTAGACCAAAACTAAGAGGATTTGATAAATATTCACATTAGTTACCGTTATTCAATGATCATTCGATGTAAATATCTGTGCTAAACAGGAGATCAGTATTAAGATGAATTGCATAGAGGTGAAGTCTTAGACTAATGAATTCAAGCAGCCAAAGTTTAAATTCATCATGCAAAAACAGTCATTTCAAGTTTAGGAGTACATTTTGCATTCAATTTAAGTACAGAGAATTATCATGCCGACTATCTCGAACCATCTAGACACTATGAAATAACACTTAAGAAGTTCCTATTATTTTCAAATTTCAGTAATTTATTTTACCTTTTCTTATTATTATTACTAAGAAATAAAGTATTTATAGATTTCAATTTCATTAAGATTTTATGTTTAAGAGAATTCAATGTACTTGGATGTAAAATGTTTTTCTTAATTTTAGTCAGGTAGCCATTTACAATGTAGAGGAGCCTGGGGCAATTGTATATCAATCTACGTTGTAATATCACATTAACACAGTAAGATGAATAACAAAGTAGTAGAAGTAATTGGTGACATAAGTGATGGTAAAAATGATTAGACTGAGTATACCATACTAGAAGAAACACTCAGATAGTAATAAGAAATGTGTAAAGTTAATTTTAAGTATAAAATTTAAGAGAAAACAGCATGAATATACACCTGCACCAAATTACCTAGAGTATCTAATCAGTGATAATGTGGTCTTGCAGATCCCTAATCATGAAGTATAGAACTACTAGTACATCTCAGAACAGTATTCAGTGACTTCCTGGACTGATTTCATGTTTTGGTTTCATCGGTTATCATTCACTTACATCAGTCAAAATTAAGACATTCTGTAATTAACCTAAAATAGTTCATGTGATTTTAGTTGATCACTAACTTTCAGTTAGTAAGTCTCAGGATTATAATCCACTTCTAGTAAGTTCGGTTTGATCAGTGGATTGATATCACCTGATGATCATTTAGTCTGTAATGTAAACAGAATGTTAAAAATGAGTATAATGCAAAGTAAAATGAACTACACGTCCCCGCCTTCATTCTCCTACAATCATTTTATTAAATATAATTAAGACTAAAAAATTTATTAGAGTTTCATTCGAGTTAATAAGTGAAATCTAAGATGTAAGTTTCGTCCTACAATAGTAACTCTTCAACAATAATCCAACTCTAATCATAATTGTAGAATATCACTATATCAAATTAGTTCACTATGCATACAGAGATAACTATAGTTGCTGATTGATTGCCATCCCTAATTTAGCATAATACTTTCAAAAATAAAATGGAGTTCCATTGAAATCAACGAAACATTCAACATCATCTTTATGGTTACTTCTCTTCTCTTTCTTTTTTTCTTTCTCTTTCTTTCTTTTTTTTAAAATAATTTTTATGTATGTTTAAAACCCACCAAAAAAAAGTAACTTTGGAAAACATGTAAAATTTATGAAGGTAAAATAGTGTAATTATTAGTTATAGAACTCTTAAAATCTTAATAAATAGGCATAAATGAAGTGAAGAATTAATATTTTATGACTTCGTTTTATCAGAATCATATGTGAAGGGCAGGAAGGGGGTTAGAAAGGAGGGAATCCTCTTCATTCCCTCCTCCTCCTCTCACTTCCTTCCTCTCTACTTCTTTATTCTATGTAATAATTAACTGGTTAAATGTTATCCTAAATAACAATAATAATGATAATACTACTACTACCACTACTTATAGTAATAATAATAATAATAATATCGAATGACTAATAAACTACTCGTAAAGTGGAAAGTTATTTCACTTAATTTGTATCCAACTATTGTGTGTCTGAGTGTGTGTGTATTGTCTGCCAAGGTGTAATAATGAAAAAAAAAAGTTTTATTGTTTTAAAAATTATTGAAAATAAATTGTGATACAACAACTTCGAAGGGGGGGTATGGGTTGGATTTTTCGATAAAATGGGTCTAACAAGTAAGAATTGGGGGGGGGGGTAATCGAGGAAAGGCATAAAAATCTATTAAATTTGAGTTTTTTTGTTGATAAATCAACTAACCGAATAGAATGTGTAAAAAAAACACAAAGAATGTTTAATTGATATAGAAGTACATGAACTATTCTTAAATTGTTCAAGAACATTTTGTGAATTTTAGATTTTAAAATCATTAAGTAGAACCATAGGAATCATTAGTAGTGTATAAACTGATGACCAAGAAGATCTGCATCAGTTAACATGAAAATTCGAATTCCTCAATCTCCTCAACCCGTAGAGTTAATTTCCGTTAACTATTGACTAATTTCAGAATCCATATTTAAAAGACTTCATCAGAAGAGCTTAACCATTTCGAGTACATGGTAATAGATGAGGTCACACATTGTATCCTTAAAGTTAGAAACATCAGTTGCTAAAAGTCGGTTTAGGTGTCTAAAGGTTAAGTATTCATTGTGAAAACTGAGGGTAGTGGATGTCCACTACTAAGGAGTTTAATACTGGGACAAAACATTTGCCTAGTACTTTCAAGTTTTCGAAATTGCCTAACTCAGGTCAATTCGTGAAATTAAATTAATACTCAACAATCTCCACAGCTTCCAATTAGAAACAATTTTACACAGTTTGCAGCTATAATCAATTCACAGTGATGTACAATCATCAAAATTGTCAATGAGTCTTATGCCTGACATGACTGTACTCCTCTGATATTAACCAGTATACAGAATCACCAATGAATCTTTAAAATTAAAACATTTTAGTTTTGTAAGCCATATTAGATAAAGTATATTTTGGAAGTAGCAACAAACTTCAATTGAGTAACATCAAATCATTCTAGGATACGTAATTAGTAGAATGTCATGAATAGCTCAGTGATATAGACTAAGACTGAAGCTTTGTAGCTACAATTCGAATTCCACAAGAAGCCATGATTTCCACTTACTATCATGTAAAGAGTAACTTTATTTCCGTTTTCATTCTAAGAAGTAATAGCTTCTTTTAATTAACATTTTAAAAGTTTATTTGTACAGTAGACTGGTAAGTATCTTAATTGTTCAATCAGTTACATAATTCATAAAGCAGTATAGATCTACTCAGTTACATCAGTCCTTTAAGTATTTCAATAATTCAACTACAAGTTTCTCACAACTCATGATACAGAAACAATAGTTTATATGAGAACTGTTGCCTTGTCATATCAATGAAGCTATAGATGATTGATTTAACAAAACTAATCTCCATTCAAGATACGACCTACTTATATCATCACACATGTTTCATTGTTGTTTTTATCATATCATCACCAATGAAATGCCATATAAGTTAAACTCTTCTGTTAACTCGTCATTCAATATTATTATGAAGCTCATATTGTTAAGGAAATATATTGTGTACAGAAGACTATCTAGAATATAATTCACTATAAGGAATGTTGATAGTGAACTAGAGAATAGAAAGCTAATGAGTTTCGCTGAGTCAAGAATTTCACATGATACTACATTGCTCAAGTAGATCATAAGTCCTTAATCAAAATACTTACAATGAGATATTCTTTGATTGTACTATCGACAGAAACTATTCTCACTTCTCATGAACCTTCATGAGAATGTAAGTAAATCTGACTTTTTGATTAAATAGTCAGTGCATTAATAAGTCTGTTTTATTGTCAGTATAATTCATTTAATAAAGACAACTTATTATACGTATAGAAGGCTTCATGGAATAGGTTGAATTGTAAAGACATTTAATGCAGTCACTGAAGATTAAAAAAATACTGTACATCCGCTTTGTTAAAGCGTAGATCCTTGATCATGAAATGACTGATTTCTTAGCTGTAAACCATTATAATGTTACCTTAACGGTTTGAATAAAGGCACTTACTATAAGCCGTAATTGCCAGTGGATCAATCCATAATGTTGATGTTAGATGTGAACTGATAGTGAATCTCATATCAGGATGCTACAACTACACACTATATACTACTTTCAAATAGTTGTCTAAGTAAGATCAGCGCACAATTTAAAGATAATGTAAATAGATAGTGGTGTTTTCTAAAGTAACTAGAAGTAATTTCCCAAAAGGAAATCGTGGACAACTAAACTCAATTATATTTTTCGCGCTTGACTAACGGAAGCTGTAGGTCTACGCCTTAGAATTGCTTACAATATATTGTTATCAGTAGACTTTGTTATTGACTGAAGGTGGTCATCAGAAAATCTAGCATCACTAAGATCTTGCTTTAGTTAGAAGTACAGGACAAGTTTAAAGGAAGTGATTCTCATTTATGGAATTTCGGTCATTATCACTAAGCTAATTTAGCCATTAATGATCCTCTGAATGACTGAGATATTGACTTGGAATCTTGCTGATTAGTGACTATCATCGTAAAACGTAGGTCAAGGTAACGTTTTCTTACAAACTGATTAGAATTCACTTAATTATAATAGTAGAAATAGATGCAAGAGCATTACATTGTAAGTGTTTGCAATTTCTATCTTTTGATGTTCATGAATGGAACTTAACAGTTTAAATGTCCTTTGTATATCGTAAGAATAATGCAAAGATATGGCCATTAGTCACAGATTTCTCCTTTATTTAGTATGTATCTAAAATATCAATTCAAATGAGGTGTTTCATTCCATTAGAACTTGTCAAATCTCCTCGAGTATTGACACATGTTAACATTAAGATATAATACATTCCACTCTAAATATCAAAGTTCTATTTACTGAGCTGACAAGTTCAGTAAAAGCATCAGCAGTGCGGAACATGTACATTTAGGATATAAGTCCTCGATAGAATGCAACCTAAATTCTGAATTTAATAAGTAGATTGTATCCACCAATATCGACTAACTTTCAATTATCTAGTAAGCAAAATATTGAATATTGGATGTAACGATCTTAATTGAATGTTGTGGAGATTGTTGAATGTTAATTTGACATCTCGAATCAGCTTCAGTTGAACAACCTTTGATCGTCATGAAGTGCTGGATAGCTGATAGGAGTCTCTTCAGCAGGGCGTGTCGACGACCCCATTACGGGTCGAACCCAGGACACTGGCTCTGCGGCAGATGCTTTACCATTGGACCACTGAGTCAACTCCCAATGGTTGATATTTCCTATTCAATCAATTCACGATACGATTGCGCCATCTCGTCCATCACCATAGGTGAGTAACTGCTTCACATCCCATATGGTGAAACTCCACTGGTCACGTCTTCTGACTAGAACTTAGCGAACTACCTTCGAGAAGTTAGTCACTAGTGAACTGGGGTCAGTTAACATATGCACACCTCTGAAGAGTTCCATACTAGGACGAAACAGCTGTCCAGTGCCAGTTTCTGGTTATCAATGGTAGTTTAATTCAGACTGGTTTGTGATATTTTTAACTGGTATAATGATCTGTTAGGCTAACATGCATGTTCAACTACTCCTCAAATAGTTCACTGAAATAAAAATATTTCAAGTAATATGCTACTCACTAATTCTCTTTTACTTATCTTTCTTTGATACATGAATTTTTTCACTTGATCTCTTAGATAACTTTCATACGGGCTATGACGTAATTAGGCAGACAAGAAATGTGTTATTCAATGACGCTTAGCAGGATACCTGATAATTAACCAATTGTATTTAAGGACATATTATGTAATCACATCATATGATCAACTCTAAGTAAATATGATTCGTGTACTTTATAGGTTAACTGAAAAGAGTTCGGTATAAGACCTAATCTTTCACACGAAGATGTTCACTTGAAATGTCTCTATTAATTTCAATCTCCTATAAATAAAGTGATCTACTGATAATCATCATAATGTATTCCTAATTCTTTGCTTGAATACGAAATTAATGCAAGACATAAATCAATGTCATGTACTGACACTATCTAAGAGGTTGGACTTCAGTGGTTGTACATGACGATCTCGTAACTTGTACACTTTCTCTCTGTTTTACTACAGTAAAACTAGGCACAGAATACATTTTTATGCTTGACAGTTCTTTATTGAAATTCAAATTTGTTGATGAATGAGCTTTTAGGCTTAAATCGAAACGAATAGTAATTGCATATCAAGATAAGAGAACCGCTGAACCACTTGTCAGTAATGAATACTCAGAACAAAATATTCAGTCAATTTTCCAAATTTCATTTAGAAATATTCAAAGTATCATTCATCTTCTGTTGTAAACGTTTACAGCTATTTGCATACTGTATATGAGGTCCAGTGTATTCGATAGTCTGCATTTCAAATAACATGTAGGGAGGATAACAAGTAAACCTAGTAATGCTTTAGGCAAACCAAGAAGTAAGATATTTCCATAGAATCGTTAACTTTTGATTTGAGTCTAATTTTCAGATGTAGAATGAATGGCATTACTCTAAATTGGTCTGAAGGCATATAGGCACATTGACACTTTGTCACTCTCTTTAGATGCAGAACTTAAGAATTATCTTGTTACTTTCTATGATGATGTAATGTAACAATTTGAACTGATGTACATGTATGCCAAGTTTCACATAGGTCATAACTAACTCGAAAAGATACAATGAAGTATCACGAATTCATTTAAGACATTCCGACTACTAGCAGAAACTACCTATCAATATCAATTTTACATGGAGATAAATTCACGATGTCTCCTGAATTTCAACTGATGAATCATTTCAACTGACCATCTTATCGTCAAAATGATGATGAATATCTGTTAAGCTATTTATGCATTTACCAACATACTATTTTAAAAGTTTGTATACTAACGGAGGCAACGGGTAGGTAATTTATTCCTGATGTCATTGTTCAGAATAACAACTAATCAGTTTCTGTTGTCATCTTTGCATCCTAAGGGGACTATCTCAATCCAGGACTTACGTCATAAGCCATACTGAATCTGGATAGTGACTGATAGTGGAATCTAAGGATGTGCATTTCGTCCTGTCTAAGACTAGTCAGCTAATCGTACTTACGCATACATTATTGAGGCTTACACACAAAATAGAGTTTGATTCATTAATAACAAAGAGATCTATAACTAATTACTGCAACAGTGACACTTGTTGTTTGAATTTAAGAATCTGTGATTTGATTTACATGCAATGTCTACATTAAAGTGAATGCTTCTTGTACTTTATAAATTGAAAGGATACTTCGTTGTTTATATTTGATACAGATTGATCTCCCTTGAGTACTAATGATAACTAAGGAATAATAAATAGTTGTTGTTTCAACATATAGGACTCCTCATCAGTTCGCACCCTCGAAACATAGAGATATTGAAGCTAAGAACTGAAGGTCATGCGATAAACACTTAATCATCAGAATCACTGGTAATATTCCAACATCGATGAGTCTATGATACAGTATGAAAATAATTCACTACTGACTAACTTCAAACATGTGCGAACTCCATAATTCTTTACTTCACACTAGAATTTCATTAACATCTTGATGTTAGTCAAATATGAGCTTAATATTATAGTTGAAACTGAAGTTAAAGTGGTTATACAAAAATGATTTTTACTGTCTATTTTACATTCATCATTGAATGATTTCGGGCGGACGTTGATAATTAACCAGTAGACTGCGTTTCAATGATTAATCAAGTCAAGAATGCGAACTGTAGTGGAGTTCTATAAAAGGGCTAATATTTGTTCAGTGTTCCCTAGTTTTTCAGTAGTGTCCAATCAACATCATTCTGTAACAAATACAAACAATAAATTTAAGGCTAATCATTATGAAACCATCCTGGCTAAACTGAACAGATACTTATCCCTTGAATCGACATAAGTCAGCTTTTCTAAAGAATGAAAGATTTTTAGAAATCGATAACTACTTAGAGACAAATTCTGCTTGAATTATGCAATTCAACTTGTTCATATAACATTTTCTTTATCTGTATGTCGTTTATCAAATTAGCTAATGCTGATAAAGACTGCCATTATCTGGTTCCATTCGATATCGGAAATTGACATACAAACGTACTGATTATCTTAGAAATAGTTTACTTAGAAGTTAATTAGGAAGATTACTTCAAAGGCTGACTTTAGGCAAGGAACCACTGAAGGCTTGGAAGCATCGAAGAGCTGTTCTGTTCTAAAATGAGATTCCTCAACTTCACCATTGGAAATAAATTATATCCTAATCTTGTATAGACCTCATTGGTGATATGTTTAAATGGCAAGTAACCAATACATGTAGCACAAAACATAATAATTACCGAATGACCATGTAACAGACACCAATTCTTTAATCATTACCGTTTGATATCAATATTCATATTGTTAACATATGAATGATTATGTCATACCCACGAGTGAAATTGTAAAAATTGTAAATGGATACTTTCTTCTCTAAGTTCATCATAAGCTGACCTACTTGAATCCCTTAAGCATAAAATATCTCAGTTATTGTTGTATATTCTTTGATTTTGTCTTTATCCTTTCAGTTATGATTGATGTAGCTGTGACATTCCAATCTCTTCTACCAATAAAATATGAATTGAAATTGTCAGGAACACACTCTCCGTTCTTGATGTTTGCCTATCCTAACACATTCAGATCTTATACTTTAGACTTTAAATAGAACTATCTAGTCAAAGTGATTTCTGTACTACATCTTGTTTACTACCAATAATAATGTTTGTAATCATACAAATTAATCAATGACGATATATGTGATGTAATCAGTTAGAACTTACCGAAAATCCATCAACAATACGATTTATGTCATTATTCATAGATAATGATGTTATCGGTGAAGAATTCTGTGAGCACAATGTAGACAAATTATATGATGATAAATTTTCATTTTGTGTAAAAGCCATTGTTAATAATGATATCAGTAGTATAAACAGTAGATTTAAGTAGTAGTCGTCGTCGTATTGTCAATAGGAATGTATTGTCTTATCTAATTTCTTCGTCAGTTGATTGTTATGTAATAAATTTTTTATACACTCAATGATTATTGTACAAAAGTGTAATAATCTATTGATAATTGTACACCATCATTACTACTACTTATTCAATATTCCAAGTAATAGACATTGTAAATGATTCAATTAATCATATTGTAAACTATAAGGAAATGAAAATAAAATCTATCAATTGTCAATGTTAAATAACTTCAGAATAGTGAAGTTCTTTCATTCTCCTTTTTTCTTTTGTTGAAATGCTTTTTGTGTGCTTCAATTGAAATGTAATTCAGTTACCTACTTCTACTCGTTCTATTGTAGTTCTAGTGTAGAAAGTAACCATCGCGTATTGTTCACTTGAACTATCTACACTATTTTCTTTTCATTCCTATTGTCTCTCTATTTGTTTCTGAATGTTAGAGTTGTATACAGTGTAACAATATGTCTGATTGTGCCTAGAATACCATTTTTTGCATTAAACAATCCCAATGAAAATTGTGCATGTTGGAGAGAGGGATACATGAGTGTCAGCAGGGGGTGAGAGGGGGATGGATGAAATGAAGTAGGGAAATCACATATACACCGAAAGAGGAAATATGTAGACACTTGCTACTTGTGTGCCTACAGAGGTCAATAGTAGTAAGAAGAGGTATATGTGTATGTTTTTGAGAGGGGGGTGGTTTCATAGACTTAGGGAAAATTGGAATAACTGAAAGTAGAAAAAATCAGTTAATGTCTCGGCCAATTAATATCACTGTGCTAAGTGAATTCATTAGATTGGTATCCTCTATCATTCGTTATTGGACAAACTAATAGAAAGAGAAAAAAAGCGGGGTAACAGAAAAAACGTAACAAAGTGATACATTCGAATCACTGAAATGTTTACAAGGCTGCAATTGATGAAAGTGAGTATCTACGAAGAAAACTTATTGGTTATGAATCGGGATAAGAGATCAGGAAGTTCGTTGCCACAACAAAATTGTTTAAATAGAACGATTTCAATTTTATCTAAAAAGAAGCAAAGAGCTTATCCTCATTATCATACTGCAGCATAAGTGATTGATAAATGTGTTGAAGCCAGTAAATAAGCAGCTTCAGAGACATCGTGTCGAAGATGAACACATAAACACTGTCGTTACTACTAGTCGAAATTAGTCGCATATGTTTGCAAATAGCTTTGGGCAAGTGAAATATAAACTACCGATCTAGTCAAATTACCAATAAAATACCTCTGTACTACTAAATAAGCATGATACGAACACACATTTACGAAGAAATTAGTAAATCCTAAGCTGGAATTGTCTAAGAAGAATTGGGCATCTTACATGCTACTCATGCGGAAAATGAAAAGTCTGTAAATAAATTTGTTATAAAGTTTAAGTAAGAATGATTCAAACCATCATATCAGTAATCGTGTTTTTAACATTCAGAAGTGCTTCCAGGGAAATTATATTTCAGCGAATATCTAGAACAGTTCAGAAAATATTTACTGCATATAAGCTGATTGGTATGACAT
The DNA here is from genome assembly GCA_025215515.1 of Schistosoma japonicum. NCBI lineage: Eukaryota > Metazoa > Platyhelminthes > Trematoda > Strigeidida > Schistosomatidae > Schistosoma > Schistosoma japonicum. The sequence goes on from CM046065.1 coordinate 23,545,686, forward strand.
TCAGACGTCAGATGATGACACTGATGCTAATAGATGAAGTACCTAAACTGCTCACTTTCTTTTGTATTTATGCATTATATTTCCTATATGTAGTAATTTCCATAGGTAGATGTCCAGGGAATTTATCTTTCAGCCTAGCTAAGCGTAGGTCCAATCGAAAAAGCAAAGAGTTCAGTACTTTCCGATTTAGCAGAAATCGACCAGTGAAGGTTGATCGTTTTCAAAATGCTTATCGCAACAGTCTACCAGAACCTTTCAGACTGAAAGTTTTTCAATCAAAGAAGTAACAGGAATTTGTATGAAAATAAACTAAAGACTTTCTTGCATGGGAAGCATGTTTAACAGCCTGTTTTACTGCAGTCAACATTAAGTCAGGTTAGTCAGTGGTCGTCTTAACCCTAAGATAATCTAACATTCCGTTGCCTGCACAGTAGGCAGGTCATTGGTCATCCATTAATAGTAAGTGTCCAACTAAAGGATATAACACATTCAATACTTAATTGCACATTATCACAAAACTGAACGAATTTACTAATTTTAACTACTCCATGTCGACTTAGTAATCTTTACTGTAGGATTTCACTACTAAACGGATGTGTATTGCACAAGAGTCTTATGTTACGACAAAACAACCATTCAGGAATTTTCGGTTTCCATCAATTATCTAGCTACATCAACCTATAAAGTGAATCATAACATTCAACTACATCTGTAAGTCCTCTAAACTAATTAACAATGAGTTTGAACTTTATCCCGTCTGCTTCGATTTATACACCCAAGCGGTATGGGCTAAACTTCACAAAACAGTATGACTAATAACTGATTATGTCGATCAGAATCTGGTAAATGAATATAAATCATTATTGTAGTAATGCGAACCAATTAACACTTGATTATGACTGACAATTACGAATTCCTTTTTGTTTGTCATATACCTCATTCTAAAGAAAATTAACTGTTAGTTTGTCAGTCTTATTACATGAAATGAAGTCTCAGATAACTTCTATGAATAGCAGTTCATTGATTACAATACTCATCAATCTATAACACGTAAAATTCACCCTGACATACAATCTGTTCTATCAGCTGGATAGTAAACTGTAATTTTACGACCATCGAATGATGCACTGTTTAGTCTTCATGTAATTTCCTGAATTGTATTATCTACATTCTTATCTATTTGATAATGAATAATGTTGCTAATAAGACCACGCTCAACTTTATTTTATAGTTTCCTTCTGGAACAGTTTCCACATTAGACAATGTTGCATATTAGCAAACCTACTTAACACTGATTTACATTTCATGTGGGAAGTTGTTTTTGTCAAGTTCTGATGAAATAGATAAAAAGACGAAACAATAGAAAGGTAGATGAGCTGGTCTGAGAGTGTTGTTTTCTCTGAGGTTGCATTTTAAAATTTACCAATGATAACGCTTCCGATATTTATTTAGCATAGAAATGAGCTTTTCCTGTTGCCTGCCAATTCTGTCTGTAGTTTTGTATATATTGATTGAAGTAGCACTGTCTATCAAACAGAAAGAAGAATACAACATAGACTTTTTGTACATCTCCCAAAAAGCTTTAGACACTTCTTAAACACGATAGATCTGGTAGATATTTTAAAAATCGAAATTGGTGACTAATATACATCTAAGCTCCAGTAAGCTGGAATTATTTCTGCAAGTATCGGACGCCTGACAAGGAAGTTGCTACAAGCCTTTCGTCATCTTTCCAACATAAAATGTATACCAATAAGTCATACAACGTTTTTAATCTAAAAACCTTTAATAAAACAGAACTGTAGTGTCGTGATCTATAGACCTTCGGGAAGGAGTCTTAAAACTGTCTCGCTTAATTGAAATAATAATTTGGATGAGTGATATTGAAAGAGTGTCTCCGAGACTAAGGAATTCTTCTCAAGATAGTAGTTAATGATTGTGGACCAAAATTACGAGTATAAAGGACACGTGATAAGCATGTATTCTGATGTTAAGTGTATTTTCACAGGAACGCTTAGAACAGGATTGCATTTTAAGGTTAGGTTAAAAGTAGGAGTAAGAGTTTATGGTTACGTTTAAAGGCGTGATAGAGTTTTGGATGAAATTTAATGTGTTTCTTTGTAATCCGTAGGAAGCGGCATCATCATTCAATCTTGATGTTTTTTTTCATTTAGTGAATGAAACATTTGAGTCATTTTATTGAACATGTTTCTTGAAGGTAGCATAATACAATGAATCTTATCTCAACTGGAACCTTAATTTCTAAAGACCAAATTGTTTCCTTTCATTAGGACCAACCATTTTAATTACCAGTTACTTTTTGATTGGCTAACAGCAACTCAGCATCATTTCACAAATCAATCACTATAGGTGCCTTAGTTAAATCGTACTTAACTGTTTTCACTTTCTTTTATTGCATAATTACTTGATGCTATTTTCGACTGAGGTTTACTCATTTCATTTCGTTATAGTCCTATTCATCATTATCATCCATTCGTTACGTAATCGCATGTTTCCAGTAATTTTAATCTTATTTGACCAACGATGTTACAAAATATTCCTTCCTATATGATTAAGTCACATAACTCAATATACTTCATTGATGCATTATGCTAATGTAGGACAATAACAACAACAACTACGACGACGACGACGAAAATAGCGTTTAACCAATTTTCTTTCAATAAGTAGTATGTTCACATCTTTTTATAGTTTTTGATTTCATAATATCAAGGTGATTTCAAACAGCAGCTGAAATGAACTAAACGAAGCGAAATGGTTTTGTTATTCAGTTGAAATGTTCATTAATAAAATTTGTTTCATTGACGTTATTCACTGAAATTGATCACTTCAATAATTCACAGAAATTAAGATGATCAGTTGATGTAGGTACCGATTCTGTAGTATTAAAATGACATTCATCTCAGTCTAGTTACAACATTCATAAATTCCATTCATTTGACCTTCTTGAAGACATACAGAGCAAACGTACTTTATAAATATTTGTGATAAACTTCTAAAAATTGAAAAATAAGCTTAAGAAATGAAATATGCATATACATTGTTCATTAGGGAAAAGAAACACCTCTATAAATAGTAAGAAACTATCAAGAAATATGCTAAACAGAATTCATTACTTAGAAATGCTATCCATCTAACTATCTATCCATCACTGATCTATCTATCTATCTATGTACCTATCGCTGATCTATCTTTCTATCTCTATCTATCTATCTATCTATCTATCTATCTATCTATCTATCTATCTATCTATCTATCTATCTATCTATCTATCTATCTATCCCTGATCTATCCATCTGTTTGTCAACTAATGACACATCAATTTCACCTAAATTTCTTAAGATGCTTCATTCTAATTTTCTTAGTAGTTTGATTAGCCATTTTTAGAATGTGCCTTTTTTTAATGATTCTTTAATGAGGATAAGACAAATTCTATTGGTATCTTGTTGCTATCTTCATATTTTCTTTTTGTATTGATAATTTACACACTACACTATGAGTAGACTGTAACTGTAGTCAACTGTATTACTTTAACAAAAGAATTTCTCCATTACTGCATACTTCACTACAGGTAAGTCATTATGATATTCCCACTGAATACGAGGATGAGTGTGATTGAGATAATTTAGGCAAGATCAAAGTAAATGAGTGTAATCACGTTTAAAATCATTCATACATTACTAAATATATTTGTCTCATCCTTTGCATTTCTTATTGTCAACTAATCTTAATTGTAACAATTTTCATAGTCTGAGTCTACGTCGAGGACAAAGTTAAATTGAGTAGGGCTATAACCGCTCATTGTGGGAGATGATCTCGTGAGATAATCGAATAACATGATCATGAACATACAGTCAATCATTTTTAAGTGTATACGTTCACCGTTGTGATACAATGGCTATTCATAAATGCAGCTGATTACATTGAAGTCACTTAATTCGGATCAAATTAAGATTATGTGCACACTAAGCAGCCTTAATTATGAAATACAATATCAGCGGTGTTAGGTCGGACCACTAAGATGTGTAACAAACTTTCAGAACTGTGTTTGAGAACACTATTTCATTTATTCGATTCTGTCTGGCTGACCTATTGGCTCGCATTCTTCTTATTTCGGCTTGGGACTAAGTGGGCACAGGGCAGACGCGCAATAACCAACTAGGCACTAGCGATTGGCACTCGGCCATCCAGTCTCCCAATTTCTTATGACATAACAAGTGGTCATTAACCTAGTTATATCGTTAAATGAAAAAGTCACTGCCTTAATTGGTTTATTATTGGATACATTTCACTATCTCAGCACACCAAATAAGAGACCAATTCTATGTAATTCAGATTTGTACTGTATGTTGAATTCTATCAATGAGGTTATCATATTGCCATTAGCTTATAGTACAGCGATTCAGTCATCAATCAATGTAAATACATCAGTCCCATTACAAATTAAACAACATTCAACTGTGAAATTCATTCACCTACGATTGTTTGAATCCATCATGACGTAACCATGTTTTTTAATTATTTTACTTGTATTTTGTTTAAATGAATATCAACTAACACAACAATCAGATGAAGTAAAGGTTTTTTCTTTTTTCGAATGACAACTTTCAATTGCATAGTAACTATGTCATAAAAAGGTAAGAAGAAATTTTCTTTAAATCATCATTGGATAAACTGTAGCATCAATGATGTTACAGATAATGACAATGTATTCAACTGACACTAATGTAAATTATTTGTCTATAAAAAGTTAATCATGTACACTAATCAGTTGATTGTAGGTCAAAAAGTCACTAGTCGTCACTTTTCAAAACAGTTAAATCTACTGAATTAATAGTAGACAAGAAACAATAAGTAGTATACTATCATTATCATGAATATTTTCTATTTACTGTCAGGTCAACACTTCATAGTGATCAAGAAAATGCTGAATGAAGTAAAATGAAAGTTGACATGAAGTTACTTTGTATTTCTAGGTACATTCTACTCTACTGGTTACCGTATATGTGATATAGTACAAGTAAGGCGTATTATTGACAACAACTACACTTAATGTTAATGGTTACTTTATTTTTTTCATTTATCAGTTTTCTTTTATAGAAATGTCACTTATTCTTCGGATTCATTCATTTACTTTAATAGATGATCAGTTAAATGATGAAATAATTCAAATAGGTAATAGTTTACTACTTAAAAGAAATTGCTTAAAACTTCTATAAAGTTGAGTTTAATCATATTGGGTGTAATGTAGTTGTCTGTCAATAGCAACTGATAACGTAGTGCGAATATATCTGGTGTTAACCTGGGTCAGATATCTCGACATTAGGAAGCCGATAGGTTCAATGATATCAGAAGCTCTTGGGTTCGATTCCCCTACCCCGCCTTAAATCGTCTTGATGGCAAACGACTGCTATGATGAATCACTAGTCCAATGTTTTGTAACTTAATCCACTTCAGAAATAGGTAATACAAATATCTGAAATTAAATACAGAATATGCACCAATTTACAGATGTGTTTAGTATAATTAGTAGCAAATTGATTACATAATTTTCACTATCGGAAGCAATCCTGTAACAGCATAACTGTTTATAAAATATAATGTAAAGTAGTTGGAGTTCGCATGGACACAGAGAGAGATCAATCATCATGAGTGTTGTCGACTGAATGCAACATAGTTGATTACCAATTGAACTAAGATGTCATGCATACAATGAGGTAGATTAGACAAATCTATCACAAGTGAGATTTCATGTATGTTTAATAGGCAACTACCTACAACTTTAGAGATGAGAACATAGAGTGAAGAACAACAACAAAAACGTTCTAGGAGTAATGTAGTGACCGAGAAGAGTTAGAGTTTACCTAGGTAACATAACCTTAAGAAGGCAAAATATTAACAAACAACTAAGTTAGGCATGCAAACTAAATGATAACAATCTTCACTCATTTACAGACTTTCTATTTTGTCGATTCCGGAAGACATACTCGTTGACGTGAACGCTTTTATTGTGGGAAGTGGAGACGAATCGCTAAATATGCTGCATAAATAACAAATGTGATTCAGATTCATTTGAGTAGATTGATGCAAATTCTCGAAAAAATTGTTTGTAAGGTAATTCATATTGAAAGTGTATTTAGAATGAAACATCTTTATCAGAAGTTTAGTTGCTAAGGCAACAACATAATGAATTTTCAAAGTGAATTCTATTAAGCGACGTAAACGACCAATCGTTTTCTTAAAGGATTTGATCATAACCTACTGCATCCAATTCTGCAGTTTAAGGTGCATTCACTTCTAAGGATACATAGTGAGAAGTGATACTGAACAGATTATAGTACATGGTTTTTCTTGGCGCACACATTATTGAGAATAAAAGTGTAATTTACTGATAATGGCAGGAAACATGCCTTGTAAAGCACAATACGAGAATCAATGGAATAGAAGTTACGTAGTAAGATACCTCAAAGTTGGTATTGTTTAGATGTCTGCAGCGTTCTTTGCATTCTGCAAGATAGACTGTAAGCATATTTGAGTCATAAGTTATGCAGTGAATAAAACCTTGATGACTGATTACCTTTTATGGAGTGATCTAAACTGAGGCGAGCACTATTAAAACTTATCCATCTATATTTAGAAACATTAAGTACCAGTTTTCAATTCAAACAGCAATTGGAGACTTTTCTCAGTTCAGTACTGATGACCTACGTTTGTAGGTGAGCTGATAGGACAGAAGAGAAGAAGCTAACTACTTTACGATTAGTGGCCTAAAGCAAAAGGTCACCGATATTGAACCAGCTTCATGTTCATTAATATGAGCTATAAATTAGAGTAGAAGACATGAAATACTACTTTGTATTGCCCCACTTGTAATTGGCTAAGCCTACAGAGAAAAGGAGCTTATTTTAAGCATTTTATATTGACGACTGAGAAATTAATTTAATTAATCAGGAATGAATCTTTAATCCTGTAAAATGATAGTTTGCCCATATGAAACTTGTAGTTGACCATGTCATAAGTATTAGACATCTGACTGTACAGTACTAAAACTTTTGATTAACTAACCCCATGGATACATTAAGAACAACAAAATGGAGCATAGAAACATTCTTCTTTTCAACTAGCTCCTCGCCAACACTCAGGACTATTACACATAGTTTTATGTTTATTTAAAAAAATCAATATCAATCAATGGTGGTGAATATAATAATAATAATAATAATAATAATAATAATAATAATAATAATAATAATAACAATAATAATAATGGTAATTAATGAAAGGTAGAATGTAAGGCGTAGGTGATAACTAAAACTGATTACATAATGATTGAATTCGGAAAAAGAGGGAGATTCGTAATTGTTTATTAATTATAAGATCTAATTAATTATAATTAATGATTACGTAATGGTACTAAAGAGTGAAGACATTCAAAATTAAATAAGGCGATCTGATCATTTATCAGGTTGGTAACATAAGAAATGAAGAAATTGAAGGGAATGTATTGTAGTGATCGAAAATGATTTCGCAGTAAGTGTTTAAACCGCCTTAGTGACAAAAAACAAATCACCCTCTAAACGCGAAATATTACTGTAGGACTGCTCTACATTAAGTGAAGTAGATGAATGCATTAGTCATTTCCCTTATCTTGGAAGTTTTATCACCTCTGATGGGTTTGTATCTCACGAAATTCTGACTGGGATTCGGAAAGCTATCGTAGCTTTCACCAGCTGATTTCATTTAAAGTGTACCTGACATATCCAACTTCTAACTAAAGAAAGGATCTAGAGTCTGCTCTTTATTAAACTCTAACTATGAAGCATGTGAAATATGAAAATCTCGTTGATGAGGTTCTGGATTTTTATTGACTGACGTAGTTGAGACGTGCATAACATATACCCAACCTCTATTTAAAAATCCTGACTCGCAATGCTAGCTAGTGTAGCAGTATGATGGAAGGAAGGAATAATCTGGAAATCCATAACTGAACAATAGTTCATATGGTCAATGACTATCGGTAAGAGCCGCATATATAACTGAATACTAACCGGTTGAAGTCAATCTGTAGTCATAAGCGTGTGTAGTGACGTGGTTGAGATCTTAGTTTCATTATCCTCCCATCCTTTTTTGTAGAACAGTATTTGGTAATAAGACAGTAAATGCAGTACATTATCTTGAACTAACACACAAAATGCCAGGCTCTACATTGTTTATAACTGACTGATTGTTGTTTGTGCTTCATTTTAAATTGTAGTAGAGTTGAGGGTGAGCAACAAAATATTATGACACAAAGTGAAATCATTTTGTAATGAAGCTAATCTCCAAGTTTATATGAACACCAGTAGTCATGACTTTTGATTTGAACTCCGAGATAACTATGTAATTGGTCACCGGGTCGTTTTAAGGATTAGTGGTACACAATGCTACTAGAAAGTTCAATATTAAACTTTCGAGTACTATCTGATTTTCAGTGGTATCAAACTGAGAAAAATCAGTGGCGAATACAAACAATTTTCATTAAACCATTTCAATTTGAGTATCTATCTTGTTGAAAAGAAACAAGAACATCTAGTTTTGTTCATTTAACTTAACATTTATATGATATCACCTACAGTGAATAGGTGTCTTATAAATTTCAGACACCAGTTAGCCTACATAGCAATTTTCATAAGGCAAAAGTAATTAAGTATCAAAACATTGTAAGAAGTAGTAAGTTCATGATGAATTTTCTTTACTATTCAATAAACCTACATTAATTGAAAGGTAAGCAGTTCAAAGAAGTCGATTCATACTACGTTTTTAGAAGATCCCGAAATCACAAGATGAAGAAATAATTAAACATTCAGGTAAAGCCTTATTTAATAGTTTCCATCTTTTTAAAATGAATTTGTATTTTCCCACTGATTTGTCATGGACTGAAACTGGTCAGCCTCTGTTTCTGCTAAGGATTCGCGAGTTATGGTGACACCTATATACCTGCTAACGAACGTAAGACCAGCGACACAGTAACAGGAAGCTAAGCTATTCCGCAGCGCCCCAGCTAACTAGAGTAAGTAGTCCAAAGACAGCAAGAAGCGTTTGATTCCATAGGCAGCCTGTCAGACGACATCAACACACACAACTCATGCGTATATATACAAAAACAGAGAGCGTCCTTGGAATGTCATAAATAGCGTACTAAAATAAACAATGAACCAATAAGATTTAGCGTCTTACCAACTGGGAAACACGAAATGAAGGTGAGAAAGGAACCTTTTGGCGCGAAAACAGGAAATTTAAATCTACACAATAAAACCACAAAAATAACGGGTTTTCCAAGTGAGTTTTGGGGATTTAACATACCCAACAGTTTCTATATGTACATCCTGAGCAGATTGCTTCAATATAGCCGTATGTCCAACTCAAATGTAACTCTAAAAGTAACAGATTACTAAAAACTACAGAATGGTTATGTAATATCAGTGGGTAAACTTTCATGCATAAAGTACATCAACTGTATGCGGTCAATTGTAAAATGTTTCTAATTACAACACACTCCATCGTTACAGAATTTTAATTTTAATCGTATCACAGTACATTAACATTTCGATGTCAGTTGCTTGATTAAGTTTTTTCCAAAGGTAGAGCTAAGCCAGAATACACACGTAAAGTAGTCATTCATATAAATGTTGGTATGTAGATGTATGGTATGTAGGCAATTTAGATGTCTACTTTGATTAAATAGTTGCTTAGGTTTTGTTGTACAGTCATGTTGTGAAAAATAATTTGCATAATGTATGGACATTCATTCAATTTATTGAGTATTTTATTATTGTCGTCATCATCAGCATCATCATTATCATCATCATCTTCTTCTCCTCCTTCATTAGTGTTAGCCGCCATATCAACACTTACAATGACGATCGGTTCGTTGTTCGATTGACTTATTTGTCGTTTAATGTCGCCAATTTAATCATAACGAATTACACATTAACCATAATGTTAAATTAAGACTACTTTATCATACTACTAATTTAACTACTTATAATTACATATTTGTATGTTAATAATAAGATTATTATTAATTTAGACATTATTTTCCACATGTTTAATACTTTTTACTTTATAGTCATATTCATTAATTTCTTAGGAACTTCACGTTACCTTCACATTGTCATGTGTACTATGCAACGACAACTGCTAGAAAATGTAAAAATGTAGTTAGTTTATTATTATTATTATTACTATTATTATATCTCCTTGCTAAGTTACTTATGCATTATTGTGCACAAATTAACTAACTTGATAATAGTGAAATGGATTTTTCATTTAATAGGTGAAGAAGGAGAAGAAGTAGGAGAAGTAAGAGGAGGAGGAGGAGAAGGTGCAAAAGTAAAAGGCGTCTATTGTAAAAAAAAGGCATTTTAATATGACGATGTATAGCGGGGAAAATAATCCCATAAAATAGAATGATTAACTTTAGATTGATCAAAAACGTAACAATGATTGATCTAGATTCGAATAGATAAGAACTACTGGTCTACACAAAACAATTTTAGGTACGGCTTGAGGACTGGTGCCAACTACCACTATATCTACCAAATCTACGACAGACAGAAACATGATGTCCAATTACTGTTCAGTGATCAAGTAATGTAAACATTAAATGATAAAATGGAACGAATGTTTGCATCACAGGTACAAGTTTGAAAATATTGGATTAATTGAGGTAATCATTAGGAAAAACTGTATCACTTAAGGGGTGATCAGTGAACTTTACTAACCAGTGTTATATTTCGTTGGGCAACTGGCTCACACAAGACACGGTTGAACACCCCTAGTCGCATCTTTTTACTAAAACTCCAGGAATTACATCGAGAAGTTAGTCACTAGTGAGCTGATAATGGTTGTAATTGGGTATTAAAGAGTTCATCCAAATATTTGTCCAGGCATCAATGTTCTGAGCAACTTCTATCGGTCCTGATGAAAAAAGCTAATTAGTAATAGACCGAAATTACAAGTTTTATGTTTTGGATTTAGTTAGTTGCAGGTAGATGGTAGAGAACCCTGTCTCATTTCGCTTCAACAGTAATTGTAACTTAAACCTATGATCTAAATGAGGAGTTGAAGACTTTCCTCTTGGAGATCTTATTCTCTTTATGTATGAGCTTTCCACAACCTTACATGTTGGAACTACATTTGTTACGCTATCGTGAAAATGTCATCTCTTTTTGATTAGGTTGATCAGTTTGTATTCATCTCATATCGTCTGTTGTTTTGAAGTATTGACTTATATACCTATTTCCAGATGAATTGAATAGAGATAAGAAAAGTAATTGTGAATGTTAGTAATAAATCACGCTAGTCAAGTGGTATTCACGATCAGTAAGTGAGATCTTTGAAAAAAGATTTATACATTGAAATATGTAGAACATCTTTTAAATTAGGCTATTCAACTACTTAATACCTGTTTACATCTAGTAGTACAAGATAATGTTCTCAACATTCGATGTTAACTGTTGCCACTACAATTAGTTAGTTGTTTCATTTCCCAAGTGCTAGATTCATGTAATCGACTTGAAGTTAAACTCTTACTATGAAGGCTAGTGATACCATTAATCCACCTAAACTGAAGTAAGTAGAGTAAGGTTTGACCATTCGACTTAGTGGCTGATAGTTGAAAGTTTAAAATACTGAGTAACCATTTCGATTGAATCACTCCATTTAGTAGTCACATAGCAATCTGATATATTAAATTCGACCATCACTCAGTTCTTAAGAAATGTGATCATTAGAGTTTACTGTATTCATTTATGCGTGGCAAATAAATGTATGTAGTTTCCATGAGCTGAACAACTATAGAACATATACTTTCATAAATGTATGACACAGAGCGAAAGTCACCTATTGTCACTAGTAATAACTGTCACACTCACAACAACTATGAACTCCATCAGCCATGAATTCTTACTAGAGCTTTAGGCGCTCGTCAACTGTAACCCCTTGAGACTGAATCTAGGGTGCCTATTGCTGTCGAATGCTTCTTAGTTTTCAATGTTACCTAACCAACATTAATCTGTGACGAATTCAATGAACTATAGAATAGTTAGAAAACGCAATAATACAAGACAGTTATTCAGTAAACTAACTACAAATTATAAATTTACGCCGCTTGCAAACTGGAAATATCATATGAGTTCCATTTCGTTTTACTGAATGAATTCAGAGATGAGTGATTACTGATGAGCTAATGTAACGCTACAAAACAAAACAACTGTTTAGTTCATATTCATATCTTACACACCGCCCGCCCCTACTCCTCCTCCCACCCCATCTTCATCATCTCCACCCTCTTCTTTCTTAGATTATGTTATACATGAATAAGATGATTTATAAACTGTAAAGAATTATCATTAACAACAAAAGAAAACTTTCAACTGAAACTATGCATACAAACAATTTAGATAGTTTACATTTATTTAGATAAATTAATGGCGCCAAAAGTTCTAATGTTAATCCGTACATTCTTTCTGTTATTTTCTCAGTGTAACAATCTATACAAGTGTGTACATACAATAACTTAGTAACACGAATATACAAATGTGCATACAACAAATTGTCAAATATGCCAATTGATATAAAAATCAGAGAATGTAAGTCATTCGTTAGGTATACAAACAAACATTCAATAGAGTGATAAGAAGATGAGCTGTAAAATGTACTTTACATTCTAATAAAAATAAAATTTATACAAAAATATGAATTGGAAAGTGTTCTATGCACTACTTTCATTAAGTAGTCATCGTTACTTGATATGAAATGTCAACGGAACAATAGTTACAATTAAGGGGGTTGTTGTGGAGATAGTTAATTTGTTAATGCTGATATCACGAATTGATTTGAACCAGACAACCATTAATCACCTGGAAGCACTGGACAGCTGTTTCGCCCCAGTATGGGACTCCTCAGCAGTGCGCGACTCCGTCCATTGTCGTCGGTGAGTTACTGCCTCACACCCGACACGACTGAACTTCACCGGTCACGTCTTCACACTAGAATTCCAGGAATTACCTTCGTGATACCAGCATTAACAAATTAATTATCTCCACAACAACCCCCTTAATTGTAACTAATTATCAGCTCACTAGTGACTAGCTCTTTGAGGTAATTCCTGGAGTTCTAGTGTGAAGACGTGACTGGTGGAGTTCAATCGTGTCGGGTGTGAGACAGTAACTCACCGATGACAATGGGTGAGGTCGCGCAAACGTAACACAAACTGACTGAATTAGAAATATCAACCATTAGGAGCCGGCTCAGTGGTCCAATGATAAAGCACCCGTCGCAGAGCCAGAGGGTCCTGGGTCCGATCCCCGGTGGGGTCGTGGATGCGTACTGCTGAGGAGTCCCATACTAAGACGGAACAATAGTTATTCATAGGAAGTAAAAGAGGAACAAAAAACAAATTGATAACTTTATAGTTTCAAATGAAGAGGATTATTTAGAAAGAAAAACAAAACGATTTCATTCTCATTTGGTACTACATGACACTTGTTCATGTACTGGAGAAAGTATTGATGACAAACATGTGATTCATCATCATGACCATGAAATGAGCAAACCCAATTGTAGATTAGTTGTTCGCCGAACAGATTATTGTTAACGGTTGTACATTGTGAAACCAAATAAATTAAGTTTAAAATCCATCGGAAAATATTAGTATCTTCATGATCTTAGGTACATGTTTCTGATGAGTCAAGACGAACATGAAACCTGGAACTACCACCTTCCAATAAAACGTATTGTATGAGGTTTAAATCATATAGATTAGTGATCACAACAAAAATTGGTTGATAGGAATAAGTCAAGACCAACGACTAGACCAGCTTGACGTTAATCGTTAAATAGTGATTAGTCAATGTATAAATTCAATTGTTGACTTCAGCTACATCTCTTACTGCTTCTAGTGTAAATCATCACCGACTGAGATTACTTATGTCACAACTAAGATTCACAAACATCTTCGTAATTGTTTCATCTCAAAGTAAGATAATCTCGTCAATGTTTACTGAATAACATGGAGTTGTATCTTCAGTTAATTGAAGTTCAGCATGCAAACTATTCAATTTAGAATCAATGATTTAAAGGTAGACATAATTGACATGATAGACTTGAATTTCAGTTGATGACTGGGTTAAATAGATACACTGCCTAAGAAATCTATGCCAGGAAAGCATAGTTGCCAAGTGTTAGTTAATATTTAATGTCATTCATTCTTATTGAGCACTATTCATCATTTCTATTGATTATTTCACCATCGAAAATACAAATGAATCATCAAATTTTTGGCCTAGAAACAAACTTATTTAGTTGATGAATTGAAGTTACCGTTTGACAATTATCACTATTCAGTATTCTATTAATAAATGCTACCTTGTTACATGAAATGACGTCGAGCTTCTTGCACTTGATGAATTAATTGTATACTAGATTCTTAAAGAAAACTAATTAATTGTAAGATTTAGAAAGATTAGTTACACGTGAATATAAAGAGAAGTAGCGGAATGGAAAGGTCTACAAATTTCTCATAGTTATACAGATGACTTCTGTTAGGGATTCGTAATCCCCAAAGATACGATGATTAATTTAATTGAAGGAAAGAAGTTATATTGATTTTTTGTAAGCTTCATTTGTAAACTTTCATCACACTAATTTGATTTCAATGTGAGTCCTACTCCTGAGTACAGTTTGACAGTATTTCATTGTATGAATTAAATGTTGATGATTTAACTTGATGAATAATCACGGTAAATTAATTGATATAAAAATCGATGTATTTATGTAAATATAATTCACACTTCACTAGTGTTGTCTGGTTGGTTTGTATTCTTCTTTATTTTCGGCTTGGGACTAAGTGGGCATAAGGCAGACGTGCATTTATCGACTAGGCACACGTGATTTGGCATTCGGTCACCCACCACCAAATTTCGCTTTTCATAACAACTTCCATTAACGTCTATTGTGTAGTTCGTTTTTCTAGAATTAAAGCTTAATTCTGTAAGATTATTTCAATGTTTATATTGTTATATGTGGGTCGTTGTAGCTATTCTTTCTATCATTTAATGAATGACTATTATACACTTATGAGTGACTTCATTTAAGGATTTCATTTCAGACGCCTGAACTACTGTCTACAGTAGACTGTTATATTCATATCACTGTACTTCAAAATAGTTTAATGAAAGCAAAACAGAAAAAATTATGAAAATTAGGACATTCTATCAAGCTTACACTCATCTATATCGAAATCATTTTTCATAGGAAGCATCTATTATCGAAAATGAGAGATACATTAAGCATAATGATAAATAGCCACTGTGTATACATTCATTTTCAATTAGTATTCTCTAAACTTTATTCAACTTATCAACGAATTTCGTCATCTATGCCAATTAGTCTGATTGTTAAGTATACAGAATGGATTATATGGACAGATAACTTATAGTGGGGACGATAAGGTTGCCTATGTATGTTGAAATTCATGACGATATCTTAATGAAGATCTTAGGAAAGCAACTAACAGCCTTATAAAGAAGGAGTTTTGTACTCTGTACAACTTTAAATTACCTTCAACACGTGATTAATTAAGAACAAGCTAACACTTTGAATCAATTTAATGTATATCTATAGCTGATTTTCTTTTGCAGTACGGGATTCTTTTGACCATACAAAGTGTATCGTTTGCAATCCCAATATCTTTGAATATCTATCAATCAATTAGAGTTTAGTATCGGTATTACTGAGCAACGAACACAGAATATTTACTCAGTAATAAATTCAGACAGTAAAACTGTGGAAGGCTTTTGAATCTACTATCTGTTTGTAAATTAGACACTTAGTAATGTATTTGATATGCCTTCTAACTAATCAGTAACTAACATTGAATAAACTGAATAAGAATTTATAATAACAGTTTACGATAGTTCAAGGTGCTAATTTTTCTCACTGGATGTTCACCGTAGCAACTAGTTAGGGCAAATGCGAACTACGTTAAAGTGCTTTAAACACTGTTAGAAATGCATGAAAACGGTTGAATAACAGTTAGTGTTGGTGATGGTTAACTAACCAGTGCTACCCGGTTGGCAATGGTTTTCATAATAAATTCAGTTAGTAGTTTAATTGGTCTTTAGATAGAGTTTCACATATTACGTAAAAACATATACCTACTGATTAAGCAATTCGTAGAAGTGAAAACACCAGACTTGTGGAGGTTCATTCAACTTTTTTAACTTCAGGCTTCAATGTTATACTCTTTCCAAGACACGACACAATATAACTGTATTTCTTCTATAACAACAGGATGATATAAACCATTACAAATTGAATACACGCACATTCACATAAGTACATAACTTACGCAGTTGTGCAACCCAGTAGAATAGATGATGAAAGTAACATTTTAATCAAAACGAATTAAGTTCGAGTCCTAATGCAATCATCAACACTAAAATCTATTAGTTAAATGGAACTGCTAAAGTCAAAACACACTGAGATGTATATCCTGAATTTCGACGGCAGTTACAATACAAGCTTTAAATGAAGTAATAGTAGATTTTGATAGTGATTGTATTTCGAAGTAAATGAAAAGTTAAAATGTCACAATACGATTATAGTCAACTGTTATATTGTACAATGATTGTTATTCTTTGATATTCCTTTGTTATCTGTATTCATGTCCATCTATGCGTTTTATTTCTTTAGATGTAAAAACGGGGAAATGAGAGAGTGAAGTGGGGGAGGGGTGAGAAGTGAAAGATTTTTTGCATATTTTTGAAACAAAAGAAAATTTCGACGAATTGTTTTCTCTCCCAACTAACTTCATCGACTACAATCAAAAATGAATCTGTTGGGGTGTCAAACTTTATCAGTTAGTCATCGTAACTAACAACTATCTTAACACATAGACTATGATTCTACTAATTGTGATGATTATTATACTACTACGAATAATATTAATGGCAATAATAATAATAATAACAGCATCATCATCATCATCATCATCATCATCATCATCATTATGTCTATTTCAACTACTATTGACAAATGACTTTAAATGTCTTTAGACAGTGTATGTTGTATTTTTCACTTCAATAGTCATCATTGAATCTATTCACATATGTCTCTTACTATTTACTGCCAAATAGTTCTTTTCTGTTAGATTTTCACTTTTCTACATACTTTACATTATTAAAATAGATAGATTCAATGCAAATTATGACTTTGTCATTTCTTTCTAGTCATTCCCGATAGTTACTACTAAGATAAATAAGTAGTATATCAATGGATTATCTAAAGTAAATTAAATTTTTATGAAAGTAATTGAACTATTGATTACAAAAGTAAAGCAGTTGATAAACTAAAATCGACTAAATGACAAGTAAATAATAATGATGAGTAAATTACTTACGATGATAGTACACTGTTGTCTGTGAAATACATCGTTTTTTGTAATGTATGACTATCAATAGGCTGGCTCACAGCAGGGTGACTTGTATGCACATTCTTTTCTATGAAAAATAAAAACCTTTTGTCTGAATAAGTCTAATATTATCAAATAAATGTGTACATAGGCCAGACAGTAAGGTTGATTCATGCATATTTATGGAGTTCCACGACAATCTAATTCACGTGGAAATGATAGAAATATAGTTTTCTGTCAAAAGAATCATTTGACTGCATTACACATTGAGTTGAGGTAGCTTTATGGATGTAGACTGATATTAAGTTTGATTTTTCGTATTCGTCACAAATTCATGTTGACAAGGTACCACTGGAAACTAGGAAGCACTTGATAGCTGTTTCGTCCTACTATGGAACTCCTCAGCAACGAACATACTCAATTACGCCAGGAAATAATCATCTATAATGAATACAAACAGTTGAACTGTACTACGTATCATGAATGTGGTAGCATTTTCAGTTACATTGAATGCATTCAAAAAATGGTGCTTATCATTTATTGATATAAAAATTGAATGATATCATACCTTTAATGTGTCATGGAAGATTTCGACCTAAAATATGTCTGTTTGTGTGTATAAACCTCGGTATGCACTGGTAGGAATCTCTAGATTTGAACGTAAACGTATCAGCTGTATCCTGGTTCTTAGTTATTTCCTTCATTCGTAATTAAATGGGATGATTCTTAGGGAATCAATGACTGTCCGAAACAAATAGGGATTTGTACAATCGATGTTGGATACATAACTTTCTTATTGATTACTTCATTGATTTTCAAATGAGCTAACGACCTGTACTTCATCTAATTGCATTCATCTATGTATTGACCAGTTGTTGTAGTACACTACTGTTATGAATTTGTGGAAACTTATCAGAGTTATGTTGATTGACGTAAACAATCTAATGTAGCTTAGTGAGAACTAGTTGATACAGTAATGGACAGAAAAAAATGAATTACAAACAGACAGGGTGATTAAATGAAGTTTATATTATCGATAGTAGATAGATTTAGACTCATACATTCATTTAACTACATTTCCATTAGGATGAATTAATGGCTAACTACACACAATAGCTCAGTAAACCAAATCTGACATTTTCAAAGTATTAAGTAGGTACTGGAGTTCCAATCTATGTGTGGACACCAAAAAACTCGAATACACATGAAACAAGCCAATAAATTCGGAATACGATGAAATTCTGAATCCTGGATTTCCATGTTAGTACACACAGGCTTAACTGGATTACAGAGTGTTTTAAATACTTGAAAGAACTAAATGATTGTTACAAGACTTAAATGGATCATACATTCCATAATGATAAGGAAATCTGAAAGTTATCTTGATTATGCAACAACACTAATCATTTGGTGCCTAATAGAAAATCATAGAATTTCATTATACTCTACTGACTATAAGACGTGCAATTTCCTCTCCTAATCTACAGTATAGGGATGAATGCTAACTACCTAACAGTCTTAGACCAGAATAATGCACATTTGAGTGTTTTCACTGATATACTCACTAACTGGGAATACTAGTATTGATAGCATAAATAGTATTACCATTATTATTGTTATTACTATGAACAGCAGTAGAAATAGTAATAGTAGTAGTAGTAGTAGTAGTAGTAGTAGTAGTAGTAGTAGTAGTAGTAGTAGTAGTAGTAGTAGTAGTAGTAGTAGTAGTAGTAGTAGTAGTAGTAGTAGTAGTCGTAGTAGTAGTAGTAGTAGTAGTAGTAGTAGTAGTAGTAGTAGTAGTAGTAGTAGTAGTAGTAGTAGTAGTAGTAGTAGTAGTAGTAGTAGTAGTAATCGTTGTTGTTATGGACCAAGTTTCTTTTAATGTTTGATGAGCCCTACAAAGTGTTTTGAACTGCTGTTGTAATATGATTCTCTGTTAATTTATTTTCCATGTTCTAACTTCGAAAAAAGTCATTTACATTGTTAATAAAACCTGTTTAAATGGGTTACCGTTTAAATGAGCAAATATGTAAAATTATTGCAGCTTTCTAGACAATTTGGTTGACGGTATCCTCAATATCTTCAATGTTCAGCAAGTGTCTAATATAACAAACTGATTTGGATTAAACAATTAATGAAAGCTATGTAGCACTGGACAGTTGACTTATCCTATCATAGGTCTCCTAAGCAATGAGCACTCACGACATTATCGATATATCAGTCCTAGGGCCTTCAAATTCCATTATGAACGCTTTACTGTCAAACCACTGTGTCAGCATTCACCAGTTGACATTTCCGAATTCAGCCAACTGAAGATATATTGGACTACTTTATCATTTGCCAACAGTAGGTAACTACAGCGCACCTAGTACAATTAAGCTCTACTTACCACGTTTTTCTAATGAAGTTCTTAAATCACCTTCTGAAGTTAGTCACTAGTAAGTTGATAATAATAATAATAATAATAATAATAATAATAAGAGTTGGATATCGCAATGATTATGGATCGACTGAAGTTAGAAATACCAAATATTCGTTACCGATTCAATAGTGTAACGTAAAAACAATCCACAAGGAACCCCGCTTAGTAGTCTCATTATAGGACACAAAAACAGTCCAGTGCTTCATGGTTTTAAATGTTTGTTTAACCTAAGTCACTTCATCATCTGAAGTCTAAAATCCACAATTTCTAAAATACAGCTCTACATTCAGTGTGGTTAGTCTAGGAAATTCGGTCATGTTTTCGTTAATTTAGTGGATGAGTTTTGCACAGTTGAGTGTAATTCTTATGATATACTACATTTCAAGCTGAGACTTTCACTATTGTGATGTTTTTTATTAATTATGTCTAGCTTCATTGCTCTAATGGGCAGTTGAAGAGGACTTCAGCACTATAGTTTCACTTGATCACATTGCGAAAGCATTTCCCAGTGAATCTATAGAATAATTAATCAGCTATAGCATATGCCTCATCTTGAGCTGATAACCAACTAGAGATTTGGTATGATAACTTTAGAAAAGATGTGAATTCCAGTTGACGTTTTCATCTTATACCAAAGCCTATCTCTAAACTTGAACAAAAGTATACCCTAACCCTAACCCAGTTGACGTTTTCATCTCATACCAAAGCCTATCTCTAAACTTGAACAAAAGTATACCCTAACCCTAACCCAGTTGACGTTTTCATCTCATACCAAAGCCTATCTCTAAACTCGAAGAAATGTATACCTCCTAATGAGATTATAAACCACATTACGCAGAAGTGAATTCTAAAACTATTATCATTAGGATATTCAGAAAGCAAATGACCTCTTTAAGGATTATGATGTATAAACTGATCGATGATTGAGTATTAATCATAATTATGTAATCAAGTTTGTCTAATCGTTAGCAACAATCAATTCAGCTGAAATATGGATACTACTCTGATTGATTCATCATCTTGTACCATCATCATACCTG
Source organism: Schistosoma japonicum (assembly GCA_025215515.1). Lineage (NCBI taxonomy): Eukaryota > Metazoa > Platyhelminthes > Trematoda > Strigeidida > Schistosomatidae > Schistosoma > Schistosoma japonicum. The sequence goes on from CM046065.1 coordinate 23,566,624, forward strand.
GAAGGTATAATGTCGGTGCAATTGTTCTACAACTTGATCATAATACTTTAAGGTCATATTAGAAAAGATACTATCAGTTTTCTAATCAGTATTAACTAATCAATTCAGCTTAACAACACTAAATAACAGGAACAACTGTCATTATTATCACAATTTCACTTTTTGTTTAGCAAAAATAAACTTTATTTATTTAACTGTAATGAAGAAGACAGACTACAACGACTGCTAACAATTAGATCAGGTCATTTAGATAAAGCAGAAGAGAATAGAAAACCGATTGAAGAACAAAAAAAAAACTAGGAAAAAAATATATTAAAAGAAAAAGAACACTTTCATCAATAGTTCGTCATTCTTAGACGAATGAAAAGAATCAACAGGGGACAACATTGAAGATGGTATGCAATAGACATAAGTCTATGTGTACATACACCTTTATATTCTAGTGAAGCATGCAAGAGAAAAGGAGGGAGAGGGAGAAATCTATCACTATCCAATATTACATTTTACACAATTGAATATGTAACATACTGATTGCATTGAAAGACACGCGCCATAACAACTAACATATACAAATGCATACATTCGTAGATTCATTCATAGATGTTACATAAGTTCTTAAAGCAACAACAATGAATAGACAAGAAACAATTTCTTCCTCTCACTCTCATTCTCTCCCTTTTTTTCTTTTGCCACAGGTGTTTTGCAGAAAGAAGACCAAAAAAAAACAAAGTGAACTGTTCTTCTTCGTCATGTCGACTAGACGCCAAATAAATCAAATTGTCTTAGTTACTAATTTGAAAAGAATAACCTAATGAACGAGGTAACAAAAAATAACTTATTTGAGAAATTAGTATTTAAAAAAAAGCGACATGAGGCATCATAAAACACAAAAGATAAGCAAATATGATAGAATTAAATTGAGGTGAATTGTGGAGATTGATATTTTCAGTTGACTGAATTCGTCACCGAATATTGTTGGTAGAGTACCATTGAAAACCATGGGGCTGTTGCACCTTAGTGTGGGACTCCTCACCTATGCATACCCAAGGCTCTACACGAATTCGATCAACTTTATTTAGCGCCAGTCTTCAAAAACCATCTCAATTCAATTACAATAATCAGCTGGTTAGTAACTCACTTCAGGATGCTTCTGAAGTTCTGGTGAAAATTTATGACTGGAGGAGTTCAGACTTGTCAGGATTGAGACAGTTACTACCAATGACAATGGATAATCGTCGCTTTATGTCACAAATTGATATAAGTAGGAAATTCTACCACTGAATGCCGATCAGCCTAGCGGTGCAAATGGGCTAGGTGCTCATCAGCCTGAAGCCTGTGAAGCGGAATCTATGGTGCAGACGCCTAAGGGGTCCAAAACTAGAACGAAACAGTTGTTCGGTGATCCATAGATTCCAGTGGTACCTTGTCAACATCAATCTGCGACTGAATTCAATCAACTAAATATGATATAAGTTTGAATATGATATAAAATAGATGAACAAAAATAGGGGGGGGAATGTAAATTTTTACGGTGATTGATCTACTTTGAAATTATTAAACTAGACTGATCCTAACTAAAACAGCGATTGCAAACTAAAATAAATTCACTTAGGGGGTAGTTGTGAGTCTTGATATCTCAGTCAATTGATCTGAATCAGACAACCATTGATCACTTGGAAGCACTGGACAGCTGATTCGTCCTAGTCGGGTGTGATGCAGTTACCCACCGATGACAATGGATGAGGTCGCGCAAACGTATCATGAATTGACTGAATTAGAAATATTAACCGTTAGGAGTCCTATACCCGGACGAAACAGCTGTCCAGTGCTTCCAGGTGGTTGTCGAATTCAGATCAATTCGTGATATCAAGATTGATTTTAAGAAAGTCACTAAAGAGTTATTTCATTCTGACGTAGAGCTTCTTGGTGTTACTGGTCATCGACAAGCTCACAGCAGATTGTACTTACACTGTTGGGTTTTGTTACTGGCGCTTAAACTTATAGAACACCTAAGTTGGAATTCAGTCGGCTGTATATCTTATTTCAGTAGATTCCAAATTTCGAATTAAATATCACATGCTTCATGATTTATGATAATTGAAGTGTTGTCATCTCTCATTGTTGTCTGTTTTACATTGATTGTAACTAATGAATTATTACTGTGTAATTGAGATAAACATAAATGTATATTTAAGTAGTATGTCTTACGAAAGCATATTTATTGACTCGGGTAACTATCTGTGCTATTAAAACCATGAACTCAGTATAAACACTGAAAACTCACTAAGAATGTTGTTACGGTCATCAGAACTATGAGGATTAAAACAATCATGCTTTAAATCAAACGTTGAAAGAAACCTTGACTACTCAAAAGTTAGGAAACGAAAGCTCTAAACATACCATTTATACTGACTGATAAATAAATGTCACGTTTATCCAATCCTTAACGTTGATCAAACTTTATTGACGTAGTTGTAGTGCGCTAATTAATCAGCCTGACTTGATCAGGCATCTATTATGGTTTACAGTTGACTGGTTGGTTGGAGACAATTGATGCGTAACACTTTGACATAGTAATCATGCTACTAGACAAATGTCAGTAAGGCGTGTCTGCATTCCATGTGAAATTGATTAACCAATTTTCGTAACCATTCGGGTGTAGACTGGCCATCTGTATGATTCACATAACAACCTAGAGTTTAGAATATTTTACATGCGATGTTCAGCCACATAGACCAATGAATACAGCTCAGCTTAGTAAACAGAAGTTTATCATTGATAACGATTCCCCAAAGGTGAAAATGACTACTATTGAGTAAATCCTTCTCCCAGTTGTAACATGGTAGTATTGCTTCAAATGTTGGTTGTCTGATGGAAATTTCCTTACTTCCATCACTCTCTATTACAGTCAACAGCTTGACTTCACTTTCGGACTTTGAGTCTTCTGCTTAAAGTTTGAGTACTTTTCTATTATATTACCTACTATTACAGATCCAAGCTCCGTTGAATCGTCACAATATTTAAACCTAACGACCGAGTCACAGTAGTGCTATCATTCAACATTCCAACTTTAAACAGAATGTGGTATCGCTGTAGCTAATTTATACACATATTGTAAGTTACTAATGTCAATAATCACAAGATCTTTACGCCTATTATAGATATCTTTACTCCTGTGATATGCAGCTAATCACCATAGTAACTACAAAGTGTCAGAATAGACGTTGATCTCTACTTATCACAAAAAGAATAATATTTGTTACTTTTAGATCGCAACCATAGTGCGGTGTAATAATTCGTCTTTATATACCTCTAATGTATATTGAAATTCTTAAATGATCAGGTAGAATTTGGTCAACACTGGAGGACCGATTACAAGTTAAATATTATTTACGACTCAGTGAACAATCAATAATGAACATTTTACACTAACAAGAGGTTCGTCCCAGCACTGAGTAGTTCAATGTTAATGCTCATTGTCAGTGAAGTTGGATGATACAAGATTGTAAGTTCTATCAAAATTACTGGAACACATTGTTAAAAAGCGCGATTTAGCAGTGTTTTGCACCTCTTCATTATTATCCTATGCAGTACAATATTACCATGTAAACTCATTAGTTAGTCATATAACATAAAACATCTACTTACATTGAATAAATTCTAGTACAAGTTACTAATTACTGTAATAATAACGATATGATACCTGTTATATTTAAGTCAGATTGTGACTGGCAAGTGGAATCCAGGACGCGCGTTTCGGCCTATTTGGGACTCATCGGCTGGATGTACCTGCATCCCAATGTTGATGTTCACACTAGGATTCGAACTCAGTCCGCTCAGTGTCAAACGCCACCTCATTCACCACTAGGCTACTGTATGCAGACAGTCACATTACAAATCAACGGGAAGATACAAGCCTATTCTGAATTGGATATGATACCTGGTTAGTTACTGGTTATATTACTGACTGAATTAAATGGGTTATGTGTAAATAGGTATTAAGTTTAGTTGTTTATATTCGTCATAGATTGATGTTAGTTTGGTACTGCTGAAAACAAGGGAGCAGTAAACAGCTATTTCGTCCAAGTTCGAAACTCTTCAGCAGTACGTACCTATCACACATTGATAGAAGTGGGAATTCTAACATTTGATGTTGGCCTGGCGGTGTATATGTTTTCATGTTCTCCGTGTAATCTGAAGGGAATGAGATTGACGCTTTGGTGAAATCAAGGGTTCTCACTGCCAAAGAGTTCCACAGTAGGATTAATTAACTATTCATTGCTCAATGGTCTTAGTGGAACTCAACCAACATCAATATACGATGAATACAATTGGTTGTGTTAGCGATGGTTAATTAGTAAACAAATTTTCATTCTATTCTAACAGTTGTCCACTCATCATCTTCATCTCATTCATTAAGGTTTGTTAAACTTTTTTTTTCTGTCCAAAACTATAAAACGATCTAATCATGTTTACTTCATTGTGTTAACTTGACCTAATCGGATAGATTTATTCATTCATTAGGATTTATCTTTATTGACATAATAAGTCATTCAAGTGCTATTATCATTATTATTGTTACTACTACTACTACTACTACTACTACTACTACTACTACTACTACTACTACTACTACTACTACTACTACTACTACTACTACTACTACTACTACTACTACTACTACTACTACTACTACTACTACTACTACTACTACTACTACTACTACTACTACTACTACTACTACTACTACTACTACTACTACTACTACTACTACTACTACTACTACTACTACTACTGTTAATAATAATAATGATAGTAGTATTGCTGTTGATGCTAATGATGTAAATATCGAAATTTCTATTTCTTTTCAGCATAATTCTTCAACATCACATTCATTCCATGAAGTTTTCCTCAACTAAACCTAACAGAATGAATCTACATAAACAGAATACAGAAAGTGTATAATGAAGTTAATGAAGAGGTATTCATTATTACCTATCAAATACATTTATGTACATATTCCTGTATATGTAGAGTAGTTTAAAGAAAACTAATGAATAACAAACAACATACTGAAGTAAAAGACATAAAGAATGCTAAAAGACAGTAAAAATTGTCGTTCACATTAATCAGAGTGTATTAGTCAAAAAAGAAGAAGAAGAAGAAGATGGAAATGATCAGAAACTAAATACACATAAGTTAGTGAAGAGAAAGAAAAAAAGAAAGAAAGAAGAATAAAGAGAAGAAACCAAAATGGACAGATTGCCGCTTCTATTCAGGAACCAAATAACTTACTATTCAATATTTCAGGTTATTGTTACAACAAAGAGATTGATAATCATTCATTCATTCATTCATTTGTGATTGTATGAACAATAAATAAAGTGAAAGCAGAGACAATGAACAATAACAAGAAAAAAAATGCAAAAGAAAGAGGAACATTACAAAGATGTAATGGGAAGAAGATGAAGATGAGGAAGAAAAAAAAGGGAAATAAAACACGAATGCAACAAATTTGTCGAATGAAACCGACAAGAAAAAATAGTTTTGAAATGATGATAAATGATATTCTGATATGTTAATGTTGATGATAATAGATTTACATTGACTATGAATGGTACTACTACTACTACTACTACTAATACTACTACTAATACAATAACAATTACCATGACAATTAACACTGATATTAATGAAGATGATAACGCTAAATTAACAACTATTCATACATATGAATCTATGTATTTCTAATGAAATTATGATGAGAAACTATAAGTTTTGTTTTTGTATATACACTATAAATTACATTGTATGTTGGTGAACAAAAGCTACTACTCGGTCATTTATTGAATGATTCTTTAATGAGATGAAAATGAAGACTCTTCAATGAAGATGCTTCTTCATTCAGACAAAGTTGCTATTCAGAGTTGTGTGTTTGTATTTAGTATATAGTCAATTTAGCCAATTATATGTCTTAAATTGAAACAGAGAGACATTGCATCATCTACTAAAATAACCCCAATCAAGTCATTTACTATCTAGATGTATTTAGGTTATCGGTTGAATTTACAAAAGCAAAGGAATCCGTAGTACTGTACAAAGTGATTGTCCTTCTGACTGCTTATGAAATCCCTATCAACTACTTGTTGACTGCATAGTACACAGGTTTATTCATGTTTACTGATGAATAATAAGGTACATCTTTTTATGTACTTTGGAGATCATATAAAATAATGGAGTAGTGGAGCTCAAACTATCTAAGAGGTCATCCGTTATGGAGGATTCATTCCTTATTTTTGTCAAGACTTTCGTTAATTCCTATTCAGTTTGATCAGCTGGAATTCTTATTTTGACCTCTTCAGATAAATTAATTTCATCCGTCAATATCGATGATAGTTAATAGACATAATCCTCACGATCCATGAGAACAATGCTAATGTAGCAATAGTAAATTGCCAATTTTCAATAGGTTATTTAGATGTATTCAGTAGCCACTTCACAGTGAAGTTTATGTAATTAATACGTTGAAATTAAAAGAACTGTTATTAGATGACATTCTTAGAGTATTCACCTGAATATAGTGTCCAAGATGTTCACAATATAATACTACTTAGAGAAGTACTTTTAGACGACGTTGAATTTAGACTTCTTGAATGTTGTAATCACATTTACATTACTTGACTTCAAAATCATTTTGTACAATTTCCGTTTACATTCATCATATTTATACAATTGAATCATTCAATTCATAGAACACTTTAGTTAATTCTATGAATAGGATTAGAAGGCATTGAATTACTTAATTATGCATAGTAGTATAACCAATATCGTCATTTACCGATCTGAAAATTACACTAATTCTATTGACTATTCTTCTGTTATTAATAAACTCCGTATTACCATGAAAAACTTCAATTCCAATTGTAAGTAGACATAGTTGAGTGGGGAGGCTGTAGGGTGTACAAATTGTTGAATGTTGTTTATATGTTAGTCACTATGGTTTATCAATGGAAAAATCGATGAGACGTACAGAATTTTATTAACTTCTTTAACATTCAACAGTATTCAGTCAACGTTTTCGAAACACATCATAAAGACATCGAAGGTTTAGAGTTGATTGATTTAATTATCATTTCAAGCAACATTACCGACACCTATTTCACATGAAAGTAAGTTTATCATAATTATTACGTAAGTGTTAAATCAATTAGATCTAGTGATCTACTATCTGAGATTGATTCTAATTCTTTCAGATTCTATATGAGGATTCTATTTTAAGTACTGTTGGAGATAATCCATTAACTGATTTCTTAAAATGACAGATACACTTGCTTTATTCAGTTTTCCAAGATAAAACAACAGAAAAATGAAGAAGAAGAAGAAGAAATACAGTACCATTTACAAAATGCAACAAATACAACGGTTACCTATGAGGTATAAATGATGTTAGTAGAGGTGGACAACTACAAACATGAATTCGATTAGGTAAATATCAACATTTTTCAAACGAGAAATTCCAAATATTCTGCGAAAGGGGGGTTTAGGAGAAATGTACTACATTCATATTTATTAACAATTAATAAAAAAATGTAAACGGATATCTATTCTATGAATTTTTGACTGAATAAGTCAGTCAATCGCAATAGACAGTTGATAGGAATCAACAACTCATAATGATAATTAATCACAGGTATATTTATCAGAAATAAGCGATTTGTCACCGCTACAACTCTCGGTCACAGTAATAATTCATTCTACTTTACGAGAAGTGTAATTTTCATTTAACTTTCCTTAGTGGCATTCATATACAGATAGGCATCAATAAGGTACCAGCATTCATCAATCACGGTGTTGATGATAAAAATCATAGAATTCATGGCTGTAGGCTGATTTGTAGTTGAGTTAACATGATCAATTACTATTAATTCATTATGCAGCATTAATAAGAGATACATATACCTCTCTGTGTCTACATGATTTACATGAAACTAACATTGTACATAAATCTACTGAAATATGTTAATCAGTAGTTTATAAAAAATTACTTAAAAAATATGTATAATCTGAAATCATTTTCTTTTAATTGTTCATTTTCGTATTTTTCTATGCAGAACTACCATTAATGTTTGTTTATCTGATTAAATAGTCTTGTTGAAAGAAAGAATTTTCACTGAACAGATGGTTTCATCTATTCATTCTTTGTTTCATTTCATTCTTGTTATCATTAGGTTTATTTTCAATATGGCAGAGAATGTTAACACACACACACACACCACACAATACCCCATACATACACAACCAATACACAAATATTGACTTATCGTCTATTGATTATATTGATAGGTATCCTCATGAAGTACACATTATATGGATGTATATCGACAGATATGAAGTGGATTATATGAACATGATGATTTATTTCAATAAATTAAACAATTTTGTAAAGTAATTTATCATTGAATTCATTGATGAATGTGAGAATTAACATGGTTTGATGATTAACAATATGTAAGTAGGCATCAATGAACAGTTGTGTTCACGTTGTAATGAAACTTCTCAGAAATACTTATCCTTAACTCAATTAAACACTGTGCCTAAAATAATTGTGTTTCGAAATGTGAGTTTAACTTTCCAAATGACTAAATGATAGTTGATTAAATACGTTACAGATTGATGTTGGTAGGGTATCCATTGAAAAGTAGATAGCGTTGGACAGCTGTGTTGTCCTAGTTTTGAACTTAGCAGTCCACACCTTAGATTACGATCCGGGGGCTTTAGGTTGACGATCATGTAACAGTCTGCACTCCTGGCCCTGGTCGGCATCGAATGATAAATATTCCTACTCCTATTAACTTGTGATACAGCACGATGATCATCCATCGTCACTTGTGATAACTTGTCTCACTCCCCACAAATCTGAACTCTACCAGTCACGGCTTCGTACTGAAGCTTGAGGAACAACCTGAAGTTAGTCACTAATGAGCTGAGGATCTGAATTTGAATGGGAAAAAGATTATGATGCAGGATAAAAATTGACGTCGGAAAATTCCTACAGAATCTTCAGAAATATAGCCATTCAGATGAATTAGTAATCAATCAGTCAATCATTCAGTTTATGAATCCATACAAAAACTATCAGTTGATATCATTATGAGTACAAGCAACACGAAGACAATATCATCAGATCATTAATGGAATGACTAGGAATGATACAGTTCTACACGAAGTAGGCTTTGATTGTGATTATCATGAATACGACAATAAAATCACTGTATTTCATTCAACATAGCACTACTAAATAGTAATCATCATAGATACAAATCTACTACACTATTTCAAGTGATTAACCAATTGTAATCATTGATGATAATAAAGTCAGATCATCATACAATACTACAATCAAACCTTATTTACAAACTGCCAGTATCCACATCATTAGTATTTATCTTATTATTAATTGTAATCATATTAAAAGTTGTCCTTAATATTATCCAATAAATCAACGTGTAAATAAACTACAGTAACTATAGTTACTATTCATATGAACCACATGACTTGTTTATTATTATTAGTAGTATTATTAGTAGTATCTGTTACCATATAAATATCGGAAATCAAGTGAACTCTTATGATCCATTTGTAACAGTGTTAGCTAATAAAGGTATATAAATAGTACACTTATCTTGTTGAATCAATTTGTACTGAATGAATTAACATTGAAACATTCAATAAAAATTAGTTTAAAAGAAGAAAACAAAACAAACCAATTGACATTAAAGATTATTTCAATAGTTCACTTCATAGAAAATGATCTAATAAATTAAGAAAACAAAAACTGTATGAAACTATCTACTAAAGAGAATGTTGAAACATTCAATGACAGAAGCAAAACATCATTCATCATTTGATACAAGTGAACTGGGGAAAACTATCAATCGTATTAATGCAATGCCAATCAATATACAAGTAAGTGTATTTTGTGTTGTGTAATTAAGTGAAAGAGTAGGTGGGTGAAGGGAAGGGGGGGTAAGTAATCTATTTTCTTCTAAAGAATAGGAAATTATTTTCATGGGAAAAGATTAATGAAATAAGTTTTACAGCCTATACAACAGATGTAATGCTTAAAGGAAATGGCAATGGGTTTGAGTTTCCACGAAATGCTTTTCGTATATTCTACTTCTAGCCATAATTTAACTTTGTCAAAACTGCTAACACTTGGCAGCATGTCGATGGCGACTGACTAAATGAATTCCGTAATATTTCATGTGCTTAAACTGAAATCTTCCCATATATGAACCACATTGTCCATAGTATACATTTTTTCAGTGAATGGTTCTCTTTTCAATAGATTCATTATCAACCTTTACATTCATATATATATATATGCTTAAATAACTTCAACACTGAACCACTTGTTATCTACTAATAGAATTACTGAATCCATCAGTTTATGATATTTAGTGATGAATCTAACGATATTTACAATCTAATTGAAATGATTTTGTGGATATAAGTATTCAGCTTTGTTATATGTGTTTGTAACAGACTAATGTTAGTAAGGCACCAGTGAAAACCAGGAAGTAACGGGAATTAGTAACTGATGGGATTAGGAACTCTACTATTAGATGACATTTGACCCATTGGTACAGACAATTGAGTGTTTCCTATCAGACTTTGGACTTCAGGATTTTTTTAACTGAAAAAATCGATGGAGTACATTGTTAGGGAATCCCACATTAGGATGAGACAGGCGTTGAATGTTCCACTGGTTTTTATTTGCATCCAATCAGACATCATTCTGTAACAACTAAAGATAGTCACACTTACTATGTCTTCACAGTAAAACAGTATTTAAAAGGATAAACAGTCAGCATTTCATTTGACAACTAATCAATTTCCTATAATTTCATTAAATAATTCCAACAAAAATATTAGGAAGAATCAAATGAGAGAGGAAGTATCCCATTACATGCAGATCTTCGTCAAAACCTAGCATTAATGCACATATTGTTTTTTTTAGTTAGATTGTGACTGGCAAGCGGAATTCAGGACTACGACTCCCAAGCAGGATGAAATATGCGTCCTGGATTCCGCTGGCCAGTCATAATTCAACTTTAGAAATAATACTTGTGATTTAACGCTACACCAATGCGATCCGGTCAGGATGCACATATAGTTGCAGAGACTGACGAGCTTCATTCCATAACCATAATCGATGGGAAAATACAAGTTCATCTTAACTACTAATACAAATAGTTAGTACATTTATATAACAATACCAATAACAGTAATCGGTGGTGATTGATATTAATGATAACAATAATAGTTGTTGTATAACGGAATGTGAAATCGGTTAACAATCAACACTGATTACATAACCATGAAACTAGAAAATAAAAAGTGAAATATAATTTTCTGTTAATTATCAAACTCCATTAATTGTTTGCAATGATTACGTAATAATACAGAATAGTGAAAACATACAGAAACATATGAAATCATGTCGTTAAGCAGTTTGATGACACAATAATCACAAAAGGAAAGTAGAGCAAATTTAAAATAATCAGTTTAGTGTAAGAAGCAATTACGTAATATAATAAGAGGAATGATGCTCAGAATTGTAATGATGCATTTGTCTGATTGCACGTCCAATGGAACTGGTTTCAACTGAGCAATTAAACTAAAAAATAGACTGTTATCTTAATAGAGATAGGTGTTTTTAATTGATTGATTACGTCACAAATACCATCTCTGTCCATTTACAATAATCAGCTCACTATTAACTAACCTCAGGATGTTCCTCAAGTTCAAATGACAAGTCGTGATTAGTGGAGTTCAGACTCGTCAGGAGTGATACATTTATTTCCAATGACAATCGATGACCATTACGCGATATATCATATATTGAGTGTGGAAATTCTACCAATTGATATCAGATGGCCCAGTGGTGCAAATTGTCAGGTGTTCACCAACCTGAAGCTCCTGGGGCGAGATCTAATGTGTGCACTACTGAGAAGTTCCACACTAGAACGAAATAGATATCCAGTCCACTTTAGTTTCCGAAAGCATCTTGTCAACATCAATCAGTGACTATTCCAATTAACCAAACTTAACATGAATCTCCTCATAACCAGCCCTATTCAATTACCCATATTTATAAGTACTATTTATCAATATACTTGAAACAATTAATCAAAAAGTATGCTGCTCTTAAATAACATAATGCATTTTGTATGAACTGTTTAGAATTAACACATAATTAATGCTAGATAATGGTATAAACACTTGATTCGTATCTGTATTCAAACTGACTTACTACTACTGAATGCACAGAATTAGTAGTAAACTGCATTATTTTATTTGTTTATTAACTTTTGGTACATCACCGTAACTCTCCTTCAAGAATATTTATTGGAATTATCGTTGAAAGCTTCCCTTTAAAGTTATTGATGACAGAAAAAAGAAGTGACATGATGGAAAAAGTCACAACACTTTATTGTAGATGCTAAAAATATGTGAAAATTCCAATCACTTTGTGAACGCTGATGAAGAGTCCCATATTTGGACGAAACAGCCATCCATTCCTCATCATCCTTTTAAAACTTTTGTTTGATCCATATGTAGACGGTATAAGTCTCTCAAATTTTGTGTTATAGAGTAATCTTAGTTTGACAACTTAAGAAATACATAATCACATTTCGCCTTTTAGTATGGGTCACCTTAGAGCCAGTATGTATCTATAACGTTTTACGACATTACACTAATACTTTTGGAGGCTCTCAGTGTATATGAAATTCGACAATCTTCACAACATTCAGTAATAGCAATCATTATGTGTTTACCATAGACTGAAGTGAGGCGGTAATAATAGAGCTCTGTTGATAATCACATAGTATATCATGAAGTAACTGGAGTTAAACATTAAGGTTATTGAACACCGACTCAGTGATTTGAAGGTTGGACACGTATCAATAAGCTTAGTAGTTCAAGGTTCAATCCCCCCTGCTGTCGCGGATGATTAACTCTGAAAAGTGTTATAATAGGATTCAGCAGCTGTTTATTACTTCCTGATTACTGTTTGATGTTTAAGTTCATTCCGTTATGGAAAACGTAGGATACAACAACTTTTACAACGCCCCTTAATGACTGTTAGTGGTCGTTTTAACAAATCTGAGATTTTTATAGTCTCATCTACATGAAATAATTTTGCTTATTGAAGTTACTCATTTTAAACTTTATTTTAACTGCTGATCTAACTCGTTTCTACTTTAGGATCATGGGGATCATTGGAGAAGAATAACTGATTTGGCAGAAAATTCAAACCCATTAATAATACATGAATCAGCATCAAGACGTTCATCACAGGTAGATAACATAATTATTGCCTATTTGTGTTATGCCTGTGTCCCTCCTTTTCCTTAGACATAACCCTTTGAATCACATTAATCATAGTTGTAATAACAGCAGATGGCCAAAATTGAAGGAATGAATCTTGGCGAAAATTTCTTCCTAGTACCTTCAAGGGAAAACATTGCAATTGTTCCAATAGATTGTCTTGAACTACTCACTCCAAATCAAAATAAAGCAATTAAACAATATTGATTGGATAGACAATATACTGGCGGTATCGATTATATTATGCCGGCATTAAAATACACGATGGTATACCATAGTTCTGGAGTGGGAATTCAGTTGACCACCCTTAACTAAACTAGAGCTTTTAGGTGGTACGGCATTAGTTTATGCATAATGTAGTATAAATAAGCGTTTTATTAGGATTGATTCAGTCAGGTTGATTCCATTGAAATCAGTAATTAAAGAAAGTTATTCTAAAAATGTTACGTTTATAAGAATGTAGATTTGTCATAAACTAAAAGGTTCATAATAGAAATTAGGTAACTTAACTACTTAGTCTCACTGCAAATCTCCATTGCATTTTCGGTTCGCTGTTATGTTCCACATTGATTAATTAATGCGACCAGTTTCACGTCCGTCTACTGATGATCAAACTGCTGAAGTTAAGTGATTCGACACCGTAAACACAATTGAATGAATGCAGAGTAGTTGAGGTTATGTTACAGGAATCTCTGTTTCATCGAGATTTAATGGCATCTGATAAATCCACTGTTACATCAAATTACTTGTCCATTCCTCATCAATTTTTCACTGTATGTTTAGCTAGTATCAGTTGTTGGCAATTTACTTTTGATGTGATTAGTTACCTTTAATGGAATTTAATCACATTTTGAAGTTGGACTCTACAAAGCACTAAAAAATAATGACTATCAAATAGCTGTTCCAGTCTAATGAAAATTACCTCAATATACATTATCATGTGCTTAGAGAAAATAAGTCTTGTGTATTTTTTATCTCATTGTGAGTAGTTTTTTGGAAAGATAGTGGAAATGCAATGTGTCGAAAACCTTAGATGAAGGTTTTATGCTGTGGATCACTCGTCACCGCGAAATAATTGGATTCCGAAGACAACTATTGCGGCCATGTAGACTACATCACGAATCACCCAGAATTGCAAATCTGCAATTGCTTCCACAGAGTTATTCGTCACTCAACTGGCTCTGTATATCACTAATTAGGACGTTTACAATAATTCATCACTAGGTAATGACCAATATAATCACATCTTAACCACTATCTATGCTACTGCATAGCTTGGATTATCCAGTCACTCAAACTAATGGCTAAAATAAAACTTGTTCATTTATAGAATTCAATTAGCACTATGAACGACCACATTAATTACAACTCAAGTGATCAGTTAGAGTTTAGAATAGTAAAGTACACTATTTCTACATCTAGAAAATATATGGTCTAAATATTTCAGCAAGTTATCATGGTTTCCATGCATATTTTCAAGTTCAATTGTCACCACACTATTCATTCTATTTCTTTTCATAATTTAAATAGGCATCAGAAATTAGTAGAAGAGGTGATTCACGTTCAATGTCACAACAATCACGTAAATCTAGAACAAGCCATTTAAGTGGGGTGAGTTAGTAATTGAAATGAATGTGCTATTTTCATCTATTATTGTGAGTACCAACATGGAAGATGGCGTTCATAGAGATTTCGATTATAACTAAACAACCATTAAAAACCAGGCAGAGATAAAAATTCGTTTGATCCTAGTATAAAACTTCTTAGAAGTAACTATACATGATTCCATTTGACATAAAATTAAGAACGTCTAACCTTCAGACTGCTGGATGTACAGCCAATATCATACATCATGAACTTTACTATGTTACGTGGTCGTCAGTCAATACGATTGGTAAAATACTGCTTCATACCTGATATGACTACTCTGTCTTTCTTGCGTCTACTGCTTATTAATACTGATCACATTGCGTCAATGAATCAGTTATTATGTAGTTTACTAGTCTAAGTAACTCGGCATAGGGAGTATTACTTTCCGATGGAAGTTGACTAAAATTAATCAGTAGTAAAGTTTGTTTGATCTTGGTTTCATGCTGTTTATCGATTATCATTGTCAATTCTGATAGTAGGCACATTATAACTTGATCATCTATAGAATTCAATCAGCCCTATGAAGTGGTATACAAAAACCACATTGGTCACTGACCAATAAATGTCAACAATCAATTAATTCCAATATATCTTCACACATCATCTAAATACAAAGATGGGCTATATGTCGTGCAAAATAATTCCCAAGCATAAATACCACATCTGATAACTATCATATTTGGGACTTAATCTTCAGACTAAATAGTTGGCATCCATTGGTTTACATTTCCAATTTCAGTCAATTTGCAGAATTCTACGACCTTATTCAATGTTATTTGTGAGCAACTGCTTTACACTAGCCACTGTTTAACTCCAATGTCCAGAATTCGATATTTGGTAGGATTATGAATTCATACTAACAGTGAGAAGTTTTATGCTAAGAAAATTAGCCGTCCAATGCTTCTTGATTTCCAGTAGTAGTCTAAATACAGTCAATCTATGATACAGGACTTGAAATTCAACATTTTCCACATTAATCAATAATAATAGATATTTAGTATTCACTGTATTTGGAGAATCCTGGTCAGTGACCATGCTCCAATAGGTAACAGTTATTGATTAATTGATTCATAATTTATATTAAGCTTATTTATAATCACTATAAAGTTTTTATGTAAGAAAATGTCAACTTAAAATTGATTTGAATCTGTTACGTAATAATTTTTCTATGGTTGTTTAGTTCTTTATCAGTCAGAACATAACAGTTTAGTGCAGAGATTTCCGAACTTTCTTTAGTTGAAATCAATTAGTAGTGAAAAGGATCATGGATATAGAGAAGTAATAAATTCTTTGGAGTAATTAATACACATTGACTTTTTACATTTTTATCATTAGAAAACTATTACAGAATGTGAAGAACTCACTGAAGATGAATACAATATCTTCGATAGATACACTGAATTTGGTCATATCAAAGCTCAAGAAACAGAGAGACCAGAAAGTAAAGAAAGAGACAGTAATGTAAGTTTTCTTGATTTGATAGATTTCAACATTGATTAACTACTGATTTGTGATCAGTAACATACTTGTCTCATTTGATAGAATCTTTTCTATCAAGTTACCGGTTAAAGATGTTTATCCAACTCACTTGATAAGAAGTTGATCTCAATCTGAAGAGTTTAGTGGCTGGATCCCATACTAAGGAGCTATGCTGTTACTACGCGATTCTATCAAAAAGCCTCAGTTCTGTCATAATTTCAGTTCCGTCTTACATAATAACAAACAACTCATTCGCATTACATGTGTAGCATTTGTTTTACAATAGGTTAGGATACATTTATGTGATAGGTGTAGGAAATTTTTATTTTACACGTTGTCAACGACAACTTTAGTAGAAAACAACTGAAGCTTCACTAATAAGCTTTGATTTCTGTTAAGTACGAAGATACTGAACTGGAGCTTAATTAACTTCTGTGTACTATATATGATCTTTTGTTATGCTGACAGAAACAGATGCATCAAAATTGACTTATAGTGGAAATCATAATGCCTATTTCCTACTATATGACACTGGTTTCAATATTGATTTTCATCTCAGACATAGTGATTATCACTTCGAATATGTTAATCACTTAGCAACTATGTTCAGGCAGTTAATAAATTTGTCAACTATTCTGAAAGTACTAGTAAAGGTTTATAATTTTTGTGTCACTGAAATACAAAATCCCAGTCAATCAGACTTTGTCAATACGTATTCAACTTGAGTGACTTTCTTTGAGGATATACCTTACTTCCACAAGATTGATCGATTGTAGTTATGAATTATAACAATAGGCAATGATTCTTTCACAATGTGCTTCTTCCATATGAAAACGATGTATACAATCACTTTTTCTTTACAGGTATCATTAAAAACACAATTCGACATAAGATCAAATACTGAAATGATTCTACATTCTAATCATTCAATAAGAGAACAATTGTTGAGTATTAAAGATCATCCAAAGCCTAAACCATTTCCAGATAGACAACTGTATATTTATGTGATAGCAGATCCAACTGGTGAGTATTTTACGATGTGAACTTTATGTTAATGAATTATGCCGAATAAAAAAGCCCATTCACATAACTGCCATGATTATAGAAAGTGTAACGATGAGGTCTTCAATGTGTTCAAATATTGATATCAGTGTATACACTCAATAGAAGCAAGCTAGGGCTGAAGTAGGATGGAAGTAGGGTAGGGGCGGCCAAACCGAAATATGACATCAGTCTAAGAAGTCTTTGACTGTTGATCTAAGCCATGTCGGTAGACGCAAATTACCTGGTTGGCGTCTGCGTGATAGTCGCAATAAATGGCTGGAGATACTTGGAGACATAGCTTAGAATTGGTCACAGTGGCGCAAGCGTATTCACTCTTTGACTTCATCTAAATTTTGATTCCTATTATTAATTCCTGCACACTTTTACTTCAATCTCCCCTCTTGTATTCTGTTATTATGTTACCTCTGTTATCTCATAGTGGTAATGTGGTATGACAACTTGAATCTATGGGGTATTTCTACGTTGTTGTTGATGATAAGAAGCAAGTTCACCATCAAAATTTCTTTTCACTTAAACTTGTGTCATGGTACTTAAATCACACCTTTACCATTAGTGTCATTTATTGAGATCGTGATAGATTCAGTCTATTAACATACTAGAGATACTAAGAATAAATACATTGAGCAGAACTTCGTGAAATTCTTACGCATCCTAAAGTTTTAATAGAATATTTTCTGAAGAGGATAAGATAAAGATAACGATCAGTTGAACAAATAGATGTACTCAGTAGTTATAGCATATAGATAAGAACTTGATAGAAATTAGAAGAAAATTAGGCAAACAAAATAAAAGCGTGTCATTCCTAACGAATAATGTGTTTGACTCTACGTTAGTGAATGTCAGGGACAGAGTCTTAAAGGACGAATACTAGAACTGTTTCTACGTAATCAAGTCAAATACTAACTTATAGGTAAAGTACTACATTCAGTATAAACATAACACATCATTAACTTTGACAGAAGAAAAATTCTTCAAAATGCCTTGGATTTTTATGAAGAAAGATTAACGATTGAATAATTACGATACATGTGGGCTAACCTAAATAGATGAGACAGAGTACTGTTAGTCGCACCATGGGAATACATTTAGACATAGTCTACGACTGCCGACATTCTGTTGTTTCGAAATTCCATTAACTATAAGGAATTACACTGAATTATTTGTTCAGTTGCTGAACTTAGTTCAGTCAACCAGTTTAAATAACAAAATAATAGAAAGATACATTTATTTGTTAACTTCTCAAATTACACTTCATCGTCTCTCCGACTTTCGGTAAGCACATAACTATTCAGCGATCTATAATTTTCGTCCCATTTAAACGTTTTCGAAAATTCCCAAATCTTGTCTCATCTGACGCGTCAATCTTCAGTTTGTCCAGTCCTATTCGTGACTATAGCCATACCCCCGAGATTCCACATCACTTCAGTAAGAACACCAAAACCAAATCGTATTATCAGTTCATGAAGTTGACCACTTTTAGTATTAGCCATGTTTACAAATGCAGTTATCGCGTAATAATTGTGATCATTGGTTTCATGTAGTAGGTGGTGACATCGTTCAGAAGTAGTCACTATTAAGTAGGTGCATTCACTCTTGTATTTGAAACTGCACTAATCTTTATGTATAGTTTCGCTTCATTTCTTCTTATTAAACTATATTTTGGTACTGATCTTGCAGTCCTAATGGGTTGCGGTAACTTGCAGTAATGCATAATTGTGTGCCAAGCCATACTTTGGGTATGACTGACTGAACTGACTATAACTAAAGATGTGGGGAGAGTCATTCATGCTTACACTGGACTTTTTTATCACTGATGTGAACTATATTGTGACCATTAATTCCACTTATAATGATTCCACCCTTAATAAAACTTTATAATTAACGTTTAATTTACCAAACATAGTTTCATTATGTCCATTATTTGTCATGATATTCCAACAAAACCAATTCTTCATTATTTCCATTATGAAACGTGAACAAGTCTGACAGCAATCCAAACGTTGGAATATAGTAACTTCATAAGTCTAATATGCTTCTTAAGAGTCTCTAATTAGGACGAAACAGGTATCCAGTGATTCCTAGTTTTCACTAGCTGTCTAGTTACGGACAATTCATGATACGCAGTGCAAAAATCCACACACTTTAACAAAATCAAACGATAACACGATAAACTACTGAATAATTGTAAGTAGTAGTAGTGCAATACAGAAAAAATTAAGGAATGAAAGAAGAAAATAGAAAATGTTCGTGACTGTCTGGACTCAGTAGTCTAGTGGTGTACGCGGTGGCGTATGACACGAACCGGACTGAGTTCGAATCCCACTGTGAACATCAACATTGGGATGCAGGTACATCCAGCCGATGAGTCCCAAATAGGACAAAACGCGAGTCCTGGATTCCACTTGCCAGTCACAACACAAATTAAATGATAGAAAATGTTCTGTTTAATCATGACAACTCCTACTTCATTCGTATCGCAGTTAGTAGTAAATATGAATGTTGGTGACTGTTGTCATAGTCAGAACAAATTTTTATTCATCGAAATTGCTTATTTTTCTGTTTATTTAAAGATATGCGAATTGAATTGACTCATTTAAGAATGTATGTTTGGCCATATTTACAACGAATTTGTAATGAACGTGGATTTACACTGCATATCATTGATGATGACATGGATACAGATATTGAACCACGAAATCAATTGATGTCTATAGCGTCGACGACATCAATTAATCTAACAGATGATTATGAACTCAAAGAACATCTATCTAGAAGAATGAAACAAAAGAATTTTCTTAATTGTTTGGTAAGTAAATGCATTCACGTTATTCCTTTCTTGCGTAGGATTTGTTTTCAACTTCTCACAAGTAATCATAATATCACTGAATTCAATGTTTCATACATTTTGGAAAGGTGTTCAGTCTTTACCTGGTGATCTCCAATAATCAGTCCATAGAAATCTACACAGATAATTGACTTAAGTAGACTTCAACCCATGAATGTTTTTAATAAACGTTTTACTGCGTTTAGTGAATCGTGTATCCCCTCTAATGTGTGAGTGTTTTATGTCGGCCTACTCATTCCTTGTATTACATTCCTCTGATGTAGTATGGTAATCTAACCTTCGCATTTATTTACGTTAATGGTTGTTCTATTTCATCCACTTCCCATTCATTACGTTTATCCACATTTAAAACGTTGGTATTTCGGTATGATCTAGAATATGTGTTCCTAAACCAACTTCTTTGCGGCTTGTTTGTTCGTTTACTACTGAGGAATACAGTACAATTTTATTAATGCTACTTCAGAGTTCATACTGAGTTACTATTTGACTGTAATTCAGAATAATGAGTTCTAAGTACGATTAAAACAATTACATTGGTTATATGACATGTTGCAGCGTTATTCCATTGTGTTGAGGTACAAACGTCTAAATTCAAGCCCAAATAAAATTCTCATTATGTTCAAATGATTTGACATGATATACAAGCAATTCCCTATACGCAATACGTATTACTAGGTATAATTGTAAATAGTTTATTATCAATATGTTTCTCAAGACAACAAGCAAATTCTACTTACATTAGCTGGAGATCATTTGAAAATCAGAAAGTATTCAATGAATGTTTTGATTGTATTTTAGAAATTCTTATCAATAAATAACCATGATGTAAAGTATTAGATCAAGAACAGATTCACCATGATCATAGAAATCATTATTCAATTAGAAATTATGATTAATTGGGTAATCAAATAGGCCTGTCGTTATTGAGGTTTATTATCATGCATGCAGTATGCCGATATTTATTACTTCTGACAATGTAGAATTCTCTGAGCTGGACTAGATTACATTTTCAATCTAAACAACATTATCGGCTCTAACTACTATTTGAAGTAAGAAATCTTAAATGTTCAATCAGTGGTGATGTCAGTTCGTGTTGATATTTTCGTTTCCAACTGTCTGTCCTCATAAATCTCATTGTTTTCATTCGTGGTTCTTTTCGTCTTTATGGTTATCGTTTATTTTACGGGATGGGGTTCCTAACCTCATACCCAACCCTGCTCCTTTTTCCGAGTTCGGGACAGGCTATAACCCTACGGCCATTCCAGGTGAATATTAAAGTTAGAATTTTCAATGCAAATGTCCAGATAGTTCTGTTGTATGTAACTGAAACTTGTAGAACGTTGAAAAGCACCCTTCAAATGATACAGGAATTTATAAGTGGCTGTTTGTACATGATAGCTGAATCGGCTGATCAGACACCATCATCAACAACTTTCTGTTGCAGAAAACAAACCAACACTCCTCTGTGGAGGAAATTAGAAAACGATGGAGTTAGTTAGGCCACACATTGACAAAATCACGAGTGTTTCGTGAGACAACCACTGACTTCTAATCGTGAAGACCAAAGAATACATTGCTTGGGTGATCGGAGCCAATTATGTAAAGAATGAACAGCGGTTGGGAAGATGACAGCCTGTGACAGAATCGGTTGGAAAAAATGATGGCCGTCTGTCCATGCTCCAGGTAGAGGGGGTGAACAACTATTGGTTGATTGATTTGTTCCTATCAACTATTTTATTTAATTAGCGTCTGGTTATGGAACTGATTGACCTCTTCTGCATCAGCTATTAGGTTAACATCTGTAAGAAAGTTTTATTCGCGCCTGTCTTCTAGTCAATAAATTATCTGAGTAAATTGAATTACAGTCGCAAATCGGAATCTATATCTTCCGACTATAAGGCATTTCAGAAACTATTCAAACAATTTAAATGTCACCACTGACCAAAACTAACAAGACCACTTCTTTAAATTCTTCGCTAACGGGAAAACAAAACAGTCAATGAAGTTAAACATTATTTACTAAGTAAATTATATCAACTATGAGAAAGAATCTATTGGAAGAAATTAGATACCTTCACAACGAATACATTCTTGAACATACACATTCAGCTAGGATACACAGGATACTAACATTTATGTCAATGAATGTGAACAGTTCATGAATATCACATTGTCAGAGGCTAACTGAGTGAAACTAACCGAGGTAAGTTGATACTTGAAGGCAATAATAGGAAATAAGATCAATGAAACTATCTGACTCAATAATTGTGAAATAATCGAAATTGCTCACTTGCATTTGAAGTTAGCGCTTATTATGTTGCTCGTAACGAGAATAAAAAAACTTTGCACTTCAACTATCTAACTTAGAGAACTAAACATTACCTAGAATAAGTTCAATGTTTCTATATTCTCTATCAAACTTGTTACAACTTAGGATTGACCACTGCGTAATATAAGCTTATCATGTCCGATAATGTCATGTTCTTCAAGTGATCTATAGCTATTATGTGATTCCCTATGGTTTCTTAACCAATTCACCCTCCTAGTCGCATTATAAGAAATCAGAATGACAAAAGAAGAAAGGTTTATATCAATCATTATTGTTCATAGTGCACTGTATCATGAAGATAATTGTCCTAACCTCGATGTATAACAAAATAATAATTCATATGTAACGTAACTGGTTCCTTTGATAATTTTTAATAATGCAATTAGATGTCTCATGGATACCTGAAAATATTTAGAAACCGTTGAAAAGACAACGGCAATATGATGAAAGTTGCTATATTTCTAGCACATAAGAAACCCATTTGTATCACTTTACCATTACGTAATTTAAGCACCTTTATATTGAAACGTAGGCTTACATCAATCATTAACAGGTCATACTATGGGGTGAGTGTTACTTTAATTGACAAATCTAGGGTTATGATTTTAGACCTACCCAAATACCATTTGAATAATCACGTCACATTTCACTGTGTGTATCAGTTTGCGTTTGTGTGTGAATACACATACATATGAAGGTATAATCATGAATTACGTGTTAGGGCAACTGAATACATACCTAAATGGCTTCATAAACAAATGACCTTTAACATGAGATTAGAAGTACATTTTGAACAACTATCATCCCTCCCCACCTCCGATCGTTAAACGCCAGGTCAAGACAGGCCATAAAATTGATATCAAATCATCCTTTGTTATGTTGTATAAGAGTTGTTAACGGGGAGCACGTACTAAACCATACGAAGGTTCAAATACCCCTTCCTTCTAAAATAGTTTAAACTTACACTAAACCTATCGTGATATTATTGACTTTATATCCAGAATAGAATGTGATTCACAATCTTTTACTTGTTATCTTTGCATTTTTATCTCCTAATCTGTTTAATTTCACCTTCATATTTTGTGTATAAGTCTCACTGACAAGTTTGTGTTTGCTCAGTTTGTTGATTGAAATGTTTACTACTTAAATATGTATCACGTAGAACTCTGATGAACTTTGTCATCTAATCGCATCATCAAAATTCATATGAAATGTATAACTAGGACAGAGACTGCATAGCAGACAGTGAAGATAATCACGCATAGCTTGAAAACAGTATAAAGTACATTAAAGACTACTTAAATCAATAGAAGTCTTTCAAGAAAGCGAATATGAAAAATAGGTAGCTAAGTGCTTACTAATTAACATACGTTTGTATCTTCCTGTTGATTAGTCACGAACTGAAACTGATCCCGGATTCCGCTTGCCAGTCAAAATTTAACATTAATTGTGATAAATAGCTATATCGAGGCAAACCGCACATATGATAATACAGACTGATCAGTTTCAATTCATGAATAATCAACGGAAAACTATAAGCTTATTATATTTACATATATACACGTTGCACAAGTGCGGCTGTCTGAACACAGTGCCCTAGTGGTGAACGCTGTGGCGTCTGACACGAAGCTGGCTGAGTTCGAAGCCCAGTGTGGACATCAACATTCGAATGCAGGTTCGTCCAGCCGACGAGTCAGAAATAGAACAAAACGCACCTCCTGGATTCCACTTGACAGCCACAATCTAACTAAAACATTACTAAGTACTTATTAGTTTCTTTATTAGCAGTATGTCTCTTTATTATGTTTCTTTGTTAATAAAACTAAATAGATTTTGTTGTCAAATCGGTCAGTTGGTCCAATCATCCCACTACCATCATGTCTTCCTAATAGTTTAATTAAGCAAATTAAAGATAATGCATTGGAAGAGATAGAAGAATTAAGATCAGAAATAACTGTACTATCAGAGAAATTGCCTGGATTCGATAGTCCACGTCTTCAACGTCGTCTTTCTAGATATTTAGGTTCACAAACATCATTAGGATCTTTAACAGAAGAAGTAACAATTAAAGCGGTAAGTAATCTTCATTCAAACACTATGTTGGTTCACTACTCAACTATATTGTAAGTTATTTCTTACTTGTAAAAAATGAGGCCTGTCGTTTCATGCATATCAATACTGTGGGTTCACTTTACCTGCAACCACATTAAAACCTGATCAAACTATTCCACTATGCTCAATTGATTAAATGTTGAATTCATCATCTCATCTTACACAAGCAGATAGTAGCGACGTTAGTAAGTAACAAGAAGTAAATCTAAAGGATGAGATTTGAATAAATCTGATCAAGTTCCGGTTACACAATCACTCCACATACTTTTCAATGTCACTAGATCTACTGTGAGTTAGTTGATTGTTTTCTGTAACGATAAGCATATTTTGTTATTGATGTTAGATTAATAAGAAGATTATTGAAGTTAATTATTTCTAATAAGAATCTTTCTCACAGGTTCAACACTGGTTATCTGTAAAAGTTTTCCTCACTTCACAAACTACATTCTTCATACACATGGACAATTAGCAAACGAATCAAAACTACACAAACATGATTCACTATGACCCAGATTGACATGACTTCAACACTTACAGACTGATAATTCGATTGTACTAATTCGCTTGACATTGATTTATTCCATTGTATTATTTAAACTTATGTTAATGTTATTCAGTTATTTATTATTCTGTGAAGAAGTGGCTTACATGAAGTTGTGAAACGTTAGACATTTCAATTTCTACTCATGGGCTTATGACAAATATACTACTTAATTTCAAAAAACTACACATCCAATATTCAGTTTATTTAAAGATATCAAATCCAACGTTGGTAATGATGCTTACAAATAAGAACCTTTGTTTAATTACATGCTTGAGAATTTTTTGGGGAAAGTTTTTCTGAATGCATCTGCTGTTTAGATACAGTTCCAACTTAACGCCACTCATAATAATGTATGATAATTATCGAATGAGATTCATTAATGGTTAATTTACTCTGAACTTCATCTACAGAACTCTTGAAACTCATCATTAGAGCGATTACGAATCCTCACAGAAATATAATTCGTTTTAAATAAGGCTTTAAAATGGTTACAATCACTGGCCTACAACAAAAGTTTTATAATCAGTCAGTCATCATCAACGTGGCACTTGGCGCGAATATCCATTAGCTAAAATTGTCATGGTACATCAGTATGGAAAGGTGAGACTAATGAGTTTCGTAGTTAGGTTAATTAAATATTGTAACCCTGATGATAATGGATAAATGATGAAAGTAAAGTACAAGGAAGTGAGACACAACTGCATGTTCAAAGGGATCCTGGAACTTAAAGTCAAAAGAATAATGAAGAAAATTTAATGTAACTGCA
Source organism: Schistosoma japonicum (assembly GCA_025215515.1). Taxonomy (NCBI): domain Eukaryota; kingdom Metazoa; phylum Platyhelminthes; class Trematoda; order Strigeidida; family Schistosomatidae; genus Schistosoma; species Schistosoma japonicum. The sequence goes on from CM046065.1 coordinate 23,592,809, forward strand.
TCATTGCAACCGATTATCAGTCGAGTAAAGCAACGTCTCTAACCACTGATCCTGATTAGGAAGTTGTCTATAACTAACAACATGGTTTAATTCCAGTAATCGACGACTCTGTGGATTAATGTCATGCCTTAGTTTGACCAATGCTAACCTTCTTTCATCCCAGGCAACTGCGTACGTTGAGTCAATTTATAAACATATCACTAACTAAAATCCTACGGTTCCAGGTTGGTAGATTATGAAATTGAATAAACTAAAATCTCGCTCCATGAAAAAAACAACGAAATAAGTGACTAACATTTACATCTTGTTTTTCTCATTTTAGTCTCATATGTCACCAGTAAGTGATATAATACCTAATAAGCGTAATCCTTTAAAAGCTTCCAATGTTACACCGATACAATTAACACAAATTGAGGAATCAGTACGTCGTAAAAATGAAATAATACGAACATTGAATCCAGATATATTAGATAAATGGTATCGGTCAACATCTGCTTCTCGTCCGGATATTTCATATTTACAACCAGTTAGGTAAGTATATATTATGCATATATTTAGTGGGTTTCAAATCATGATGGTCATCAAAAATTAGAAGGCACTAAACAACTGATTAGCCCTAGTTTAGAATTGACAGTCAGTGTACTTTCATGACCCTCTAGGACTGAAACACAAGACCTGCACTCTTCGCAGTGAGCATATGAACATTCACTAACTTATTTGATCCCAAATAATTTATACTTAATAATTTAATCAGTCCTTGTCAGAAGTTATTTAAGTACAATCAGTCTGTGTTACATGCCTCCAAAATAAAGATGCTGAATAGGCATTAAAATATTAGTTCTGAAATTGACATTAATCTGTGATGTGTCATCATTAGACAAGATTAAAACTTGATTTACGACAGTCACATTATGCAGAAAATAATAGCTAATGAAAAAACATCTTTTACTGTACAAGTATAAATAATAAATGCTTAGAGGATAAACAAAATTATCAACGGCTGAGTGTAACTGCATCCCAATGTTGGCTGCTAACACTGGGATTCGAACTCAGCAATGAACTGAAACTGGTCAGTCTCTTTTGCCATATGAGCATCCTGAGCGGATAGCCATGATATAATAATAGTACACAAGTAATATTTAAGTTGGATTGTGACTGTCAAGTAGAATTTAGGACACGTTTTTCGTCCTCTTCGGTACTCACCGGCTGGAAAGCAACACAGGCTGTCCAGTTTTAGTCCATGAATAATCAACGAGAAGATACAAGCTTATTCTAAAAAAAACAGCGGTTTGTAAGTAGGTATTATGGAGCTTGTTGAATTCGAGTTTGTCATCACGAATTGGTTTGAGTCAAACAACTACTAAAGATTAGAAACTAACAATGGACGATTGTTTTGTCCCCATATGCGACTATTTAGGATCGACTATTCACGACCAATCAGGAAATTTAGCCAATGATCATTAGTCTTTCAGTAGAACGCTTAACCTTTAGACCATTTAGCCTGACGGCATCCAATGGTTAATATTTCTAACTCAGTCAATTCGCAAAATATTTACACTGCTTCATCCGTTGCCATCGGTGGGTAACTACCTCACACCCTACATGAACATGCTCCCAAGTGGGGTCATGGTTGCGCACTGTTGAAGATCCCCATACTAGGACAAATCAGATTTTTAGTGCCTTCTGATTTTTGATGAACCCCTAACCCAGACCAATTCGTGATATCTAATTCAAAATCAACAGTTTATAAAGAAGCTATTTCTTCAACTTTCAAGCAACTAATTTCTAATTAAGTTTACATTGGAAAATTACTAACTAATTTTGGAAAGTTTTATGGAATTTTTAGATTGTCTGAATCACTTTATAACTATTTCGTCCTAGTTTTCACTTCTTCATCAATCTTCATTAAATTAAGATGTATTAATACTACCATTAACATTTGTACACTTAGCTTTTTAAGTAGGATGAAACTGTTAGTCAAATAGTTAATTTCATGTATTTTGAGAATTCATTTCATTTAGTTGTCAAAATTTGCAGCATACTAATATGATATGGTTGACTGCTCAGTACATGAGTCCCACAGAAGACAAATATTAGACGGAATAGTTCAGTGAAATATAGTGAGAGAGAGCCTTCTTCCATATGAATAATACGACTTATTGATACGTCCCAGTTGAGACAAAACATAATTCAAGTAAGATACCCTGTCGACTGCTTCTGAACATCCAAATTCAACATCATTTACCTCCATGATCACTTAGAAATTTAATTTCAACACTCTCGTAACATTAACAAGAAGAGGTAATTTAAGGGATTGTGTCGTAATATTAATCCACCGGTTATATATTCATATTGGAATTGTCTAAAGAACAGGTACAAAAGTATTCAGTTCTACGAGGCTCACCGAATTTACATGGAGGACTCGCAAAGGAATCGCCATAACAATACTAGTAAACACTATGGTTTCTTGTTACAAGAATATCCTTAATTTCATTAATTATCATTTAGAACTGTGATGTAACTAGGTAGCATTTGTCAAGTCGTAGTATGAACAATAACATTAAAATATGACTTGTGTATCTAGTTAAAGAAGAGACCAAACAAGGCTAAAATGTAAGTTCTGGATTCCACTCCTTATCTAGGTAATCCATTTATGATGAATATACAGTAAGAACTGTGACCCATCAGTATTAGTCACTAATAACATTCTCAGGGAACTGCAAAGTGTATTCAACAGAAAGATTCCGTACTTCTAAAATACTTCTTTTAATATAACAATGTACTTCATATGCATTCAACAGAGTTTATGTAACTAATTGTACAGATTGAAGTGAAATACTTGTTATTATTAATTCTTGTTGTTTAAGTCATATTCTTCCTGGGATCACAAGTTTTGATGATCAAAATATACGTCAAGCAGAATTGAAATCATGGCTAAATGATTCTCATCGTATACGATGTTTACTTATGCGTTTCTTTAATCGAAAACAAACAAATACTTCATCAACCACATCGTTTCGTATACCCGAAACTGAAATATCTACACCAAATACAGAGAGAACTCAGTTGAATACAGATTCTGTTCTTGGTTCAAGTGGACAGACTGATGCATCTGATGGATCACCTAATGTAGAGGAACAGTTTACTTTTCAGTCAGGTAAATCACTTTTAAGCATTTTCAACTTTCGATATTTTTATATTTAATGCAAGTGATAAACTCAACACATACTGATATAAATCAGTGAAACAAAACTAATGCGAACAAAACGATGCATTTAGATAATCAGTTGAAAACAAGACTATAAGAGTGGTATGATTTAACTTTTGTAGAATAGGCAAATACTCAGTTCTACTTAAAATTAGCACTTCTAAGCTTGTCGAGAACTGAAATTGAAGCTTTACATATAAGCCATTCAACTTGGAGAGAGCAACGCTGACAAAAACGTACGTTTGAGGCTACCAGTCTTCTCAATCATTATCCCAAGATTCTTGCTGTCTGACTAGCACTTTAAACTGGATGTTGTAGAGATCACTAAGTCTGATATTACGAGTTGGTCTATGTTGAAAATCTGTCGAAAACCAGGAAACAATGAATAGCTATTTTATATTAGTATGGAATTATTCAGCCGTACACATCCACTACCCTATCAGAAAGTTGTGTAAAATACATCACTCACTGACCGAGTTAGAAATATAAACTTTTAAATGCCAACTAGACTGAATGGATTCAGTGGTTAAGCCTTCGCACTAAAGCGTATTGGCCATCCGCTAAATTCCCTAGTGGGTTATGAATGCTGACTATCGAATAGTCCTATACTAGTACAAAATAGATTGCCCATTATCAGTTATTGATTTTTAATGGCTGTCTAACTCTAACCAATTTCAAACTTTAAAGCTTTACCAAACGAAAGAAATCACTTTCTGATGCAAGAGAACTAACGGTAAAGTCAAATGTATAATGTTTATTTATCAACATCACGAAAAAATAGTGTTTTTTTTTTAAATTAAAACTTTATTTATCATCATTTAATTGTAAGTAGTGAGATTAGGTAGAAAGGATTTGATTTGGACCAATTTGGACTCTCGTGCTTTTGCGGGTATGAGGGCGGTTGTCACTTCCCGGCTGCCCACACCGTGGTAGGGTGTTTCTTGAGGAACCTAAAAAAAGGTAGATTAGTATCGGTCTTAGAGACCTGAGAGCGTGACCGCAGAGCCCAAGGGACAACTGCTTGAGGCCTGTCACGCACGGCCTTTTTATGAAGAGTTTTTTGAATATTAGCTCCGCACTTAAAAGCCCTTAGTGGGCACTCATACCGCCGGAGACAAAAATCCGTGAGGTAGGGTGAGGTGTGACATTTTTAGGACCGACCTTTTCTAACCCCTCCTTCCTTGTGAGAAGGCAGCATCGCTGCAGATGCTGGTTGTCCGAGGGAAACACCTTACTGCTGTCACACCCCTCTGCAGTCAGCAGTACGACTTTGCCCTCAGACCTTGAGTAGCTACTTTTAGTCTCATCGTTCTACTATCTACTTCTACTATCACTATCACTCCTGGATTTGAACTGACAGTTGCGTCTCTGTGCTGATGTGGTATGGCAACCTGAACTGATGTACGTACGTACGAAGTTCTGCGTTGTATCTGTCTGTCTAGTGAGATTAGGTAATTTGTTATTCATAGTATCCCTCCAAATGTTTATTGTATATTGTCATTAACTTCAACAAGACTTCCTAGAATGTCTTACTCATGAACTTACAAACCAATGCGTCTAAATTATTGCCAGAATTATGTCACTTTTAATGATTTCGTACTAACAAACTGTAATTCAGTGATTTAGGCTAATCACACTTCATCATTTGTGATATACCAAGATAGTATTATTACGTTATTCAATGTCAGATAATTGTAAATTTCATCAATCCCATTAGCATTATAACTAGTGAATAAGGTATTGTAGCTGTCTGGAGTTAACAGCTTAGTTGATGACGTTATGCAATGTATTGAGTATTGAGTTGGCGTCAATGTTTGAACACGTAAGGATACTCACTTGACAAGAACAAAATACTCGTCTTGAATTCCGTCTGTTTTCAGAAAACATGTGACCAAAACCTTTATAATGAAATGATTTGATCAGATTACAGATCGGCCATCAAAGACGTGAGTATCAGTAACCACTGGTAACATTAAAATTATTTGTTCTAATTATACTGTATATATTTTGATTAATGTGAGACCCACAATACCTGATCCTACATGTTTTCTGCCTCTTCCTCCAATTCTTCTTCTCATTATTATAACTAGAAATTGAGAGGCAAATAGAATCAGTTTTACAAAATGAGGAATTAAATTCAGATTGTTTCGTCCATATACGTTTTCATCAGGATAATAAAAATCTGCAAAAATCCACTAATCAAGATACTTCAGTTAGTTGGAGATCACGTTCCTTATCATTAGCATCATGGTCGACAACACGATCAAATTTAAATACACTTTCATCAAATTCATCTAATTCAATTAGAAATGAATTTTTATCAAGTGCATTTGATGAATCGTTAAACAGAGCAAAACTTCTTGTTGATTGGGCAAGATTAAAGGTAGGATTGTACTCATTGTATTTTACGCTTGTTAACAATAGTTACAGTTCATTAAAAGAAACTTTGTGATGAAAGGTTCAGGATATCAGTAACGTTCACTTAAGTGTCAGTCTAATATCTTCGGACCTATTTATTGTCTATTAAGTAGGTGATTGTCGCATATTAAAATGTAATACAAAGAGGTTCGTGGGTAGTTGGTGGAAGATGCCTTCCGAAATTCACCTCTTCGAAAGGATATTGTTTAATATTTTGGTTCATTCCGTCTGAACATAGTGTTTTTTCACACTATAACTTATTGACTACATTACACTGCCTCAAAACAGTCCTGCTCCCAGAGGACTTCCTTTATATGATACTTCTATGAGATAAAGTGTACACATTATTTCCGGAAATAAAAGATAAAAATATGTGTATTAAATCTCTCTAGGTGCATGGTATTTATAGCCTGTAAATGAAATTTTCGAGGAAAGATCTATAAGTCGAAATATTTAGGACGGAAGGTGGTTTAAAGGTGGTGGGTAAGAAACTAAAGACCAAAGTTCCGTGCTCTTCGGAACTCATAAGCAAGGCTCACTTGAAATGACTCAAGGATCTTTATCACTCTGTGGATTGAACTTCTAGTCCTCCAGTTTCACAGTCTGTGACTATCACCACTTACTCTGCAACTTATTCCTTGCAGGACTGTGTTGTATAAGTTGGTTGATCATTGTATAGTGACCAGAGTTTCCTGCCGACTACCCTTAAACCACATTCCATCTTTATATAGTGTCAGTAATATTGGTTCACTTATACTGGTGACCACATCAAAACACGGCAGACAAAATGTGAGCAACACTATAAAGGACTTAAAAAACATCCAACTGGTCACTACACGGCGATTAAATAACGAATATTTAGGACATCAGTTGAATCAGGCTGTTCATTTACTTAGAACTTGCATAAATCTCTTGGTGTAAAGAAATTTTCTCAACATTCAATCGTAATTATTTTCATAACAATTTATATACGATTATTCAGTCAATTCATTTATCAGGTACTAGATTCATGAAATCGGCTCGAAGTAATACTCTAGCTGTACAGGCTGGTGATATAACTAATTTGCCTTAACTGAGATAAGTGTAGTTAGGTTTATATATATATATATATATATATATATATATATATATATATATATATATGTATAATTCAGCAAACAGAGACTGTTCGTTGAGGTAGGCTAGTGGACACCTATCAACACAAGTCTACTTGGGAATATGTTGGAATAGTGGACAGTGAAATGCAACTTAAACCAAATGAGGCATAGAGGCCTGGTACTGCAACTAAGCATCAAGCAGTCTACGTGCAATAACTGACTCAATTCGTCAGTCAATAAGAAACAGTAAATAATGACATAATTGGATATTAAGCCAGAAAGGAAAAGAATCTGAATTAGTAAACGACAATTAAATTATCAACAACAACTAATCAAATTCATGCTCATGAGAACAATATGCTGGTCAACTGTGATGAAATTTTAATGGTCTACTTCATTTAAAAGTCAGTCATTTAATTAGTGCCTGTTACTTTCCGGTATAGGCTGCTAACCACGATTCACTGTCGTGACTGAAATCGATCCCATGTGCATCAAGTTAAGAAGGACCTTGCAGAACGTGACGACTATGAAAAGAGCTGATATAGCCTGATATCACTACCTGGTGGTGACTAAAATGAAAATGAAGCAAAATAAGCACTGAACAACTGGGGCAACAGCATTACAAAAGTTTAATGTTGCCTTAATTTGGGAAATTAACAAACTCCACGAATTCAAGATAACTCTCAAGAATACGTTTCAAACCATACACAATCTATTAGAAGAACAGGAAACTACCATGGAGAATAACGGGAAAGGGGTTTATGAAACGATAACTTTGACATGTCAGGAGGATTCGGGCTATACGAAACACTACCATTAGGAATGGATCTCCGCTGATACTCTGGTTATGATCTAAGAAAGGAGAAGATAGAAGACATCAATTAATAACACCCTAGCACCATCAGTGGAATTCAATGTGCAGGTCGAATGCACAGTAGCCAACAAGCAAACGAAGGGGAACATTAGATCAAATAATCGGAATTATTTGGAAGATCCAACAATGATTGAGGAAAAAAGTCCCAAGGGAAGGAGGAAACATGAGACACGTATATGATGCAATGAGGAAGCTAGCTGGAGAATACAGTCAACGATCAGTCAAGAACAAGGAAGTCAAACAAATAATTGAGACTTATGAACAGTGAGATAGGTGGTCAGGGCACTTTGTAGAACCTTTGAAGAAACAAGTCCCACTAAATCCACTAGTTATTGAAGCAGCATTTACGGATCTCCCTATAAATATTGACCCACCAACAATTGAAGAAATCCTAATCGTCATCCAACAAATCAAGTGTAGCAAGTCAGCAGGACCGAACAACATGCTAGCTGACTCACTGAAAGCGGATGTATAGGTAACTACGAAGATACTCCACATTCTCTTCAAGAAGATTTGGGAAGGAGAATAAACGCTAACAGAATGGAAAGAAAGGTATTTCATCAAGATATCAAAGAAAGGAAATCTCAGCAAATACGAGAACTACAGAGTCATCACTCTACCTTCAGTACCAAGAAAAGTCTTCAGCAGAGTGTTATTGAGTTGAATAGAAGATCCAGTAGGCGCATAGCCTCGAGATCAGCAGGCCGGATTCCGTAAGGACTGATTGTGTATTGGCCAGATTATGACAGTACGGTCAGCTGTTGAACAATAAATTGAATGGAACTCACCACTTTACAACAGTTTCCTTGACTATGAGAAAGCATTTTACAGAGCGGACAGAAGAACATTATAGAGCTTTATTTGACACTATGTTGTACCCGAGGAAATCGTCAACAGCATACGCAATTCTTATGATGAACTACACTGTAAAATTGTACGTAGAGGGCAGCTCACAGTTTCATTCGAAATGAAGACCGGTGTTAGATGTGAAGTCATGGATTTGCAAGGCAAGGTCAGTATTTCTGCAACAGAAAAATATCTGGAGCTCAAACCAGCTGTCAGCTAACATCAAAGCCAGAATTATTAATACAAACGTCAAAACAGCACAATTTATTTGAAAGTACCAACTGAGAATGTTTTCTGAAAAAATAATAAAAACTTTGAAATAAAGCGTTTTTAGGACATAGCAGTTACGAGATCTTTCTTCGATGTTAGAAATCTCCTTCATCCTGTCATTGATATATACAGACTAAAGAATATCAATCTGGACGACAGAATTCGTTCAGTACCTGAGTAATAGGTATACATTACACTGTTTACTACTTACTTAGCAATCAATCAATCAATCAATCATTACATTTCAATCTTATTAATGGTCCTTGATAAAACAAATAAGGGTTGTAGATATACATTTTATAGACATGGGTAAATGCTACTGTATATAACTTCATATTAGTTGTATTAATTGTAATTAGGTACCAGCTGATAATCAAGAACATTATGAACTAGAGAAATCCCCTATTATTACAATGAATGATCAAATCAATTGTACACAATCATATTTAGATCCAATAAACTTTCAAGAACATTCAATTTATTTAGATGATATGTGTCGTAATATACGAAATAAATTTAGTCAAAGTTTAATTGAAGAAATGAATAGACGACATTCAATTGATATGAAAGACATGAAGTGTTTACATCATTGGTGTTTAGAATTTGAAATGTCAGCTCATTTAGAAGCTATGGAAAGACTGTAAGTTAATCTGAGTAAAATTGAGTGAATTCTTTAATACAGCTATCAAAATGTTAATTGAATGAACTTTAATGAGAAGAAGTTAGATTGTAGAACAATTCATTGATTCAATAATTCACGGATAATAGAGATGAACCTTAATAGATGTGGTGATATCTAATAGTTAATCCATGGAAACCAACACAGTCACTTGGATTAAGTATACAATAAGCACTTGATGTTTTCATAAACGTTTTACTGCGTGTTGGAATCTACGTATTCGTCTCTTTTGTGTGAGTGTTTAGTATCTGCCTACTTATTTCCTGTAGTACATTCAGTTTGATGTAGTAATGCTAATCTGACATTCATGTTCTTTATACGTTAACAGTCGTTGTATTCTCATCACCTTCCCCCCTATTCTTACGTTATCCATATTTAAGACAATAGTATTTCGATGTGATCTAAAATATATTCCTGGCCGAACTTCTCTATGGTTTGGTTTTGCATCTTCTATTAAGGAATACAGTACAATCTTACTAAAACTACTGTAAATCAGAATAATGAGTTCTAAGTACTAATAATATCATTACAAGTGAATTAAGAACACTGGCCTCCTGTGAATTACAACGAATGTGATCTCGTCATTATCATGTAGATTCTTGAATGAGTTCTAACTGGTATCAGATATAAGCCGACATTCAGTCAAGTGTAATTCAAATGAATAAACTTTAAGTGAGATCTCTATTATCATGACATAAGGTAATTTAGGTAAAATGATAGACAAGAAGACTAGAGTTACTATTTCCATAGGATTATTAAACATGAATGTATTAACTAAACTTAGAAAATTGTATAAGTAAGGAACCATTGAATTCTATTTCATGTGTTATACATTCAGGGATGTAATAACGATGTTGGGTTCGTGCTCTTGTACTCAACGCGACTCATAATATAGAACTTAAGGTTAAAGAGATAAATGGTATTCTTTATTTGGATTATTTTACTAACTATGAAACATTCGCAAAAGTCTTCAATAGCAAAACCGATATAAAATTCAGACTAAATTTTTGTGATGAACGTGATACTTTTAGATTGTCAACTTAAAATTCATCTCGTCACCATTTGGTCATACTTACAGGTCCAAATAGCTTACCACTAGAACTTTTGTATGTTTATTATGTGCATTGAATAATCCGAATATTTTACGTTTAACATCGTGATTAGTGGAGTATGTGAATACTATTGAAAATTGATGAAAATACTGCTTATTAAAGTTAGTTGTATCATCTAAGAATGTCATCATTGGGGGCAAATTAAGTGTTTTTGAATAAATATTTCAGTCAATCAATCGGTATTAAGAAAACTAGTGCATAATTTCAAAGTTTAAGATCCATTGAACAACAAAGAGTGTATATATCTGCACTAATGTTAATGATTCTAACATCTATAATTCAACGTCTTCGAATTATGGTTACGATAACCACTTGAATGCCATTTAGATTGTCTGCACTTACTAATGTTTCTTAAACCATTGGTCAATGGGTTCATGATCTAGTCTACCCTACCTCTCTCTGAAATTACAAATACTTTAGCAATGATTATATACCAAGGTAGATGATACGTAGGTTTACATAGGATGTATCACAGCCACCTTATTCAGTAAATATATACAATCTACTTTTAGAAGAAATGTTTCACAGCCATATGGTGAAATAGCTAGAACTACTGAACAATATATGTGTCTTTTGGTTGTTTATAAGTAATGTAAACATTACAAATTCATGATAAAATTCAGCTAGATACCAATTTATTATGGGTAATGCGACTTCCAAATCAAGTAATCTATTACATGAGCTCAACTACTTCGGTCTCTACCATCAATTCAAGCGACATCATAGACCAGTCCTGAATTAACTTATTGGATATTCATTCAGAGAGAATATTTGCTTATGCCAATTGCTTTTGGTCTTTATGATGCAAATATAACATTAAATTCTGGTGTTTGCTTATACAGGTCTTCAATGTTCGTTGCAAGAGAAGAGTTAACACAACAACTGTATGATTCAATCATGAAATATACTACTAACCGTCAAGAGAAAATCGATGCTGACAACAATTCTTTCAATTTTATTCATGTTACAGGAGAATCAGGAAGTGGAAAATCTGTTCTATTAGCTCGTTTAACTAAAATGTTACTTACGAAACCGATGAAAACTGACACTTCTATCGCTAAGTAAGTTTTACATGTGAAGTTTACTTTAGAATGCTTTGTAAATGGAAAAAACATCATGAACACACCTGAATATCGTAAATAGGAAAGAAACGTTTTTAATCAATCACTGGTATCGTGTTGTCATTTTAAGAGATTCATCCCATTATGACGTTGTACTGAAAGTTTTACTATAGTTGATATGAAGCTGTATTGTAAGTGTAGCGCGTAACCTTGGTAAATCTGTTTCCCAGTTGTGACGAGTACACATGAACTCAAACTCAGTGTAACTGTTTCAAAATATTCACTGAACTACTGAGTCTAAATAACCGACAAATTATTCTACTTATGTAAAAGTATTAGCTTAGGTTTGTAACTTCATTTTATTGACTTTTAGATACATCTAGATGACAAATTCTAAACAGATGGAAATATGTATCCTGGATTCCTCTACTTAACATACCAAATATACTAAAATTTATTAATTAATGAAAGCATGAAATCTATATCCATGATTTGCTGTTAACTACTGTCAATCTTTAGCAATTCTACTCGAATAGCTCAGTGGTACTGGCCACGAACTTTGAAACTGATTGATCGGAAGACTAGTCCGTCAGGGAACATCAGCTTCTTCAAGATTGCAGTTAAACTAAGTTGGCAAGTACAAAATAACTTGAAACCTAGATCATACAATGTTTCCTGAAAACTACTACTTCGAGAATTTCTCATGTGTAGTTTATTGAAAAATCAATCTGATGTTTCAATGAGTGTCGGAATCCTGACTGCATATCTTCAGTTAACAAAGTAATACCAACTTAAAACAAACTACAGTGGTCATAAATAGTAGGCTTTATGAAATACCCTACAGACTAAACACGTTAGTTATCACCTGACTCGTTATTTCCAAACATCTCGAATGTCTTCCGTTTTTTTTTTGTATCAGGATACTGCTATTCTGGAATCTTCTAAATGATTATATTGATACTAATTGTCAACTTATGACGTATCGACTTGTTAACTCAGTGCATTATATAATACCTTATTTTAATTAATTATTTACAAACAGTTGATAATGTTAAGTGTATGCCTAAACATAATCACTGTAAAGGTATTACACTGTTTTCTAACATTTTAGTCCACGTGTTATATACAGAATGATTGGATCTTCAACTATGTCATTGAATTTACTCAATTTACTTGGCTACCTTAGTTTGGAACTTTCAACTCGAATGAATAATTCAACTATATCTGATGTATGTTTACTTTTACTATGAAAGGACACTCTCTGATTACTGGGTACTGATCAATTCCATGCTTGTTTAATCCTTTTAATTCTGATTGAGTTTTATGGATTAAGTTATAATCTGGTCACTAGTCTAAAAAATTAGGGACAACGTACACAATGTTTGAATGTGTAATGGTGAAGAGTAGTCAGGAGAAGGCCCTGCTTAATAAAAGTCCGAGGACATTATATAGCTTACACAATCATCTGTCACCTCAAGATTTCAGGTACGCCTTCTTGATTAGCGCCAACTAACAAGAAACCAATGAGAATTAGGGTTTTCTCCCAACTACCACCAACTACAATGCATTATTTTCAGAGTATTTATCAATATATTCTGTTTCTAAGATGAAACTTGGCAGATGTTACTGCGTTTGCTTCTGTTAGGTGTTTACTTCGACAGACAAGACAACAAAATGATGGTTCAGTACTTATTCTGTTTTGATTCAGGAATCTGATGATATACATCTTTGTAAACAGTTATATTGATGAATTCCAACGTAAGGAATCCAGTTCATTTGCCTATAGAATAATCCCATTCAAAAGTAAGGAAGGACGTTTGGTTTATTTGTAATTTTATTGCTTTAAATACAATCCAGTTATAGGATGAACATCTTGAAATTGTATGTAGAAAGAATCGTTATTACAACTGTGTGATGTATACAAGTTCCCTGAAGATTTTTCAACTGAATTTTCAAATTGGACTTATCACTTCAAGTCACCTAGAGAACTTGCTTGTCTTTATATTTAGGAGTAATTTTGAAGTTTTTGCAATAACATGGTTCACTGAAAACTTAGAAAGACTTTAAAATTGTTCTCTTTGAATTTACAACTTGTCATAAGTGCACATTCAAGCCTCTAAACTAGATTCAACTTAAGACCACTGAATGCTGAATTTGGAAATATAATTTGGAAAACTAATGAAGTGTAACGCTGACTTCAGGTGTAACTCTTTTTATCTCGTCATCAATCACTGTAAGATAACGATTCATACTGAAATGTAATTCACTAGAATATCCTAATTGAATACAAGATATCGACTGTATGATTTTTAAGTGCATTGCTTATCTTCAACACTTAATTTATGAAAGAGGATATCATCTTACATACTACAATACTACTTACTGCTTAAAACGATTGGTGAATTCAATAGTCTGTAGTAAACTACACAAATGAATTCTTATGTATGCTCTCTACCAAGTACTTCTAAGAATAATTCGATTATGAACATGGTGAAAGTAGCGAGAATATATTCAAAATCCAAACTTCTTTTCTATTGAAATGCTTTACTTTCAGACGTATGATGGATTACGTACCGCTTTGCATACAGCTATCATTGAAGCAACCTATGAACAATCTTCTCAACAGCCATTAATAATTATTCTGGATGGAATTGAAAATTTAGAAGGTAAATGAAATCAATATATCAATGCAATATATACTACTTATTTTGTTTTCTTATTATATTATTATTATATGATGATGGTGTATTCTGGTCTTAATTCTAAGTGTTTGCTTAAAACTAATCAGCAATGTAGAACGTAGTATATAAGGGTGCCAGTTCAAGTTACCATAACTTATTATTCCAATGAAATTAAATGAACAAAGATTTACATCGGAATATAGTCCGATAAGGAGGTATACATTGAAGAAAAATAAAACTTAATATCAGAAGTATGTTAAAGAGTGAATCTACGTGATTCATATCACCTAATATTACCAACCATTGATCGTATTTATTCCATTGAGTACTTTAACATGATAGTCTCTATCTACCAACATGGCTCAAGCAAACAGAAGCTGGCTGTATAATGTCATTACCTGGTTTAGCCTCAGACTTAGTTATCTTCTATCCCATTCTTAAAAAGCCAGCACTATGCCCAGAGGTAAGTAGTGATTGGGTATACGTCGTACCACATGGCCAACTACTACCTTAGTCAATAAATATTCATAGCTTAATCAACCGACTTGTCATGTTTGTCCAGTATCCTGTGTTTTACCTCAGCACAAGTAGTCAACTGTAAAAATGACAAATAATCTGAAGTATTTTTGTAGGAATGTAAAGTCTGTATATATGTGGGGATGTTTTGTAATCGTCGTGTTAAAATGGTAATTGAACAATTTGCATTGAACAACATCATAAATGTGTAGTTCGTATAACTAGCTTTTAAATACATAGACAAAGTATCACTTGAATCTCGTTTGTAGGCTATAATGCCAAATAATTCCTAACTGTTATCCAACCGATTAGTCATCATTCTTCTGAAATACATGTCATGTAGGATCTATCGTGTTTGGCGATTGGAGGTAATTCGGAATATTTGTGGATTCGCTTAGATCACCAGTTAGTTGTCACTCGTAGATAAGGTGCATAAGAAACTATGAAAAACTTGGTGCAGTGTTTCACATCCAAAAATGTAACTTGATTCCACATTCCCAGACACTACGATTGTACTATTCGAAACTAGATAAATGTGGTATCGGCTTCTACTTTGTGATCATTCAATAAAGGAATCTATTTATTTTTATTAAAAGAAAAATGAAACGTTATCCATTGAATCTGATAGAATTGTCTGATGACTGACACCGAAACGTAGAAATGTGGGAAAGAATTCAGAATACGAGTAAATGATGATACAGAATCTCTTTGAGGACCCTGCTACTTCATCACTTCATGCACTGTAAGATGAGTGGTTGTTGATAAACCTGTGATTAATTGGTAGTTGAACAGTGTGTCTGCCAATAAAACAGTCCCTCCCCAAACCATTGTAGATAAATAATTTATTGTTGATTCCGATTAAGTTATTAGAAACACAAATTTAGCGAAGAAATGTCACTTTCATTATCTCGTCATTATGTCTCAACATGAATACGAATAGTTTAACATCTTTACACGACGTCGATATCCATTAATTAGTAGTAAGTAACTTATCACGATCATTATAAAATGGAAAGCAAAAGAGGTCAAGTTACATGAAAACGTGAAAAAAAACAAAACTGATGGAAGTGAGAATTCTGTCATTGGACACCATCTGGTTTAGTGGTGAAGGTGGTTAAGCGTTTAGTGTATGACCTGAAGGCTCTGCATTTGATTCCTGATAGAATCCAGAGTTCCCACTACTAAGTAGTTCCTATTCTAGGATAGGACAGCTGTCGAGTACTCTCTGGTTTTCACTGATACCCAACGAACATAAATCTATAACGAGGATAAACGAAAAAGATTAGATAGTCATCTCCAAGATTTATGAAAAAATAAGTTTTTATATGAAGGTTATACTCGAGAAATCAGTGAGTTATTGGATTCAGCTATCTAGTACCTAAAAAGGGTAAGTGTAAGAACAACCACAATGAATATTAAATGGAAAGATTGAAATGAAAATAGGAATAGGGTGAAATGTTTGAAATCAGTTTGATGACTATGGTAAAGAAAGTGGATATACAAATATTGCATGAATGCAAAGAATGGATTTGTTAAAATGTATAGCTAAGGCATGTGATGATTGTAGAAGAAGACCTTTTGGAGGTAAAGAATAAATTCACTATTAAAAATGAATTAATGTCAATTTGGCAGGTTGGGTTAAATGAATGTCCAAAGATGAAGCTTCTTATTGTTCTAAATTTTCTTTTGTTAAACTTCGAGAGATGATGTCCCGAAGTATGAGTGTGGATATGCCGCGTCGTGTGTTTAATTAAACCGGTTGCACATTAGCAGCTAAACTGATGAATATACACTGAGGTGGCAGACCTTGTTAATCTATCCTTATTTACTGATATCAGCGTGGGTTGAGTTTAAAACAAAGGTACCAATTCAGCGGTATTGAATGTTCATCTAAGTGTATTACATAATCGTTTTGTTACAGTTTTGCTAACAATGTCACTTTTAACTTGTAACTTCTAGAACACAAGTTTATTCAGTGCGGTTGATGGCTTTACTTTCGGTTAACTTGCAGACATCTGAACTTTGACGGCTTTCCACTTCTTACTGAATAACTTGTGTATTATTCTTCTTCAACAGCGCCTTCACAGTAAATGGTTTTAGTTGGATTGACCAGTTATTTAACTACATTTCGTTTTTAATATAATAGAATAGTTCAACATCAATTTGTGATAAATGCTAATCAGTTAAAATTAATATTTATCTTCACAATACCACTTCAATTGACTTTACAATAATTTCCTCATTAGCGGCTAACTTCACGATGTTCCTGAAGTTCTAGTGAGAAGTCGTGAATGGTGGATTCCAGACTTTTCTAGAGTGTGACACTTAATTACCAATAGTTGTGGGTGATTGTCACGCTATAACTAGCAATTGATGAAATTGAAATTCCTACCACTGGATGACGAAGAGCTAAGTAGTGAAGATGATTAAGCCTATTTCTATATGAGGTAAAAGCTGTAGGGTTAAGTCCCCGACGGAACAGAGGGTGCCTATTGCTATTTTGTTGCATCTTCATATAATTTTACCTTTTAAGCGTTGTTTTACCGTTATAATGTTAGGTTACTCATCACCAATTGATGGGTACTGATTACATAATCATATGTAAAACAATGTGTATTCATGTTAAGTCATGATGTGAAGTTAAGCTGACAAAACATTTCCTCATTCTACTCATATAACATAATTAATGTCAACTGTCTAATTTTTTCCATCTATTCTTAACTTCCTCCTTTTGCATATTTTTTAGAATGTAAACAACGAAAAGAGGAATTTCCCTTATCATGGATCCCAATCAGTTGGATAACCTATAAGCCAACATTAAATTGTCCAGTAATATTTATACTATCAACTACAAGTAGTCCTAATGAAGTAGCTTATTTCAATAAAATTCTTCAGAATATAATACATCAATTTATTATACATGATAAGAGTGATAATGATGATGATGATCATGTTGTTAAGGATATTGGCAACTATCATCGAATTCATTTAACTCCACTTGATCATATGAACATAATGAAATGTCCTTCAATCATGGTTACCAACAGATGATCATTTACCTAACATCATTACCACCACCTCCACCAACAGTGATAGCAACAACAACAACAACTACTACATGCATATTATGTCATCAATTAAAACAATCAATAATGTTACATCATTTCAACCATTTCAATTGAAATTAATTGTTTATTTATTAAAAATTCATGTTGATAATGAATTAATTGATAATTTATTAAAGAATTTAGCCAATTTGCCAATTTATCAATTATATACTACTTTATTAAAATATCTTAGCAAATATTATGGATTGAAACGTGTACAATTCATTCTTGGACATTTAACATTAACAAGATGGGGATTAACTAATGAAGATTTAATTAATTTATTTTGGTTTAATTTCCCTTATTCAAATCAATTCAATAAATCAATAAATCAATATCATCGACATTCAATACAATTAGTAACTAATAAAGAATTCTATGTCAATGATAAAATAGAACGTGTTAATATCACATATAATTGGTTATTACGTATAATGCATGAAATATTATTACCATTAGGTATAATACAATATAGAAGATCACCACCATATGGATGTTATGTAATGTATAATATAAGTCAACAATCATTAAATTATTGGATAGAACAAATGAATTTAGATGAAAAGCTAAAACTAGATTATTGTACACTTCAAATGAATACATTTTATAATCAGCATAAATTGATATCATTATTACATAATATACAATTACATGATAATTATTTACAATTAGCAATACATTGGAGATGGTTACATGAAGTACCATATCATTTATGTAAATTAGGTAGATTGCAACAATTGAAAACTATGTGTTTCTTTAATGCAATTTGGTTAAATTATAAATTACAATTGAATGTTAATACAGATTACAATACATCGACATTACAAAATATTTTAGATGAATTTATATTCTATTTAGCATTATTGCATAATTCTAATCAATTAATACAAAATACTAATGATGATGTAATCAATTCTGATAGTGTTTATTCAACAGGTAATCAAGAATTTATATAATAATCTTGATATTCTATTTATTATAAGTCAATTAATTCAATGGAGACGTCAATTAAATACTAATCCCTATCTATTAAACAGTATATTAATGAATAGTATCAAAAATGAATTACATAATACTCCTTTGATAAATCATGTTATTGATCCTAATAATGAACAATCAAATGAGTTAATCATTAATATGCAAAAATCATTGACTACTTTAATGGATACAATACAACAATATAATACAATGCATAACATTAATCTACCATATTTAATTAATTTTAATATTTACACTGAATTATGTAATAATCATCAAATTGTACATAATTTAACATGTAATTCATTGAATATGACAATATCAACAATTCAATTAACTTCATCTAGAAAACACATTCAAGTGAATGCAATTGCTTATTCTAATTCTAATGAGTATTTAGCTATAAGTACAAAAGATGTCATTACCTTAGTAACAACATTACAAATATGGCAATTATCAATGAATTATCGATTAATCAATATAATATTATCATATAATAATATGCAAATAATTAATGAATTAATATGGATTACAAATGATCAAGCTATTCTAGGCATTGAAACACCTAGTCAATGTATCTATATTTGGCCAATTCACTTAAATCATTCCACTTCATTAACATCATCTAATAATAATCATAATCATGGGGAATATTATCTTCTATTAAATGATACCAATTCACCTTATCATGAAATGTCTACTATAAAAGATAATTGTACTGTTCATATCGCTGAAACTGATCATAATGGCATAGCATATATTAGTGTATTACAACAAGGTGTATGTAAATTAACAATATGGTTATGGGAAAATTATTCATTATATCGATTAACTGAATCAATCAGTTTACTTAATTTACCTCAAAATACATCACATACTACTGAGAGATCACATTATAAAATATTACGTTCAATGAGTTTGCCTAATTCAGTTAAATCAAATACAGAAGTATTATTTAGTTCACATACTACTAAAAATAGTAGTCAGCTTCAAATAATTTGTGGTGCTAGAGGAGATTCACAAGCGATCATGTTTAGTATTCAATTGAAAAATGATCATCATATTGATTTTAATCAATTAATAAAACAAACTTCATTAAAATGTCCAAATCAAGGTACACGTCTATTAGGCATCAATAGTGATCGATTGAAATTGATTATTTTAGCGAGTAGATCACCACCATCAAATATTCTATTAAATGATCATGTTCTCGGTTGTATTGATTTATTTGATGAAGTAAATGGAAATTTTATTCAACGAATTGAATCATTATCATTTGATGTATTTGCATCGATGGAACCATTTACAAGAAGATTTAATCTTTTAACTTATTCATCACCACCAAAATTATACATTTATAATGATACATTAATCAATGGTCAAGTGATTACAGTAATACACAATTATTCAAGACGTGAAAAACACAAATTTCATTCACAATACGATACTACTAATGAAAATATAAGTAGTATGGAAGTTGTAATATGGGATATTAATAAATCTACTTCAAATCTTTTAAAACCAGAACAATTAATGCCATATTTAGTGCATAATCAATGTACATTTATTGCACCATATACTGTTTCAGTAAGAAATCTAAATCAATTAAGTATGGTCAAGCCTATATATGAAGAAGTTGGTTATTGTGTATACAATTGTAATCCAGCAGAAGCATTAACTATGAATTCAACTGTATCTAAGCCAGTTAAAGAAATGAATACAACATACAAGATTATCAGTTCACTTTACATGATGGAGGTTACATTTGATTGTATTAGTTTTATCTGTTATAATTCATCAGACAATGAAATATCTGTAGGGATAATGTATCAAGCGATAAAGAACTCAGTTAATGACTGGTCAATGGAATATCTACTTGTTAAACCTTACAATAAAGAAACATGGAATAATAAAGATCAATTTATATTTGATGGACGCATATTGATTACACTTGAGAAATTAGAATACTCTGTAGTAGTTGAAGACTGTAGGTAAGTAAATAAAAAACACTAGTTAATATAGTTATTTGTATTCGTCATACATATCACTAGAAACTAGTGTGCAATGGACAACATTTTAGTCTTACTACAAGAGTCCTCGGCAGTACGCACCCTTTCATTAAGTTAGGAAACGAAATCCAGAGCCTTCAGGTTGACGACGGCCTAATTCTCTGCATCACTGGACCTACGTCAACAGTTAGAATTCCCACCCCACTGACTTGACAAATACAAACTAATATACTTTATACCAATTGCCACTAAATCACCTCAATCCAATTACTAGTTTATTAGTTTGGTATTTTAGAAAGGCGAATATAAGATATAGAAGTTATCCCAAGCCAGTTTTCTAAGTTCTAAGAAGAAATTGTTACTGAATGAATTCAACAAATATCTGTGCCCACAAAACCACCTCAATTCAGTTACAATAACAACTTGACCAATTCCTGAAGTACTAATGAGAGGCGGTGAATAGTGAAACTCAAATTTGCCTAAAGTGAGATAGTTATCACCTATAAAGATGGGTGATGATCGAGCCATACCATAAATTGATGGATGTGAGGATTGTATGATTGGACGCCAGTTGTCCAGTAGTGTAGATGGCTAAGCATTCGCCACTAGACTTGAATGTCCTATATTTGGTTCCCTAACGGAATCAAGGCTAGTCACTTTTGAGGAGCCGCATATTAGGACAAAACAGCTGTCTAGTGCTCCGTAGTTCTCAGTGGTACCCAAATGACATCGTTTCATGGCGAATACAAACATTGCTTATTTCCACAAAACTACTTCGATTCAAATACACGGAAAGTCAGAGATTTAAATGAAATCTTTCATGAAAATTACCCACTAACTGACAGAGGTGTTACTTAAAATCCTAAGTACAAGGTAGTTGACATTTAAGACGCCGTTGATAACATCATTCAATAAATTACACTACTTAAGAAGAATTTAGTTTTGATCAAGTGTATATCCTTCTAAGGATTATGGCATAAATGAATCTCATAAGCGATGAATTCACCATCAGAAATCTATTGTATGATGAAAATAGTTTAATGAAGAAAATCTCTTTTCAAATTAATTCATTCTCATACCTCCAGATTCACAGAATACTTTTAGTTTCGGTTATACTGTGCTGGATGTTTTAATTGCAGAGTTTTCATTGTCATCTTGGACGACTTCATTGGCACACACTTCTGACAGAATTGGGCTATGAGATTTTCGCCATTAAAGACTAGCATTATGTTTTATCGACCTTGAATCTGATTGGTTGTTGTTGACATTTCCTCTGCCAATTTTGTACATTTTTACCTAAATCAAAGTATCGTAGTTGTTTCTTAGTTCCCTAATTGGTTGGTAAACTTCATCTCTCTTACAGTATTTATTGATTTTCTATTGACCTGTATACCAGACTACTTAAAATTTTCTGATTTTCTTTTGTGTTCTTTCTGTCTAAAAGCATCACATCTTCCCAGTTAAACTTATGTCCATAATTTCCTAAATAGATTGATTTTTGAGAAGAGTATGTTGTACCTTATGATGGCTAACTGATGTTCATGTAAACAGAGAGGAAAAGATCATCAGCTTCTTCCGATGTAATATTTATCACAGTTGGTTCAATTTATTGTGTAGATAATGTTCGGTTTGTCTTCTGATTGTTATCCTGTCCTTTGGTTTGCATAGAATTAACTGTAATGAATTTTCTGGCTTGTGTGCGACATTCATTCCTAACGGACTGTGGTTGTAATTTCAGATGTGTCTTTCAAATATAGTGTGCTACAGTGTTCTAAAGTGGAATAGAAGTTTGCACACAGTTGATTTTGATTGTTTCTATTTTAATTGAGAATTTGTTCTGTGCGAATTAGTTTCACGTATATTTGGGCCTCTAGTTTACCTGAGTTGGCTTTAGCGATCAGTCTTTCCATGAATAACAGCTTACAATTTGGTTCGATTTCCTTTCTACTTAAGGATTAATCTTAATGATAATCGAATTGTATCAATAACAAGCACCCTGTTTCTATATTGCCTAGTTGAATTACATCTCGTTCTTGATCATATTTATCAGAACAGGTATATTCGACATTTTCGATGAAATGATGTTATTCATATAATTTTAGAATTTGGTTCATAAGTGACTACTGAAAAATCTTTCTTTTTTAATTCTGAATTGTAATCAACAGTTCGATTGCGTCATACATCATAGATACAACTATAATTCTAGTGAATAAGCATGATTCATTTGATTTAATTCATTGTGAACAAACTATCTTTGTTAAACAATGGAATTCTTTATTAGAGTGCATCTAAATCTTCCTGTTGATTTGTCATGGACTGAAGAAAATCAGTCTCAGTTGCCAGATGTACATCATGAGTGGATTACTTCGATATAGCAATAGTGTATAGGGGTTGTTTGAGTTGGATCATAGTGGATAATTGTTTTCTTTTTCTCTTAAGCATAACTATATTAAAATTGTATTGTAACTCCTGAATGAAACAAAGAGGTTCATTGAACTCGATCAGTTCAAATTTCAAGGGAAAAATCAACGTACTGCATTATTTGTAATGGGATTTCGCTATAAGATTTAAAGTCTTTTTCTTAGTTAATTAAAGTTTAACTACTTACTACTTACTTCACACAACTGAACTTTCTAATCAAATTAGAAGTATTTACATCCTTTAACCTCTTTTCAATGAATCGTCTGAGTGATCTTCACCAAATTCATCCAAGAGTTTCACTGTAGCTTAAACTCATGAAATCTTTAATAAATAATGGAATATTTATTGAAATATTGTTGTAATTGAATTATATTATTCATTAATTGTAGAGAAGTTTATCAAAGAATGGGCATCTATGCAGTTGTATACGATTCAACTAATGAATTCACTCTTAATCATCTAAGACATCTAACTGATGTTTTCATTATACCTAATAATCTATTTGAATATTCAATACTTCATTCAATTGATCCAGATGGTACCTCTTATCTTATTGGTTTAAATGAGACAAGATCACATTTTGTTGCATACAATTTAATGAATGGACAAGTAATGTGGAGATTGAAACCAGATTTCACCGTCTATCCAGAGTACAGTCGTCATACTGAATCAAATGCACAAAATGAATTAAGTATTTTACAAAAAACCAATTCAAATAAGAATAATAGTACCATAGAGAAATTCTTATTCAGTGGCAATCGAAGTATCATGATTGTCAGTTATGGATCAGAATGTGTTTGTGTATTTCTTCTAAGCAAATTACAACATGTTGGTAATTTAAATGAAGCTTATGCTATGAATAATGAAACATCTCAAAGTAAACTGCAAAAACCATCATCATCATTATCATCATCTTCATCAGTATCATTAAATGCACCGAATCTATCGGTTTCTGCTCTCTCCTATGATGGTTATTGGTTAGTTCATTCAGAATTCAGTCATGAAGATCAATGTCCTTGTTTAACAGTTTGGTCATTAATTAATTTTCATGAAAATAAACCAATCAATCATGAACATGCTATTCAATGGAATCGTAAACGTTTACTGCATCAACCAGATTTAATTCAAGTTGAAATAAGTGGAATGAATTGTGTTATTGTTGGTGCACGTCTTAACTATGGTATTCTTTGTTGGTTGCCATGTCAACATGATAATCCAATACATTTACCAAATAGTGAACGATTAAATTTTTCATTTGATACCCCGCCAATTTTACAAATTTCAATGAATGGTAATAAAATTCTATCAGTTAGTGGTTGTATAAAACGTACAGAAATAACAATTTGGCAAATGAATTTAAATAATTCAACTGTATGTCTTATTGGAAGTATTTGTTGTTTAAATGATATACATGAATTACAATTGACAAGACAACAACAACTGGTTAGTTTATTAACAGCGAATTCAAGTAAACCTTTACTGATTGATCCACATTGGGTACATGACGATTCACAACAAATTGATCAATGAATAATCATATTAGATCTGTAATATAAGTAATAAGACAAGAATTCTATTATGATTTTATTGAATTCACTGTTGCATTAACATCATAGATAAACTATAACAACACAACTATGGAAGGTTAAAATGTACTGTATAACTAATTAGAATGGATTTGAATCTTTTTGTTGACTTTTCATGTGTTCACCCTAAAAAGATTGCCTCGATATAGTGATGCTTAAAAAATATTGTTTCATTCGGATTGTGACTGATAAGCGGGTTCCAGGAGGCGACGTTTAGTGAACGTGTGGCGTTTAGCACGAAACAAACTGGGATACAGGCATATTCAGCTAACGAGTCTCAATTTAGGACAAAACACGCTTTCTAGATTCCGCTTGCCATTTACAATCCAACTTAAACAGTAATGCATAACCGTTTCGTCCTACTATGGATTCCTTGGGAATTGGTAACTATGATCCTGACAAGGAGCAAATTATGGATTTTCATGCCTCAAGTTCACATTTACTCAGTTAGCAATGTAGAACGCTAAAGTTATTGGTGTTCATTGCAATATTAGTTATATATTAAAATGAAACAAACGTTCTGTATTCCATAGTTTTAAAATGTTTGTATCTACCGGTTAGTGTTGCTATGGCCTAGAGAATACCTACCCACATTGATCAGTCGTACGTCAGAATCGTTAATTTAAACTGATTAACTCGCCATCTAATGACGTATACTTGTTTACTTCTAATGAGTGATATCATTCTCACAAATTTCGTTCCTGGGGTAAATTCTTTCAGCCTTTGAAACTGAGAAATTTATTAATTTTCTCTTTCTGTTTCGTAGGGGTCAACTTCATAATCTCATAGACAGTTTGCAATTATTCCCTAATCTTTTTAAAGAGCTGTATTTTTCGTTAAGACAATCAGAAACAATATTCTAAACTCACTACGAACTCCTGTGTATTTGCATCTACTGTTGGGTTGAATAATGAAATCATGTAGGATTTTACTAAGCTTTCTATTTTCGTTAAAATTAGTGAATATGCTAATCATTTACTTCTTACAGAGATGAAAATGGTCCATTGTTTGTCAAAGAGAGTAATATTCTTTAAACTATTCATGAAATAATCTGTAGAAAGATGATTCAGTATAACACTGTCCATTCGTCGGTAGAAGTCATAGTAAAGTTTGATCTGTACATTAAGAGTAAAAATAAGTAGCATAGTTATTGAAGACAATATTTCGGAAAACTGTTGTCAATGACGTTATTTGTATTAGTCACTTCAGATATTAATTGTCTTTTGACAAAAACTATAGTGAAGATAAACAACACTTGATAAATTTCTAAATGAGATGACACCATTGCAAATATGACTATAAATATGACTATATTATCCTGGTAAATGATATCGTAAACGTAAAAATGCGATTCGCTGACATGATTTAACGAATCGATGGCTGTATCTCAATTCCATATCATGAAACTAGTGGATTACCACCAATGAAATATATTTGAGTAAACCTACCAGTGCATAGTTGGTTTCAATAGTTAGTTGTAGATCATGCTACAAACAGAAATTGTTAGCAACTGAGACTGAAGTGACTTAATCAATCAATCAGTCAATACCTGTTACCACTCCCGGAGCATAGGCTGCAAATAAGGACTCACTAACCAACTCTTCCTCGGGTTTTCCTTTTCATTTCTTTACAAGCATTATTCATTCTTCTCATACCTGTCTCCAATTTCCAGCTAATTTTGTTCTTTGGTCTTGAGGATTTCATATTAGTGTCTACCTTGTGACGCAGTATGGTGATTTTCTCAACATGAATCCTATCCACCTCCAGTGATTTTTCCTAATTTCTTCCTCAGCTGGAAGTTGGTTTGTTCTCTGTTGCAGTAGGTTGTTGCTGATGATGCATAGTCAACGGATTCGAACTATCGTACGTAGACAGCTGTTCCTAAATAACTGTATCATTTAGATAGCGGTTTCCTGTAGTTCGCCAAATGAATTTCATCTCCATATAATAGGACTACCTTGACGATAATATTGAGTTCCAAATATTTTTCAATAGTAGATACGTTGTCCTTGCCTTACCAATATATGCCTTCACATCTGCATCAGTTTCCAAATGTTTATCGATGATGCTTCCCAGGCATGTGAAAGTTTCCATATCTTCCAAAGCCTTTACATTAGGCCAAGTGTAATTTGATTGAAGTTCATTGTCTTGTATCGGGAAATCTTACTTTTTCCATGTGTATATTTGGGCCTATCGACGGCTGCAGAGACTGGTACTACACTGTCCGACTTCACCTGCATTTGTTTTGGCATGTTGTATAAAAGAGCTAAGTCATGTGCGAAATCAATATGGTTACACTTTATATCTAAAAAAGAAAACAACTAGACAAATGTAAGGGGGGGGGATTCGTTGTCCACCTTACCTTTTGCTAATCATTCGCAATTATCTTCATGAACACTTATACTTGTTTCATTATAATCTGACACACCATCACTTTATGTGTTATTGTTTTTATCTTTATTGTGGGTTATGTGCATGTGTATCTGTGGAGAGCCAATCGAAAAGAAATTCCTGACTCAACTGTTGTCCCATTGAATGTTTGAATAGAAATTTTCACGCCATTTAAAAAATAAGTAAAACCATTTACACTACTTACTAGTAGCATGAAAGAGAAACAATAAATATACGTATAGATGGCTTTGTTAACCACCTAGTTAGTTATTATTATCCAAGGTGTCTTATATGCCATACATGATCTAAGGCTGATGGATTTCAACCTATGTCATACAGGTATCAACCTGAATGAAGTCCCTTGACTGTCATGATAATGAATTCCTTGCACATCGCTAAATTTATTCCATCTTATAAGAATAATTAAATTACTAGGTCCATATATTGGCTGAAAGTACGAGAATGTTATGGTATGTCAAGAATCTTTGCTAAATACAGCCTCTTTTGTAATTTAAATGCCCATATAAGAGTGTATGGATTGCGTTTTTTTACTTCAGATCTGTTATAGGGTGAACGTTCTTCTTAGCTACAATAAGTATTATAGTGTACGGATCGCATCCTTTCTCGAGGGATTTATCAGCCTTGGTGGATTGTTAACCGATGAAATATAGACAGCGATTCAATAATCTGGCCCAGTTTTAACTAGCTTGCATTATTTGTTACGCCAGCTAAACTAAAGTTCTTTTATATATATCACTGTAAATAAGTAACCAATCTTCTGACGACTTAAATTCTAAGGTGATGAAACAGCCAAAAGAATTAATTTCAGATATAGCACTACATTAACAAGAACGTTTCAGTCTACTGAACTTGTCTCTCTGCATAAAACAAAATGGTTATTAAAAAAAATAAAATCAGACAAATCCTCATCCCCTCCCAATTGTTTTTACCAGTTTACATGTTCGTGTAAATGCATTTTCACTGGAAGAACAGAAGAGAGAGAGGGCTTAACGTTTATGTCGCTGAGCACATACCAGGTCAACTGAAATTAAGTGAACGACGTACTTTCGATAATGTCATTGATCTTTATTCTCTTGATAATGGGGATTTGGATGATATCAGAAATTCCTTCGAAATAGTCAACATTAGAAAATTATTTAGTTTATTATGTTTCACTAAAAGGTTGAAATCAAACTTATGTGTTCGATGAGGCATAATTGTCACCATAGCATTACCCTGGTAACTTAAATATTATCTAACTCCACCTGGGACCCTCCATGAGTCATTCCCGGTACCGAACCCGGATAAGGAAGAAGGGTTGAGCATATGGTTAGCAACCCCGTCCAGTATAAACTACAACCCTGTTAAAATAGTGCAGATCAGAAAAAATCACTTGAATCCTTTAAATTCCGCCCTGGGAGTTAGAAGATCTTCACTTTGAAAAGTTATTAGAGTATTAATATTCAAGTGTTGTGGATACTTGTTTATAATCCTTCTAGATAATCATTGTCTTCCTTCTAATTCTATATGATTTAAAGTATGTAGAATGATGATTAATATTGTTCCAAAGTTACAAAGCAATAGAAGAGAAACTATGAAATAATGATTAAATCATCTCATTCTGACACATTCATTGTTCTTTCTTTATTCAAATTTATAAACACGAAAAACTGTACGAAGTAATTTATTGCGTTGGTTAAGTGTTTTTTACTTTCCATTACTCAATGAGGAGGGAGGACGCCAGATCATATGGAAATTGCTGAATATTGTGGTCTTACTTCACCGATTAAACTTAGTTCGACAGCTATTGAAATCAATGTGTACTGGATAGTTGTTCCATTTTTAGCATATAGTAAGCTGATTGAACTCAAAAATGCAAACTAGTAGATACTAACTCAGTAAGATTGGCGATTAAGCGCTTGCTGTTAGACCAGAAGACTATTTATTTTATTTATGGTCAAGTTTTGGAGACGCGGGGTTCAGAAATTAGTCCTGCACTAGAACAAAACAACTTTAAAATCCATGATGCAAAACTCTAGGAAATTTCATCTATCCTAAACGTACTTGAATCTATAAGTGTTATCTTCTAATGTTTATTAAAGTTGAAATTGTGTCCTTAGTAGATTATAATTCACTGACTTAAGGATGATTCGCTAGCCACTACGTTAGAAGATCCTGAATTCAATCTCTTGCCTGGTTGTAAATGTGCACCTCTGTAGTGGTTAATAGTACTTACTCTACCTCGTATTACTTTTCGAGGGTTCGTTAGATATTACCTGATTATGACTGAAATTCATTTTTGCCTATTAACCGTTATATTTACATCTGTATGTAAGGACATTGAACCTTCATATTGGTGAAATTATGAACTACTAGTAATCAGTCTTTATTAGAATACATATATTCTGAATGCAATCCACTGATATAGAGTTATATCATGAATTTTATTATATGTGATATGTGTTTAGCAGTGAGATGCATGACGTACATTTCTCCTTCTTCAGAAGTTATCAGCTGAATATATCTCAATCTCAGTGTCAATTTTCATAGTGGGACTAAGCGCAGCAACTTTTGATCTAAACACCAACAAATGACTCCAGATTATCATTAATAAAATACAATAAGTATAAAGTTATTCTTGTCAATTGTCTATATGAAGAAACTGTAAGCTCCGAAGAAAAAAGTAGATGTCTACCTTAAAAACTACTGTAAACTGTTTCAATGTTAAATTTGATTTCATAAACTGACTTGTACTTGACATTCATTAGGAACTTGGAACAAATTGTATCTTCACAGTGAACTTCTGCACTTACATTTTATAGTTATCAGTAGTCATTATTTTAAAACCGTATTCTTATAATCTCAGTTACATTGAAACATTGAAAATATCAAAAGTAACTTGAATACGTATCACATAGAAGAGTAAAAACCAATAATCGAAGTCAAGACAACCAGGTTGTACTATTTTGTTCATGTGAAGAACACGTGACAATAAATGATGACGTTTCAAGGTCATTTGTTTTATTACATTTTGAGAAGAAAAGTACACATGCTACGTAGGAAAAATAAAGGAGATTGTAAACAAAAAAAATGATAGAAAGATTATTAAGAAATGATATCAATAGAATAAACGACTTGTCAACTTTAGTGTTCTTTTCAACAAAAAAATCTTCAATGTATCTAAGATAAGCATCATTGTAAAGTGGGATAGTTATGTAACAGCTGCAATTGACTATGTGATTGTAAAAATATTTTGGAAAGTAAATTTAACTATGATGTATTGTACACATTAAACTACTTTTAGTTATTTAACTAAACGAAATTATGTCGAAATAGGCCTATATACACTAAGACAAGATAACTTTATCGATACTGTCATCTACATTCAATGTTTAACAATTAGAATCTTCAACAAAGTTATTGCCTGATCAAACAAATGAAGATAAACAACTTATAGTTAGAATCTAGTTTTTTTCAGAGAACCATTTCATTTATTTTAGGGTGTATGTTAAACTGAACGTTTTATTTATATCACTATTATGTTTCCCTCTCTCTAACCTCCTATTAGACGTATGAACTGTTGTTATATCATTTACTATTTAGGAACTTCAACTAATTAACTATGTATCTGTTCGCTACAGTTCCCAGTTATGATTATCCATGTTTTGCATAAAGGCTATTTTCGTCATTAATCTGATATGTGGTTAGGTTACGTATATATATAAACAAATGCATGAAATACAAATGGTCTCACACTGGTTATCGATTCAACTACATAGAGTTCTTTATATCTGGCTTGGGGACTAGCAATGTCGCGGTATAGAACAAACAGTTTTTGTGTCTGGTTGTGGTACTAGTTAGAAGCAAGATTACTGTTTTCTATATATCGTGACTGGTCCTAGCTAGTAATACATTTGTTATATTTTGGATGGTTGGCATTAGTTTGATTGTAAAGGAAGTTTTCGACAGGTTCTGACATCATCTGGTGAATCATTAGAAATCAAGGAAGTTTGGATAATGACTTAACTTAAACTAAGCTGTAGGAAGGATCAATAGTTTCATAGTAAGTCAGTATTTTATGTTGATTTTTTGTCAAAACATTGGCATATGTTGACGGTATTTACCGTTATACAGTCTACTTTCCATATTAACTTGCGATATCAATGGCACAGATTTTTGTTTATTCACAGAAGTTTCCCGACTGAACTACGTATACAGATTTCAGTGATATCCTTATTTTAAAATCAGATACGTTGCTAAATAAAAAAATACTTCTGGAAAATTATTAACCGTCAGTTTTCCTCTAAACACAACAACAATATTCATCAGTAAAGCATGCTGTCAAACGACCCACAATCGTAAAATTAACTTTAGAAACCAGGAAATCATTTCAGAAATCACTATGATGTATTCAAAATTATTTAGTATCGTTGTCATTCACAATTCAACTTAGTTACTTCATTCGATTTTATACAAGTCAAAAGATACACTAATGAAAGTAGACAAATAGAATAGCATCCAAGTTAGACATAGTGAATGGCTTTTTTAGTAACGTTCACATGGACAGCAGACGTGTGGTGTAATGGCATGATACTTTGACATTCAAATCAATCAGCGATCAACAGTCACATCCCAGTTAAATCAACTGAGTTAAGAACAAGTCAGAAATATACACTGATGAAATAAAACAGAAATAAGTTCATCTTGAATTGAAATCTCTTCTTCTAATGAATAATGTAAACTACAAATCCATCTGCTTCTAAATTACTTCAAGAATAATATCGATTCTAAAATATTAAACTGATTATTCATAGATAATGACAATTGGTTGAAATAACATAATTAGCTATTCATTCCACATCAGTCAATACAAAGACTTTCAGGATCAACTGCGTAATCAAAGAAATTGATCCCAGACTACCAACAAAAAACTAAGGCAAAAAATCTTGGATAAATTTAGAAAGGTATCCAGAGATCCCGTTTACTAGTTAATATTCTTCATTACAGTATTGATAATATCAGTTACGTAAAAACTTGTAACGCCAGTATCAGTCGATGTTCAATAAGCATGCAATCACTTATTGAATTTAACAGACTTATGAATGACGTAATGAATTTAATGTTGATTGATTGAAGTTGGTCAACAGAAATCACTTAAACTGGTGCCCATACTGATCAATAATAGAATTTTCTAAGTAATAAAGTATTAGATGAAGATCACATTAATTACTACTTAATAATTAGTCAATGTAATTATCTGTCTTACAGGAAGTTTCAAAATGTGGATTTGAGAAATTTAGGTTTGAATCACACAAATTTGTAGTTGTACCAATGTTTCTAATTAAAAATCAGTATGAAACTTATACGAATCATAGTTTCCTGTCGGACAATCACCAAATCACTTAACAATGAAATTAATTTCAGCGTTAGTCTAGAAACCACATTCTCGACAGTTAATACGAATGAATGTTACAGTTTAACAAATTTGCATACAGTATAATGTGATCCGTGTGTTTTCATCTCTTGCTTAAAGCAACAATACTAAATATAGTAACATTGGTCAATCACTGTGTAGTGATGAATTTGATATTCATCAAATCTTTTTATAGTGTTGATATAATTCTATTGAATTCGATATCATTGGCATTATGCTGAGATGAGAGATGCTAAATAACAAGGATTCTAAGTTAACGATTTCCCAGTAACTATTTCACCCCCACCTCGCGAATACCACCTTCCATCAAATGTACTTATAATGATATTGAACTAATGAATCTTGAATAGGTTGAAACACTGACGTTGAATTCAATCGTTAACTACTTGTAAATAAATCAAAAAATCATCAACAGAAATATAATAAACATAGGCAATTTGTGTTTTGTTTACTTTTACTAACTAACTGACTTCATTCAACTAAAAAGAGAAATTGATAAATGAATGTCAAGTGAATCAATGTAGTATGATATTGTATAGAATGATGTGTAGTTGTATTCATAAATTTCATTTATTGTAACTAAATAAATATGAATTCGATTGATAAATAGACAATAAACAATAAGATTAGATTAGATTAGTAAAACATTGTAGAATGAAAGTAGATACTGAAGAAAAGATGTAAAGTATCTGCATATCATTTGACTGATTTGTTATTTCTTCTGTCTGTCCAGTAAACAATTCTTGATGTCTTAAGTTTACAGTTTTGTATTTTCTTGTCATATCTTCACTGTTTTCTTCTTCTTCTTCATCGTCTTCTTCTATAACAATGCTAATTATCTTAATGTAGATTTATTAACCCAACTATTCGTGTAATAAACAACAAGAAGAACAATGTAATCCGTTAAATGATACTAATAATATGAATATGGTAATGTTAATTTTGTTTATCTACAATTTGAAGATAATAAATTATTTTATAAGTATTTAAAGAAAATATTTATGTTTGAATTGAGGTTGTAGGAATTCTACCATTGGATGCCAGATGACCCAGTAACTCAGTGGTTTAAGCGTTCATCTTGATACCTGATAGTAGTTATCATAACTGCTTGTTGGAGTCCAAGTTGCTTACTATTCTGGGGCCCCTATACGAAGAGGAAACAATTATTCAGTGCTCCCTGGTTCCCAGTGGTAACCAATCAACATTAATCCGTGACAAATACAAACAACTAAACTTAGATATATTTCTTTGTTTACAAAATGGTTAAGATAGATGGATTTTCGATAAAAATTGAGTTTTCTTAGCTGAATGAAATTCAACTAAAACTTTGCCATTGATCTGATTACAAGTATCAATAGCGCATAATTCATATAGAAGTGCATACATATTTGACTATTTTCCACAAGTATTTAATCCATTTGTTCCGTTCAACATGTTTTGAACGAGTTGTCTTCATTAGTCTCATCACCGTCGTGTATAATAGTGCTAGATTGATCGATGAAATAAGCACTAATTATATACAATAACTAAAGTGTACTTAATAACTTGATATAAAAGTTCTGTAGCTGTGACCGTTGTGTTTATGATAATCCTGAGTTCTTTCAACTACAGTGGCTCAATTACCAAGTTTTCGTAGTCGATCTAATCAACTGCATTGTATGTGCAGAAATCAAGTAACCGTAAGCATTTTTGATAATTTTTCGAATGTATTTGGTTAAATCAGACTAAATTTGCTATCAGATAAGTCCATTGGCATTGATCTGTCGTCAGAGATCATCTGAATAAACGTAAAGAGGAAGGAAATGACGTACGATGATAGTAAGACCTACGGAAACAACCATTTAGAAACAAGGCCATTGGAATAAAATTAATTTAATAACTGAGGAATAATTAAAATGCTCACTTCTACTTGAACTAGTCACCAGAGCTACAGTCGTGCAGAACGACAATAAATGCCTCTCAGTTAGTCTCAAGTCAATTCACAGAAAACTGTGTTACCAGTACTATTACAAAATGCACAAACGGATCACATTTTCCTTCACACAGGTGAAGTCATTGCAAAGAACAGTAGTCCAACGATTGTGAAATGTTTTCGAGAATACGAATGATTCAACTGCATGAATTAGAGTAGAATGCCGTGATATTTCAACTGAACCATGGCGATTGTCATGTCGGATTAAGAATTAACTTCGGTTATAAGTTTGAACCAGTGGATTCCAATTCATGAGTGTATTCTGCAAAGTATGCAGGTACTGTTTTTAAGTGTTTATTATGAATAAATTCACAATTTGATGACTGATGATTGTAAGCAGGAAGCTCTGATAAAACCTAGATGTCGTTCAAATTGACATTCATAAGTAAGATTTACTCATAGTGTTGAAGGAAACAATACTCCCTATAGAATTCAAACACATCACATCTAGGATTATAGTCAAGGATTTTACAGTTAAACGATTCAGCTTTCCCCTAGATTCCTGTGAAACTGAAAATAGATTTGTAACTAATATCATATAATCATATTTTTACTAGTAGTTTACCCCGAAATTCTAGTTAGAATAAGTGGCAGGTAGAGTTTTACTAAACCTCAATTATCCTCATATGGGATTCCGAGCTATAACTTTTACTGGAACTTGTACTTCTTTATCTGCTTTATCTAATTGTTCTGCACCGATTTGATCATGATGATCTTAAAATGAAATTTCTAACGAAAACTACACTCTAATGTACAACATTTCACTTACTGTATATGGAGAAATGTAACTGAAAATTTTGAATAAAATTCACCTAATGAACATAGAAAGCGTTGTGGATAACTTCTGAGATAAGAAAATTTTTGATAAATGTGTCTTACTTCTGCCAAATTTATTCGTTTCGTTCACCAAGAGATGATTTTTGTTAAATAAGAGTTTTAGTTTGTAGTGAAATCCTTGAAAGGCATTTCATGCGGTTCGGGACTTGTCAGCTTAATAATAACATCTATAGATTGGTGTTGATTTGTCATATCTGCATTCGAACTCAGCCTACTACTTTAAAGTATCGTTTGGTTATTCATTGAGCTAATGTGTCAAAACAACCATTCATGTATACAATGCATACAAACAGTTGTATGTCTTCTATCAATTTCTCATATTGTTTTTTTTCATCATCAATATAATCATATTGATGATAATCTATTAAAAAGTAGTATTTGTTTTAATGATAACAATTAATCCATGTGTTCATTAAACATGAAATGTACATACACACACTTCTACAAAGGTAAAGTTAAGCTCAAAGATAAAATAACCCCTTAGGGTAAATGTAGTTCTCCGTGTATTTTTCTATTCCTTTGTAACTGAGTTCATATGAATTCTATCCATTTCGAATAATCTATACATAATCACTTCAATGAGATTTATATACATTTATATTTTATACATTGAATATACACAAATAAACAATATTCACTATAGTCTACATGCAATTTATGGTATACAGTTGAAAAAGTACCATTTAAAATGATGAATTAAGCATCTGTTAAAAAGAAAATAAGTAGTATGTATAATAAATTAGTTATAAATAAATTGAAATTATTAACATGTAAGTTGTAAACACAACATCATTTCAATGTTTACCAATAAGATTTACTATAATCCCTTAAAGAAAACAAAACAATAGAGATCTTATCACATTCATGTACACTTTTAAATGGAGACATTTGTAGAACTAAACTAAAAACTGAAAATAAAAAAATAAATTTAACATTCAGTGATTTAAGTATTCCAATAAGAATACTCTGGTAAATCAAAGTTTCTTTCTAGTTGGTACTTCTCAACAAGTAATACTTCCTACTGGATTCGAACGTAAACTGTATGACTGACCTCTTGTAAGAATTAGAAATTTACATTGACTGATAAATAAACATTGATTATTGTTTTGTTTTAATCCTTTGTATACTCTAATAACGAATGGTAGCTACTAAAAAATTT
Organism: Schistosoma japonicum; assembly: GCA_025215515.1. Classification (NCBI taxonomy): domain Eukaryota; kingdom Metazoa; phylum Platyhelminthes; class Trematoda; order Strigeidida; family Schistosomatidae; genus Schistosoma; species Schistosoma japonicum. Next base: position 23,629,465 of record CM046065.1, read on the forward strand.
TGTTGAAGTAAGGTTTCTTGAAGTATATCTCCAACAGAATAACACATAGTATCAGATCATTTAAACGAGTGACTATATTACAGATGAATAGACGGAATATAGTCGATACACAGATAAATAGACAACACTGACATTCATTACTTATTCATTAGTTGATATTACTTCGCGTCATAAACTGACATCTTGGGTCATGATAGTTTGATATCCTACGTAACTTCTCAACACTGATTCCACTCTGTTTCGAGTTCACAATATTTTTATCTTGTACCTAGCATGATATCATCACATTATTAAGGTGATATCTGATAGTTCATATTTCTTACTTGGTTCAGTTCAATTTGCTATATAGGAAGGAATGATTGTAATAATGTATAATAGACTTCGTACATTGAATTGATTGTGGTCAAAGGATACATAGTTATGAATCTAAGTGACTGATGCAAATCCCTTCCTCTTTTTACAATCAAAGGATATTAAGAGACAGATTAACTTATCAACAAAAAATGAACTGTTTTATGCAGCAAAATAACACACCTACATTTTCTACCACCATTGATTACTGGTCAGTTTCGTCGTAACTTGATTAGCCTCCGTTAGTCAGTATTTGTTCGAGGGAATTTTGGAATCCATAAAAATGCCAATCATTATGAATTATATAATTATACTTTACTTAAGCACTTATGCGGTTTTCCTCGTTATAACTACATTGCAAACTGATCGAATATAAGTTTCATCTTATTGGTTTAGTTCTTTATGCTTGCGAGAGACAGATGTTGCTTAGGTACTAATGAACACTAAGAGGTACTTAAGACTTGTTTTTCGTACTTTGAGACTCCTCAGAGGTGACCACCCTCAATATCACCAGAAAATCGAAGACATAATCCTTCATTTTAATAAACGTTTAACCCACCGAACCACTCAACCGGCATCCATTGATAGAATTCATACTTCCATCAATTTCTCGTGTATCTCAACCATCATCCATTGTCACTGAAAATAACTTTCTTATTCCAGACAAATTTGAACCCCACCAATCACGACTTCTTACTGTAAATTCAGGAATAACCTGATGTTATTCACCTGCAAGGTAATATATGTAATTGAAATAAGATGGTTTTGTAGAAACAGGTATTAAGTTCAGTTGTTTATATTCGCTTGCGTTCGATTCCCTGGAAGAATGGAGAATGAGATCTCCTGAGGAGCCTCATTGTAGAACTAAACATCTGTCTAGTGTTCCTTAGATTTCATTGGTGTCAATCGAAGTAGAATCTGTGACGAACACAAATAACTGAGCTTAATACCTATCTTCACAACACCACCTCAGTTTCATTTTATTAGTTCTCATGTATATGGTTCTAGTCATGCAACTTGAATACAATCCGTTCATAGTTGTATGCAGTTGTGAAATATAAAACTAAAATAAAACTGATATCCATTGCTTTTCGATGTTTACTGGTATACAGTGTAGGCTAACTTCGAAGTGAACCACCCCTACAATTGCCTTATTTCAATCTCAGTGATATTATTGTGAACATACTTTAGTATATAACAAATTTGTGACGAATAAATGTAATTTAGAAGTTGTTTCTTATGTACTTTATTTAATAATAATAATACAGATGTTGCCAACGGATGAATTCAACAAAACAAATGAGGTCAAGAAAGCCAATCAACTAGTTACAGAGTGCATACATCTTATTCATAAAACGTTAATTATCACTCTAGTTGATGTGATATCTTCAAACAATAATGAAAGTGAATAATCATAAACTCTTCACTTACACACTGACTACTGAACTTAATATAAAGAAGGTAGGGTAGTTAGTTGGCAGATGTAGGTCATTTAAGTAGTAGTTTATAGTTGAACGAGAGGGGGAGGAGAGATTTTGGTTACATTCATTTATACAGAAATAGATTAGATCAGAAGAAGAAAAAAGAACGTATCAATGGATTAACAGATTTTATAACGTCAAGTTTCTATTTGATTCTTTGTTCTGTCTAGTTTGTTATTTCTGTTTCTGTATGACAGTAAAAATGCCTTTGATTAAATTGATAACTAACTGTAGTAACAGATTATGATATAAAAGTTGAAATGTACTTTATTATAAATAAAAAAATGCATGAAACAACAAATAAAATAGGATATTTTGATGAATACATTGGTTGTCAATGTGATGTTTGTTTATCCAGTTTCCCTTTGGTGAAATACGTACAAATAAATAAATAGTTACTTGTACTCGGAGTTTGTTGTGCATCAGTTTCTTCTAGGGTGAGGAGGGGGATTAATATTTCAACCTTTATAGATTTAGTGAAAATAACTTCACTGCAATCAATATGCTAGATTTCTTTGTTCCATCTAGTATTATGGGAATGTTGTCAGTGAAATGGTAATAATACTCGTATTAATCATTAACATGGTTAAAGAATTCTTAACACAATGAATTTCCAGTTTCAATGAATACTCTGATATGATATACGAAACACTAAGGTTATAAGTGTCAGTAGAATGAGTAATTAACCGAAGCTTATTCCCTACAATCATTTGTAATCCTTATTGATATTATTTTCGAGTTGATAATCTGCATATCATAAAATGAAAAAAAAACTATCTCCGTTTGTCTGATGGTCATGTTTTTTAATTTAAATTCACTCAGAGGTCTAACTGCACAGTCGTACTTTGTGTATCACTAGTCGTTCGAACTATCAGTTCTTTAATTTATGACGGTTGCTATGTGGATAAAAATCTTGCCACTTCTATGATAACTTATTACGTCATTGAATGCATCCGATAAATGGATTGCATAATAATCTCCTCTCATTTTTCCAAGACAATATACTAATCACCTTCATGATCACATTCATTGAGTTTTTAAATGGAACATTTCACAAATAGATCATAAACATCTTATGAAAAGGTGTTAGGATAGTTTTAAGTTAATAGACATAAATACTTCATTGAAGCAAAACATGACATTTTCCGGTAATCAATGTACAGTTGAAAGAATGCAAATCACAGAAGTTGAACTAAGCCAGTTGTATTTATCACTGAGACTGACATGATGATCAGTAAATAAGTCGGAAAATCAGGTATTTATATCATTAAAATAAATAAGTTTTAACGTGGGGATTGTTGAGGCTTATTGCAGAAATATTAAAAATCATCAAGAAGTTCATAAAGACACAATACATCTAATCACCACTACTTAGCATAACTCTCTGTCTCCCCCAGCCCCCCGCGGATCGGGTGAACTATGATGATAATCTCTGGTCTACACGTGGCTAATTGCATAAATCCGACACTTAGTGGAACACATATTCCTTCTCTTCTATGGTCTAATTCGAGACTTCGAGAGTTTGACTTAATTCAACACAGAAGTTTGAAATCCATAAGTTAGTGAATGAACCACAGCGTACTAATATTTTACAACCATCTACGGTTTAATTGACATTTGATTAAAATTATTCTGGTATCAGCTAATTTTCTTCAAGACCATTTTTGCTGCATCAACCTCTAGTATTCATTCATTGGGAAGGAGCATGGTACCATCACCGAAACAAACCAGTTTTCATAAATAATCGTCACTCAGATTATTTCATCAATCCAAGCAAATTATTAAGCCAACGCTACAAACATTCAGTAGTTCGATCTGCATTAAAGAAAATAGTTTTGTTATTTTACTTTGTGGATATGTAACACTTATCAGTTTTATTGACTGAAATCTATAAGAAGAGCCTGATACCTGATACCAATGATTCAATGGTCAAGCGCATTATTGATTCACTTATAAATAAGTTGAGTTGAATAGGATGAATTGTATGAAGCTTTGGCGAACACAGATATTTTATTATGGTAAAATGTATTTGTACTTTATGTAGGCTGAATCAACGGTTAACATGCATTTAAGAATTACCTACGAAGCAATGGTCATCAAGAAAAAACCCACATTGAAAAGTAAGACTGACAGATGGAAAGATACTGAAATCGGGAAAATAGAATTCTTACTGAGCGTGGTTTTGAAGCTAATGATATTGGTGTGTTCTGATTAGCAATCGACAATAATTATGGAAACTTCTTATTTATGAATTCACGTGTGTCTACCAATGTAAACACTATGAGTAGGATAAAAATTAGAGACCACCATGGATTCTACAAACGAAACGCTCTTAAATGTCTTCGTTTAATAGGACTGAGTACTTCTAAGCATTGGAACCCCAAGACATATCACCGAGTGATTACATTAGATAGACACCCGAAACTCTTCTAAAGTGTTGACTAAACAAAGGAGGTATATCTTTATTATATCACCATGTCACTTTTCAGTTCATAGTCTGGTATCATACTCAATTGTAGTTAAATTTAATTCCATTACCAAACTATGTAATCACTTCATCTCGGTATGATCGTATTTTTCTACTTTCCTGACTGATGATTCCAAAGCTTCCTCCTTAGTGGTCTAATCATCTTTTATTTTCGAGATCATGTTAATATGTTTCCATGCTAACCATGAAATCATTTCTTTGTCAATAAGTATATTATTACAGTAGATGTAAGCAGTAGCTAATGAAAATCAAATGAAACAGTCATGTACTTTCAAGTAAATAAACTGGAAACAATACTGTATATGGACAGAATATTAATTGATTCTTAGTTTCAATTGTTCTCAATTTGATAACAGTCTATGATGAAAACTTTTTAAACTTCATCTAAAAGGAAATCGGTATAAACTCGAGAGGAGGGGAGAGAGAATACTAATCATACAGTTAATCCAAGACATGAACAAATTGAACAATCTATACAAATCACCTATCCTAAATGTATAGTAGCCTTTAGATATGAAAAAAAAAAAAGAAGATAAGTGATGATTAACTCTGTACCGACTATGTATTTAGATCATCTATTAGCATACACATTGTTTACATGTGTTAATTATCCTAAATCTATTCTAAATATGTATCTGTTTACATATGAAGAGAAGACGAAAGAAAGCAAGAGATAGAATGAAGTTAAATAGAACTAATAGTGACAGATGTTCCAATTAGTCGAAGTTCAAAGGTAATTAAATGTGTGTTAAAAGAAGGCGGACAGCTTTATTCTTATTTAACATCAATAATGATTGAATAAATATGATGACAATTATAGTGGACTATTTCCATTATATGAATTCACTTTTCAACATGTGGACTAAACTAAGATTGATGAAATATCCTATTTCAAAGATAATGAAATATGACATAATGAAATAAGCATCAGGTGTTATTAAATGAACACATTTTATGCATTCAAATGACTATCTTATGTGATACACTATCAATAATCAGATGGTATACACTCATGATTCAACATTGTAATTAGATTACTAAAAGATAATGTCGATTCTAAATAATGTAATGCTATGTAATTGATTGAAATGATGATGAGGATGATGATGACAACGACGACTATACAACAATATACAACGTCAAACGCTTAACAAACTGTTCAAAGATGGTTCAGTTACAATTCTGATATGAAATTCAGTTATATTTATTAAATCACACTGTACTCGTAAACAAAAATCACATAGAAAGGATTGGCAGTGTAGCTACCATTATATTTTCTGATGATATTTCCAAGTCAATTCTCCACTAGTGTATTCCCTAAGCCTTTCTTTGATATGATGAATCTGACTTTTATCTCTTACGTTATCTTATTGATACTTATGAATCCATATTAGTAACTATATCCACATCTATCTAACATGCATGACTAGATCTTTCCAACATATAAATAGACTTTAGTGTTAATTCGATTCAACAATATAATTTGTATTTCATTCCACTCATTACGATATGCAATTCTATTAGGTTACTCTAAATCAACTTCATGAAATAAAGTATCATAACCATTTACTTCTAATTACATTGATCCATATAATTCTAAGCTGCTTGAAGTTGATAAGGAATCCTATAATAGAACGATGAATTCATAGTATCCTGTAAATCTTGTTTTCCTTACGTTATTCAAATTTGTAAGCAGATCAAATTGCATGAAAATATTGAAAGCTTGTATTAAGTGCAGTTGCAAATTGCCAACCTATAGTTGATGGTTTCAGAAGGCTCAACTTCTAAATCTCTTCATTTTTATTATTGCGAACCTGTAAGCCTTGAACAGAACGGCTTCTAAATTCGAAACCCTGTGTGAATATCAATACTGTGATATTGCCAGATAGATGAATTCAGCCGATAAGTCAGAAATAGGAAGGTACTAGTGTCCAGTATTCCAAATCCACTTCAAGACATATAGTAACTTCTGTTCACTGTTTTTAACACGGGGGAGGGGATGTGTATGTTTCTTTTACATATTGTGTATGTAAAACTAGTTTTCCTTCACATCCTGTCTGAAGCAGACATTTGAATAATCTGAAAAAACATTAATTTCTGCTACGTAAATCATCTCCTTTGTATTCATTGGTTATTTAATCGCATTTTTCCCTACAAACAGTAACCATGTACCAAATTTCATTGGTTAAATATAAGAGAATATTTAAGAAAGTAAATAACGACGCTAACAAACATACCGATAATAATAGTCACTCTATTGGATATCTTGTTTTACTAAATAAGGAATTAGTTAAATTGAAATGGTTTCGCAGAGATTTTTATTTAATTTGTTATAATTACAGATTGTTCTGATTTGGGCACCAATGAAAACTAGAGAGCACTGAACAAGTGTTATGTCGTAGTTTAGGAATCATTAGATTCTGAGTCCTTCAAAGCTAACAGTGGTCCCCAGCCCAGATCGACCTGTGAAGAACGCAAATAACATTATAGCTTCACGGGACTGTAATGTATTATATTGAAACGATTATTTTCACCATATTTGTGTTACATACAGTAGTTTCGACTACTTTTTTTTCCGTTAACCATAAAGGTGTCTGTTATATGCATGAGTGAAATTTTTACTCATGTTTTCGTTACAGGTCCCTGGGATTATCATTAAGATTATTCTGTCCTTAGGTTATTGCTGTGACGTGTGGTTTGGATTCTTATTCGACCGCGAGATCTCTGTCGTCAATTATTAATCTCGTCTAAGTGGACCGCTTGATTTGACTCCTAAGCTTTGACTCAACCCCCAGGCTAAAGCTACACTTCAACGTGAACACGAGAGAGAAGACAGGAAAGTACGGCAAATAACACTTTACTGCAAGGTGTCAATTACGTACAGAAACTAGGATATTTATATTATCATAAAAGCCCTTCAGGCTTCTAGAGATTTCTATATCTAACTAAACACAGCAGTAGTAAGATAACTGTCAAATCAGAGATATATCACGTGACTTCTCATTGGTCTAGAATTTTCTGGTAAAAGCTATCTGCGTGCTGATTGGACACAATTTTCTCTATTGATTTCTACGCCTTTCCGAACTTGTTTCAAGGGGTTTTTTGGCTCTACCCAACAGTCATATGCTTAATTGTCAATTTGTGCATTTGAACTAGAATATTGATACTCGTAACTCAATACATTTGGATAGCTTGGCAACATGTCATAAAACCAAAGTCATATGGTATTAATACAATAGTGTCATACAAAGCGATATAATAAAAGAAAAGCAAAATATTAATGAAAGTTAAGGCTTTATAATAATAATAATAATAATAATAATAATAATAATAATAATAATAATAGTATTAGTAATAATAATAATAATAATAATAATAATAATAATAATAATAATAATAATAATAATAGTATTAGTAATAATAATAATAATAATAATAATAATAATAATAATAATAATAATAATAAACTCTAATATTCAACATTCGCCCAGAAATTAGGCCGAAAAGTAGTAGAAAATGTTTGGTGTAATGAATATTGGAAACTTCAGAATAACCTTAACGGTAAAACAGTTTCTCAACAACGACGAGTTGCCATTCTTTGTCCCCTACGAGAGATTTTTAAGCGGTTTTTTTTCTTCAATGACCACTTATTGTTCAGTACTATTATTTAGTTCATGAACTCACATTATAGTTTCATCTGTATTTCTGCAAAGAAAATATTAAGAATAAAATATACTAGACAGTATGATAGTACCACTTGGATTCTGCAGCACACATCCTCATGATAATTTGTAGACATTAGAAAGTACGGAAAAATTTTTATTGTGTTAGATTTATTTCACTATATTGTCGTTGTCCTATCTGACTTATTGTATTCTCCACTAACTTCTGATATCAAGCAGTTGAATGTAGTGATTGAGAACATTAGTGCACTGGAAATCTTGAGGGAGCCGACGTTTCCAGTGTAGATTTCCTACCAACTACCTTTAGTCAATTTAAATCGATGCCCAGAAGTGCACATGTCGACTATACGGTATAATCGCATCTTTTTTGATATTAACCAGTAGTTTACAATTTACGGCTGTCTCACTGTAATAAAAGTATATATGTGCACGTAGCTTAATAAATTATATATTCATTTTGTTATAACCTAGATTTACTAGAAATTAAAATGTTTGACAAAATATGGAATAATTTATACTACTCATTTCTTTCAATAGTAGTAATTTGGAGATGTATGTCAATCTGTACGGTGTGTAATAGTTTTGCGTCATTCATTAACAGCTTCAGACATCATTTATGACAATTTTCACTGGTACCATTTTAAGATGGAGGAGGGGGGACTGTAAGATAGTCAATAGCAATTCCTGAACCTAGGTTTTGTGATAGTTAGTACTCGTTAGCATAATGTACCTGCAGTATTTGAGGGAATTTATCCCATCCTGTAAATCCGACCACATTAAAACTCAGCCGACAGAATTCGAACAGCACTAAAGAAGACTTGATGAACATCAAATTCGCTACTGTACAGTAATATATATATATCAGTCCTAGATGAAGTAAATTGTTACCCGAATAGCTTAGTGGTGGCGGTTGCAAACTATGAAACTGGGATGACGTAGGGATCTGAACTCCCTAGAAAAGGATAAGTTCCCCCAAATATTATAAGCACTCCTTGCCGACGAGTATCAAATATGACAAAACCTACATCCGTAGTTTGCTATTGACTATATTTCCCACACCCCTTCCAACACAAAATTCATATATTCTTCGTCAGAGAACAACACTATCAATTTCTGACATAGTGGATTATTTTGATATTAACACTGTCAATTATGCATAACTCATAATTTTCTTTTAGTTCATTAGTGATTAGAAGAAATAGGAAAGGAAATTATTCATTTTGATAAAAAAAAAACTGAGAAGATACAAAAATTAGAATATAAAGTGATTTTCATGTTCAATCACTTTAAAACTAGGCCTATATGTGTGTATATCAAGTTCAAAGAGGATGGTGGAAATGACAGAATATCGTATATAAATCACGGACATATTTACAAGTATACAAATCAACAAACATTTAGGAAGATATTAATTAGACCAAATACATTCACATTATGAATTCATTCAATAAGTTTTATCAGTATAAATTTACCCTGAGGTTATTTTATATCTGTGTACACTATCCTTAACATGAGATAAGCTGATTATCTTCATGCCTATTGAATCTTCAGTCTCCTCATTATTAACAGTATTTCCTTAAAACTAAAGAATAAATTAAATGTACATATGAAATACATTTACATGATTGAAAAAATTATTCTTATCATATCAAGTGTTTGTGGTCATCCATAATGTTTTCGATGTTTATTGTGTGTGTTAATTTCAGCACCCCTCCTCATGCTTCAGTTTATTTAACAATTCAGTACTTCATATAACAGTATCAGTTTCATTAAAGACTTTATTTCAAACGTTAACTGTAATCTTTTATTGTCTTCAGACAAGTTAAGCTGCATTACAGCGACATGTTTATAGAAAAGGACTATGAATAAATCAAGCTAACTGGAATTAAATATGTAACAGGAATTACATTGTGGTATACAACACTCACTCATTGAATGATTATAAAAATGATCAAGAAGTGTTTCGTGAAGCATACTAAATGAGCATCGATGGAATACAGTTCCTACATAAATTGATTTAATATCTTCAAATGATTGGAATAGCAAATGTAAATCAACTCAATGAACTAATGAATAAGTGCATTTTGCCAGAAGTTTGATGTTTGACATTTTTATTAATGGTCTACTAACTTTTCAATCTTCAAATGCTTTTTTAGATACTCTTAACGATGTCAATTCCTGGAGATTTCCATTCAATAGATTAAATAACAGTTTATTACTTGTCATTCGAATAGTTCTTTTTCTAAGAACTTGACTTCAATTAAATTACTTATTAAGAATGAAACCAATCTTGAATAAAGGAGAGTTCAAAATGTAGATGTTATACTCTTAAAAATATCAGCTGTTTGTATGAAGCTTAAGTAAGAAACCGGAAATAAGACTAATGTTCAGTGAACTATGAAAACTGCAATCATCATGGCGACTGTACCTTTGCGGATGCTTAAATTTTTATCTTAAATATTTTGCACTAATGTCTTAAGCACAAGTACAAGATAACTCAGAGTCCTTTGCTTTTATAAACAACCTTCAAAGATACTGAGATACCATTTTCATGCCTACTATCAAGTAAATACAGTATTGAAGATAAGCAGTTCTTTTGGTAGTAGCGTTGATGGAATATGCCTAGACGTGTGGCCATCAATTCTTAGTTAAGAATAAAAACGGGCGTATTGATCTCTTCACAATTTTGGATATTCCATGGTGATGATTGGCAACAAGAACGAAACAGGATTTTTCGCCAATTGTTTTCAATAATTTATTTCAGAACAATGTGGGTTATGCTGAATTACTTAGGCTAGTATCCACACTGCATCTTCATTTATAGAATTCGATTGGGAGTAAGAACTCATTAAATATGACATCGGTTACCATTTAGTTTCAATAAGTGAAGGGGTAACCGTTGAAAAGGCTTCCATGTAAATGGAACAATAGACGCTTCTGTAACTATATATTGACTCAAAGAGTTCTATTAGTTTGTTATTCGACAGAGAAATGGATAGTCAGCTGACGAGCTATTACATGACTTCAGGTTTCTGAATAAATCTTCTTTTCTGATGAATATGAAAATGAGAACAAATCAAGTATGAAATTACATATATATAGTATAAGGACACTAATTAGAACACCTGGGGTCTTTCTGTGTGACAAGAAGAACTGAATTAGCTTGGTTAGTCTCTAGTTCTAAGACGACTTTGAGATTCTAGAAATCAAGTTCAGCCATGGTTCTTTTAAAGTTTCTCCCTTATTTCACTGTCTCATTGAACAGGATTTGGCTGATTTTGAGTAATAGCCAAATTTCCGTTCAACACTCACTGTATATAAATATCATGAACACGTTGATATCCTCGTGAATAAAAACTCTACTTAATGACCAACTTGCTGTAAAACTTTTACTAAACTACAATATGACAGTATACAGGTAGGCTCCAAGTCTTGACAGATGATAACTCTCCAATCATTGTATGCATTGACAACATGCAATTCAACACTATTTTGTGCATGTTTATTCGATCCATCTACACGAAACTACGTTTTACAATGAAGCAACTTTCACTGTGTTTACTAGATTAATGAATAGGTTTTAAATTGTTAATGAAATAATACTTGAGTTTATTTTGACAAATATTATGAAACATCTCCCTTCATCCTTATACAATATCAAGTTATCATGTTGTGGAATGACTGATGATTTTGTCTTGTCAGTATTTGACATTGATGATAACAATGAAAGTTACCTATGTAATAATTCATTATTCATAATGTCCTTACGAGGTTCTTGTCTTTTATCATGTATCATTCATATTGATGATTTCAGTTTTCTATAAATCACGTCATTACAGATGCCAAAATGAAAGGAAAGGTTACTGGCACAAATTTCGGATAGATTATTTATGAAAGGGAGAAAATAGTGAACTACGAAGAGGTGGGGTGGGATAATTATGATAAATAACATACATGAGTGAATGTTTATTATCATCGGTTATGGGGATAATTGTGTTTTGCATATTTATATATTCACTGTAAACTGTAGCCTACGATGCCTATTTTCAGGTCATTTGAAAATAAATCACGTGTATATTCAATCATTTCTACTTCAAAATGTATACGTATGGATTAAACGAATGTAGCATACAACCACATTTTCTATGACAGTAATAAAAACATCAACATTAGTTGAGTGGTTTGTCAGAAATAAATAAATTCTGTTATAATTTACGCTGTGGAGTGGACATTATGTTAACAGATATTAGTGAACATTTAGGTACTTCCACCTAACTATAACATTGAACGATGATCTCAATGTCTGAGGTTAGTAATATGAAGCATTGAACTCTGACTCAATTTACTAAATGTGTCATCGATGGAAGGAAACGCTGGTATTACCTCGAATATGAAACATTGAAACTATTAAATCAGAATACAAATTTCAATGAGATCATCTTGAAATTACTATTGAAAAGTTGTCACCTTTCTTCTATTGTACTTCATTCAGCATCCACTAACCCTACATAGAATCGAAAAGTGTGTGTTTTTAAGAAATTTCTGATTAAGATAAAACAACACTTGAAGCCAGGCTTTTAGCCATTCTCTCAATCAATGTGCTCCAAAATATGTTAATATAAAAGTATGGATATACAAATTCACTTTATTTTTAAGAAACAGGTTTCAAGTTATGAAATGGACGATGAAGAATTTCAACGCTGATGGGTATTTTTGTTGCTTTGTTCTCACTGAGTTCATTTGGCTGAAATGGGAAGAATTTATCAGCATTGTAGACAATATCATCAGTGTTTATCTTACGCAGATTTGAATTGTATACCTTTTTCCCTAAGATCATGCATCAACCTATTTTTAATAAACTCGTCTGTGAATAGTTGTCGTCAGAGGTTTTGTCATTTTCATTCATATTTGTATTCGTTGACTGCCATGGTTTGCTAACCTATGACAACGTTAAAGGTTGAAAATCTCATTATAAATTAGTAAATAGGATTGACATCACTTTATTTGCTGATTACAAATCGATCAGAACGACATCCGACCAGAAATTCTATGGCAATCTCATTGAAAGACGATGGTTTTAGAAACTGGAGTTAGAGACAAGAAAAGAAACTAGTGAATATCAACTCATTATTGCACGGAGTAAACGGTTGATACATTAACTTCAATGTTTTAGAATGGGTCCCTGGTAGAGTCAAAGTTAAGTGCTACTGTTATAGGAATCTCATTTTAATACTAAACACCGACCCAGTGTTCCCTAATTTCTAATGGTTGTCTAAATCAGATCAGTTGATCATGTGAAACTTCAAATATAAAATAAGAGATGAACGCAAAAGAAAAGGTACCAATGCAGTATAGAAAAACAGAATCATAACAAGTTCTTGTGGGCTAATTAAAGTGTGTGTACGTATGTGTGTCTGTTTATAAATCAGTTAGTTTGTTTATATTTTTGTTACAGACACACATACACGTGTAAAAGTTTAGTGTGTGTGTGTATGCAACACAAGAGTAGATAATTAAAAAAACCTGAATGAGGAAATGATTGGGGTGGGGTGAGGAGGTGTTGTAGAAATGAGTGAAAAATTTTTTTCCACGAACAGGTGTTTCAATTAACTTTTCAATCGAAAAACTTACTATTATTATTATTATTATTATTATTATTATTATTATTATTATTATTATTATTACTATTACTATTACTATTATTATTACATGTGTTTTAATGATTATTACATAAAGAAGAATAAATAATGACTGAAAGGTGTATTAAAATAAATCACATTTATGTTGTTACATACATAGTTATCGATTAATGTGTACATACATTTGTAACAATCACATTTTGTTGATCATGTTAGTAACATAAACATACCTAATAAAAAATAAAGATGATTGAGATGATAAAGTTGATTTGTAGTTCAGAAGGATGGTTTAGGTTTCATTGCTATCACTGAGCTGAATGATTAAATTATGGAGCTTTCATAGATCATACTGAACGATATCATCAGTGTAAATTTCTGATAGAAGTGAGTAATGTAAATTTCATCATAAGTGATAAGCAGTAGGTATAGTCGATCTTGATTGTGATTAGTTCTAATTGTCTCTTCTTCTGTCCCCTATTAAACATTTGTCATGATCAAAACATATTGAAGGTCGATTGAACAAGCTGCTGAAATTTGTTCCGACGATGACAGCTTCGCAATTAAACCATCTAGTTCAGAGATCTCAGTCAAACCAAAACGATGATTTCATCACATTTGTTGGTCACTTATATGTTCATCAAAGTGTTTTTGTAATGATTTCATTAGATATTAATTCACTAATTGTAAATGTACCTCTAATAAAAGCTGTATGCTTCATTTGTAACCATATTGATACTAATTGGATTAAACTTGGAATCACTACCCTTTATCTGAAAGAACTTATTTTGAGATATAACTGAATGTAAATATAGTTTGTATAATAAAATATAACGATATATAGATGGTGTGAAGATGGGATCTCCATCAGATTCACCACTGGCTGATTTCTTGATGTCTAGTGTTGGAAACAGCAGCTTGGAAACTAAAACTTATCAGCTGTTATTATATAAGTGATATATCGATGACACATTTACATTATGTGATGTAAGTTAGAAGAACAAGACATTCTAAAGACAATTAAATAATTTTCATCTATCACTATACGAAGCAAAATTAGCACTTCTTATTCACTAAAATAATTGACGATTTGATAGAAAAATCTATGTATAGAAAACCTACACATGGGAACGCATAAGAGACAAATATGCATGGTTAGATCCGATTACAGAGGAAACGTAGACTTATTCCATTTAACAGGTTCACACTGCTGAGGAACATTTACTTATTAAGCGGCTCAGACAATAAACGAATCAATTTTAAAGTCCATTTTTATAGGAAATAGGTATCCATCAAAAACGTCTTCCAAAAATATGAAAGACTAAATGCATAGTTCTTACGATGACATTGTTCATAAACTTCCAGTTTGAGTGAGATACTGCCAATGGAATAGTGAACAGTCTAGAACGATCAATTCAAAAGACGTTCAGCGTGATTCATTACCTCATATGCTAATATAGTCACCCTCTTATATCATTCCAGGTGCAAGATAAGTTGCTTAGACTGACCACTTCAATGTACATACATGAATTCACTTTCTCCCATAGAATCAGCTTATAAGTCATTTGTCAAGACCACTTGTCCACTTCATGCCTTAGTGACAGACAACAATCATCAATCACACCATCGGTCCTGCAACATATAAAAGTACTGAACATTTCTACAAAATCGTTCTTTGACTTAATTTACAAAATCAATTTTAAAAAAATCGACAGATATGCACTTAAATGTACTTTATATAGCAGAATTCTACGTTGTCCATGATTTTAAACCGGAGGCATGCACAGAAAAACTACACGTAAGAGTACGTAATTTTGCCATGTTTTTAGCTTAGTCATTTTATGATATTTGTTTTTTCCCTTACCCTATGGTAATGAATATGTTTCGTTTTATATTGCCTTATTATTATGACTCCAATCGTTATCATATTAATGGCTATTATGTAGATTGCAACTTAAAGACAGGCACAATTACTCCATTCCCTCTAATTGTCACATACCTATAATCCATTCTTTCCAATATCTATTTATTTTACCAATTTCACAGGTATGAAAATGAATTCATTGAGAAGGAATTCTTCTGTAAACAAAGGAATCAAGAGATGGTAAATTGGTGGGGTTATGCGTAATGTTTTAGTCTAATTATATGGGTCATTTATTGGTGTAACCGAGGTGTTGTATACTATGACGAATTTATCGTGACAAACAAAATATTTGGAAGCAAAAACGAAATAAGCATTTAGTATTTTCAACTAGTAGTAGGTAGCAGTAGTAGAAGTGACGGTAGTAATTGTTATATGGATACTGTTTAATTGAACAATACATTTTGCTTATTTTAGACACGTGCTTCTCCTCAATTATGTGCATCTTCTATTTCAAATGAAACAATCACTTCATTACCTTTCATAAATTACGTGTTGTTTTAATGTTAACCTTATTTTTCAATTTCTTCTACTTACTCATATCTGCCTTCACTTAACTATGTAAAGACTACTCATTATACTCGACAGCATGTGCTCGAATCTCTGCATAAACTATGCAAAGTTACAGTTAAATTATCGTTTATACGTGTAATATCATATTGGAACATTCAGAATATGTGTAGCCAATGAATTTAACAGTTATTAACTAGGATTCCTTCTCATCTGTTACCAGTCTTGTGTCGACGACATCAAACTCATCATCTATGAATTTAATTGATATTTTGCAAAGAGACCAAGTACATAAGTTTAGGACAGTATGCTAACCATCATGATGATAGTTAATGAGTTTTTGAGTGCAACAGATACACGATAGTTAGTGAAGAATTTATTAAAAACGTTATTAAATGCATCCATTTGACAGATGTAAATTAACTAACAGAAAGGAATTCATAATCAGGAAGTTTATGTTACTTAGCACGTGTTTGGGAAATTGATGATCAAAGAGTTTGACCAGTCAATTTATTTCAATTACTATTACTATTATTTTATACTATATTTAATAAGTAATGAAATCTTTTGTTTAGATTGATTCACGAAACATGTTTGCTGTTATTCAACAACTAAGTAAAAGAGTTTTGAACTAAATCGTTGACTGAATTTATTGCATCGATGATTGAAAGTAGCCAATTGAAGGTGGTGAATTTGGTTTCGAACTAGTAATGTGTCCATGCTATTGTGATAGAATTTATTTTTCTAGTATTATTGGAAACCTAGTTTCACATTCATAGACTCCATGATAAAAATATTTAAGCTACCAACATTATGTATGCCATCGATCCTCAGGAACTGAGCTTTTAATTGCCTCCGAAGTACATTTAAATATCCATTTCTGTAGTTACTGAAACACGTGGGAAGATGCATTTAGTTTGATAAAACGTCAAGTGACCTATAGTCTAAGCAGACAACTAGGAATACCAAAATATAGACTCGAAATTCAGTGAACATTAAGATACGCGTATAAATAAAAGAGAAATATCACTATCGTAAAGGTTAAAACAACTCGTATCCTAAAATTTCAGACTAATTTTCTCAATAGATTTATTTTATTATAGATGGAAGTCATTTGAATGTTTCCTGTAAGATTTAAATGTGTTTGGTTTTGTTTCAGACTGCAGTCATTGTTATTGCTCACTACGTCTTTCAAAATGGGAATGAAACATTTATCCGATTCTCATTGATTTTTTCTATTGTTCCAATATTTGACATAGATCCATGACAAAAAATCATTTTAAGCGATTTGAATTCGTGTAAAATATAAATCAACATTGTTAAACATTAACTTCCTGAATCTGTGAATGTGAACAGCTTGTAGTAGTCATTCTTGCAATTCACAACAAATGAACTGTTATAGCTCTAACTGGCTATTTTGATACCACTTAGTGTTATCAGTACCGAAGACCAGATATATATGATATAGGTCACTCCGTCGTTATCAATCAATATATATTACCGGGGGTGGCGGAGCAGTGCTAGAGGATGAAGATTCGAATCCATTATGAAATATGAGCTGTCTCATGACGGCGTTAATGTGTTCTGCTGAAGAATGTAAACTAACGCGAAACTTTAATTAATCAGTATTTTCTGCTAACTATCTCTAACCGTCTAACATGAAAGCATAGTTCAATATATTGATGATTAGACACTAAATAGTCATTTCTACTATCAATTCGTGATAAAAGTTAACTTCAAAATATCCAAAATACTTTATTGGCACTTCATTCTACATGGATCAAATAATCAGTGAATAATGCTTAATTAGTTTGAAGAAAATTCATCATTCGGTTTCACAGCAATTTAAAGTGATTAAGAAGAATGATGAAACACATTCACACATTTTCTAGCAAAAGTTTTCTGATAATCACAAAGTCACTTATAGAAACCAATTAAATTTTTGTCTACATTTCATAAATCCACTTGAGAAAAAAGTATTTTCTCGTTGATTTTGTCACTTATGATTACGTAATCTGTACACGTAACCGGATTATAGTTTAATGAAAATTTGATAACTAAATGATACTGTAAATGATTGTTCTTACTTAAGATTAATTTAATATTAATTACAAGTAGTCATTATGTATTGAAGTGAATTGATCTTTCTCTTTTTGTACAAGATTATCTCAGTTTTGATAAAAAAAATGACCATATAAGTTATAGGCTTAGATTATGACTGGTAGTAGAATGAGGAACGTGTGTTTTTGTATTATAAGTGTGTTCAACTG
Source organism: Schistosoma japonicum (assembly GCA_025215515.1). NCBI lineage: Eukaryota > Metazoa > Platyhelminthes > Trematoda > Strigeidida > Schistosomatidae > Schistosoma > Schistosoma japonicum. The sequence goes on from CM046065.1 coordinate 23,647,805, forward strand.
ACGAGTCCTGAGTAAGACAATGTGCTTATTTTTGGATTCTGATTCTAACTTTACGAGTAATTTACAATTAACTGACAATATCGAGGCAGTTTGTATGGAATGTAAATATACCGAAAAATACAATCCATTATTAATCTTGACTATCAACAATTGCGAAGATACAGTTGCTGACAAATAAAAATGAACTGTGTAATTAGTATTAACTTAGCAATAAGTTTATGTTTAGTAGAGATTTATATGAATTTCTTTGTATTAATCTCATTCCTATGTGACATTATTTATGTAATGTTTTATATAGTTGAGTGACTTCAATTAGAAAATTTATGAAAATCCAGAATTACTGAACAGCCGTTTTGTCTGTCTGCGAGACTCTTTATTTTGCAGTACACATCGACAACTCTAAGAAAGGTCACATTGACTAACTTCAAGTCATGGGATATGCATACGGACACAAGACAAATTAGTTGGTATCCATTAGTCTACATTTCTAACTTCAATCAAGTTTTAGACTTTCTACCACTTATTCTATTCTATAAATAGTATCAAGATTTCAAGAAATCTGTCAATAAATACAAAAGTTTACGTCATAGATACAATATGGTAAATTATTTGAACATAAAGTTCTTAAATGTGCGTTATAACAATGAACTGGCTATAATACAATATTATCTTGACACAGGCTAACGTGATATGTTTCGATTGACTCATGACTATCACATAACGTGCCAGAGCTCGTAACATACATTTGCCAAGTCTGCAAACATGAATCAGAAATCCCGATATTGATCAGACTTAGGTCAGTTGATATTACTCAAAGTATACACAACTGTTCTCATCTTAAGATTTAATAAAATAAGAATTCATACGTTATAGAAAACTGTTACATTAAAGTACAGTTACTGAGTACACAGGCTAGTAAACAAAATATCAACCAGAACAATGCATTGTAAGTCAATAGAAAGCTTTCAAATAAGAGAGAAAATAAACAGTACATAATTAAGTCTTTATTAGTTTTCTGTTAGATTTAGAAGTTGTATTCCTCTTTGGGAACATGTTAAGGGGTTCTCTCATTATGTCTCCATTCATAACAATTTAATATACATTAGTCTGATTAGAATGTATATACACGAATGCATAGGAATTCTATAAAACAGAACATGTCTTTACTGTCTATTTCCAACCAGAATGGTAGGCTGACATTAAATATAAATCAATAATAACCTGATAAACATGTGTTGTGTTTTGCTGTTCTTCTTGTTGTTGTTTACTTCTAAACATAAAGATGAAATACACATTGAGTTAAAATGTAACAAATAAATTAGGACTAATTAGAAATGACTTGAATGAATGATTAGTGCTATATGTACTACTACTACTAGTAGTAGTAGTTGTTGTTGTATACAAAAATGTATCAATGAAACATACTAATGATGGTACTTTTTTGGATGACTTAAAGATGGAGTTGCGTGGAACTCGAGGCCTATTTACAATGCACACATACATCCATTAATACACACACACACACAAATACACAAGTGTACTTCAATTGACAATTAATTGAATCGGGATAAGTATTATTAACTAAAATTGTGTCAATATAACTGTTACATTTTTCTGTTACATCTGTTTAAAATGTACATTAGAAAGATTCTCAAGAAACGATAGATAGTCACTTGAAAGGCTGTAGTATTTAAGTACTATATTGAAGTAGTGTAATTTTCGAAAACATTCTGTACTCATCTATGCACTAATCGAATTCCGTACATCACGTTGTAATTGAGTGAATAACATCTGGTACAATATATTTTATGCTCTTCTATAAGGAATCGACAAGACATCCTACTTGACTTAAGTTACGTGGTAAGTGGTGACATCTTCCACTGTTAAATTGGATAACAGAGCTTAGAACTGCACAAAGAACATAAGTCCACTCAAAACTGTATGTACAATTTGTTGACAAATGCTAACAAAAATAAAATATGAGTGAAGCTAAGTTTCACTTCCAATCAACCTTCAATCACTATTTCTCTACATTAAACTTCCATTTCCTTTATTATTAATTAGATAAATGATTCGTTACGGTAGATTGTCTTTGATAATTTTGTCACTATCATCGTCTCCCACCTTAATATTATCACTTAGTAACATACCGTTTTTTTAAGTTAACCTCACATGTTACATGCCATAAAATCATATTCTGAATTATACATTTCTTGTTAACGCTTAAGTGATTTCTTAAAAATATACGTATTACTTAATGTTTGATTACTAGGTTTATTATACCATTCAGACGTAGTAAGTAATACAGTCAATTAACTTATCTCGTTACTTAGACTATACTAACCCGTAAGTTGCGGTTAGACGTAAATCATTAAAATGACATGATTCAGTTATCTGATGTAGACAGTTAATGAACTTTTACAAAGTTTATATCAACTTGTGTCTGATACTTCATTCATAGACAATGTAACGATGATTATTGTTGTTATTTCAGTAAGCTCGTGAACAATCAACTTATGCTAATAATTCTATATCAGCATTGTAGAAACTAAATTAAGTTTAACACATTCTGATGCACAATACTATTAGCTTAATGTTATCTTATTTATGATATACAGATTGGATTCGAACATTATGGAAGTTACAAAGAAACTAGTGATAATATACGGTTACGTAAAACGAAGTAGGTGGAAGCAGAAAAAGAGGTTACAAAACTGAATTAATTGTAAATGAATATCTATAACCCTCCTTAACCAAACACTGATGGTGTGCTTATTAGTCATTAACTTCGAGATAACTTCCTGAATTTCTAGTGATAAGAAGTAACCAGCGATGTTTAACCACAGCGATCGCATTAGTTGAAGGAATATTATGTCGTAAAGCGACTGTTGGAATTTCGAATTATTTAACTTGGATAACTATAAGGTAAGTCATCTTAGAGAAACCTCTGATTTCTGCATTCCATTCTAGAGTGAGGCACTACTGATGAATACTATGCTAATAATGAAACAGCATTCAGTATTATTCAGTATCTGACATCATTTTATAACGAAAGGTAACCTCATTCTAAACAAGTTCTTTCACACTTCCTGATATGACTTTTACTGAAGCTTCAGTAGACGTAATATGTCTTCAGAAGCAGTGTTGAACTAACATTTGGTGTTGTGTGAGACTCCTCAAATGCATGTACTAATATGCCATAGATGATTTTCATACTTGAAACTCAAATCTAGTATATATTTACGCCAAATGTCAACGGATTATTTATCAGGCTACTGTGTTCAAACAGGAAATCAATTGTTGAGCAGATTGTGTTAAGCACCAATTAAAAAACGTTTTAATTTTCCAATTACCGACAGTCGGGAGTGAAATTAAATAATCTCATTTAGCGAAAATTTGGGTTATTTTACTTTCTATTTAGCAATCACTATCCAACATACATATTGATCTTTGTTGGTAATGATTTTTCGAATTACCAATCAAAATGCTATAATTAGTTATCCGTGCTCTTCATTGACTGTTGTCACTTGCGTATCATTGAGAACAGGGGAGTAACGGTCAACTGTTTCACCCTACAATGGAACTCATCTGCAGTGCCCATTCTCGACTTCGCCATGGAATCAACTTAAGACCATTTAGTCTGAGAGAAAAAGCTTGGCCATCTGTACCACTGGACCAACCGGAATCCAGTGACAAAGTGCCCTATTCCATTACTTACGTGAAATACAGTGGTTATCGTCCATTATCAGTGATACTGAGTGTTTCACACCTGATAAGTTGAAATCCACCAGTTCAGTGCTCCCTGATTTTCAGTAGTACACAATCAACATAAATCTGTGATAGATACAACCAAGTAAGCTTACTAACCATCACCGCAAAACCACCTTCTATTCTAAATGTTATAATTCATTAATTTCTCACGTACTTCACATTATTTTCTTCTTATAATGAAAACATAATTCACTAATTTAATGTTTGGTTATCTAAAGAATTTCGCACGTTCTTCTACACAACCTAATTTCATTAAAATGAACTTAGATATTATTGTAGACTAATTGATTGACCTAGTTTCACCTACACAACCATCCTTTTACATTTATTGATATTCATAATCAAGGATTGCCAGTTTTAATATAAATACAATATTTTCTAATCTTCTGTACAATTAAGTATACATTTGATATTCTTGTATTAATCATATTTGTAACATAACACGAATGCATGATAAAGAATGTAGTTGTGGATCAGGTTATTCATGACAATTGATGGGAATATTTTTGTTGAAATCCCTTATGTTAATTAATATTTATACATAATCAACTTGGAGAGATAATGTTCAAGAGTTCTATCAAGAAATGATGGCTAACAACGTTTATTCATGTCGAATATGAGGCAGTTACTCATTAATGGTACTAAGATAACAGTTGCATAACATTGGAAATTGCTTGAAATTAGAAATGTAAACGACTGGATAATCACATCACGCTGAGACTGAAGCCCTGTGTTTTTCTCGCTCCAAAAGTTACTGTGTTATCTACTGGCTTGCTAAAAGGAGATAACTGATCACTTGTTGATTAAATTTGAAGCTATCATCAAAAGTTGTAATTACCCATTAGCATCAACACTAGGATCCAGCTACATCCAGTTAACAAATCCTGAATGGTAGGAATAGCGCGTCTTGGGCTCTACTGATACCCACATACTAAATGTGTTCAAATATAAAACCACAATAAAGAAATGGTTAAAAGTTTTGTACTAATTGATCATCAACCTTTAAGGATATATATAGTGGTCATTCATTCAATTTAATTTTTTTCAATCAAATCTGAATCCCAATATACTTTCAGTAAATTAGTAGACTTAAACATTACTGATCAACTGTTCCCTAAACACTAATAGATCAAGAGCCAGAATTGAGGGTTCAAAAGAAGACTAATTGAGGATGATTTACAATTCGACTGTGTAACAACATCACAAATAAGCAAACGAACTTACATTTCTAAATGAATAAACGTGCATAAAATGAAATCATTGCAGTATAATGTCCTAAAATGTAAAGTGAGAGACTCCTGAAAATTCTCAACTCCATGTGGAATGCTCACAATTTTTATCCGCTTATTTAAAAACTGAACGGATATCTCAAGCGAAATTCCTACTTGAGATTTGTTTTAACTGAGTAGTTATTAGTGTAAACTATAAAAATGTGTCCATAACATGTGAAATCTTCATATTTTTTCATGAGCCGAGATTGTCATATTTGCAAAATCAGATGGAAATCATAATCTGTCGAATCTATTCTTTGTATTATTAGGACCCTTACGACTAACTAACATCTGGTTGACTATCCAGTAACTATGATATTTGTATTGCTCAAATTGTAAACGTTACCTTAGACTCGTTAACGAATGTCATGTGTTTCCTTCCTGAATTATTGTAGCCCTATTATGTTCCCATTATTATGAACTCTGTACAGAACTCATCTATTTCAGTCTTTGTTGCATTTTGTATTTACAGTTACTAATTGGCATAGCATATGAAATATAAAAGTTATTGATTTTACTTCCTAGATGAGGTGGCCTTAATTCTCACTCAACTGTATTTGTTCTCATTATTCATGTCTCAGCGGCAGACTTTAGTTACTCGTTGCATTCCGCTAGTCAATCACCATCTATCAAGTTGCAGTCCCATTGCTTCGCTTCCACCCCACCTCCGGATTACTTAAGGGTTATTTTATAGATATAATAAAATGCAAATAAAAAAATTAGTGTCTTTGGTATATTTTTTTCTTCTTACACATAAATTCACTTACATGACTAATCCTAAGCAGAGTGGGATTTCATGTCAAAGATTCTACTTCTAATCGCCGTCAAAATTACCTATAACTCGTTATAAAATGGCTATTATCGTAGCATTCCACTCAGGACAAGTATTTCTCAACGAAGGTAGATGAAAATTTTGTCCTGAATATTAACACTGAAGGCTGAAACAAGCTAGTAATGACTATTAAAACGTATTTTATATGTTACCACTAGATAACCGAAACCTTATTCATGCCTAGTTTAACAATTATTACATTGGGAAGAAACCGAAGATAGACTGTAAGCATCATTTTAGAATTACGTTTTACGTGTTATGAAGCATTTGAAGTAGGCATGGTAAAATAATAAACTTGAAAAAGTGAATACTGTCTTCGCTCAGAAAGTAAATATCGATCTACCGATTAACAGGAGAATTCAGCCAAATAGTGTTCTGAGCCAATTACTATACAATGGTAATAGATAATGTTGTGTAACATATCACGAATTGACAGAAGTTAGCAATGTCAATTAGTGGATGTCAGCTCAAGGTTTAAAATGTAGATTCATACTGATACTGAGTCATATAAAACAACAGAATTATTGTCCATTGAATTCACGTCAATTAGTAATAAGAGACTTCTAATGTAATTATCTCTACAATATTAATGAACAATAAAAGTTTAGATAATAGCTGATGAACATTACAACTGATCAGTTTATTGTACTTCATGCAGGAATACTTCAGAATAAACGTTGATTTGTATGATCAACAATAAATTTCAACTTGCATTTCATCAATTAATCGTTCATCTGTGTACAATGATACAAACATCTGTGTATATGGAAAAATTTCAGGAACCAGGTGCATGCTACTAGTGTATTTCATAATTTATTATGAAGTCCGTTTTATTTAGCCTGAGGGAGTCATTAATTTACTTTTTTGAGATTGATTTATGTATGTATATCAATTACTCTTTTTTCATGAATGGCTGCCTGCTTTCAGTGGATCAGTGGAGAACGTAGTGGCGGTTGATATGAGTGAACTGAGTTCGATTTGCGACATGAACATCAAGAAAGATAAAGATAAATCTAGTCGACGAGACTCGAATGGGATGAAATATGAGTGAATGATGTTACTTGGTAGCCAACTTACTTCGATCCGACTTTAATGATCCTTGCGAGTTAACGTCATATCGTAACTAACCAATCTGGTTATACATGTTAACAACTTCTGTTGACTTTTCAAACATCATATTTTGAACTCAAACTACACTGGAAAAAAATAGGTGATTATAAATTCTTTTTATTATCAAATCATACTGTTGGAAGGAAACCATGAACCTACTCTTCTTGTCACCAACATTCTGACAGATGGAATTCAATCGGCATTAAGGAGCTAGAGAAACACGACATTAGTCACCATTTAGGTACCACTCAATTCTTTTAGTTAACTAATTTGAGATAAGAAATACCTTAAATTCCCACCTACCAAGAATGTGGAGATAACAGATATACAAACTGACATCTTATTATAAAAGCGTTTACCCAAATAGATGCTAATAGTTTTAGTCTAAAAAAATGATTAAAGTTAGTTAATCTACTATAAAAAGCAAAATGTAGTTTAATTGTCTGGTTTTAGGGAACAAGTGGGCTTCAAATATTAACTCCATGTAATTACATTGTTTCTTCATTATCGATGTATATATCAACATTTTATTTTATTAGATGGGTGACTTATTTTTGGATCGATAGTCTTGTGTTTGATCTCCCTACCTTCTGTGCGAGGAGGCTAGAAGGAATAAATCAATATTCCAGTCACATTAGCAATGTTTGTCCACCTGTCTGTTAGCATTCCGGTCAGTGATTTCGACCATTTTAAAAGAGTTTCAAATTACATTCTAAAACCTTATTTTTTCTTCTTTTTTTTATTTCAAACATTCTCTAACTCATTCGGTTGCTATAAATGAATTAGCCTTTATGTATTTATCAATTTACAAATGGACCATGATCTTTTCACTGAAATATTGCAAATAATCATTCACAACTTACATGTAGTTAAATCTGACAATTGCTTTTTAGTTGTGTTGACAAAAGTTGATTCTAGGCTACAAAAATAATCTATTAAGCACTGAATAGATTCATGTGACTTATATGAGATTTCTTCAGAAAAATATACAGATTCATAGACTCGTCTACGAGGTATACTTTAGTTTTGTAGATGCTAAGAACACTAACGAACTGCTAAAGCCTAAATAGATCATGTTTAACTCTAATCTACTGGCTGGAAACCAAACTCCTTAATCACCATGACTTACCAACATCCTCTTCCAACTGTTCGATATTGCAAACATAATTTCAACATGAATGAAAATTTCACTAAGATATCGATAAATGCCAATCTATTCATAGAGGTGAATTGTCTTTTTTGCATAATTCACCATATACATACAATCTAATTTAAATAAACTGTTGAATGAATGATAAACTTAAATGCTACCAGCTGTTTATTGCCTTTGGCTATAAAAACTAAATGTTCTCACCATCTGAAGATGATTAAATTAACTAATCACTTGTATTAAAGTGTATACTTTAAGCAGTAGAACAATATTTAATGGATATTGTCTATTTCAATAATAACATTATCTCATTAACATGCATCAATTCGACTGATTTCATTAAATATTTTCTTACACTTTAATCAAAATTTGGAGATGGAAAAGGAAATGTGTGTATGTTAGTTGGTTGATTGGTTGATAAACTTCATTAAAACTTTTGAAATTATTGAATGGTACGTATATGTATAGCACTGGAGATAATGAAGAAGTGATATGTAAAGCATATATTAACATAAATATAGGTAGCCCTGTAGCATATGTGCTATTTATAGTAACACTTTGTTTATGGGTTATATTGGTTACTAATTAATAACATTTCTAGATCCATCAAAACTACAAAGTAATGGTTAGTCGTTTTGTTTTAAAATAAGACTTTTTGTAAGTTAACACCCACTCACAACCATAAAAGACATTTAAGCATGAACTTTTGTACGTTGTGAATGAATCAGATCCTCACAGTTCGAAAATGCAACTACAATTAAATTGTTATATATAACAATAACAAGAGGTTGCAAGTAGTGATGAACGCCTCACTATTAAAGGATTTCACAGTAGAATTAAGCAGTTGCCCATTATTTTTCGGTCGTAATCGTACCCAAATGTATATCAACACGAAACAAAGACTGTAAGGAATAGACTAATCTCTATCTAAACGGCTTCAGTCAATTTATTCCCTTTTAATCTTTCTGAGAAACTTCCAAAAATGCTCAAACTTTCCTTTTCATAAAGTTACGTCCTCAGAACAATAATTCATTTCTATTACTTAAAAATTATCAAAATCGGAAATCTACAAATAATCTGCTCGATTATAAACTAAAACTCATTGTTAGTAAATCTGTAGAGTTTTCAGAGGGATTGAATACCTTGAATTTGATTTTCTATTAGGTCATTAATGCACATCATTGAAATGTCTCAAACTAGGATAAAAATACTACCCATGTGTGTCCCGGGTTTGAATGGTTAGTTGAGGTTAATTTTAGTGAAACATTCAGTACGGAAATAACGTTATCCAATTAGATTGTATTGTTTCAATTTTAAAAGAAGTGAATTATATCAAAACGATTTCATAGTAATACAATCAATTAATAGTAACTAAAAGAAGATTATCTAAATACAAACAATGTAACTGATGAAGTTTGAAAATTCTACTACCCCCCTCTCACCTTAAAGCCCCATCCCACCCCCAAAGAAATGAAATTAGTCATAAGCAAAAGATAATCAATTTGTTGATTGGTTAATTGTAAAGAAAAAATTACTTGATCATCCAATCAGAATGAAATAAAATAAGCACGTGGACATAACAGTAAAAAAAATATCATCATAAATTGTGGCGAAGAAAAAAAAACTAATTAAATATTTAATGTGATTATTTTTCAGAAGTCATAAACACAGAATAAACAGAACAACGTGGCATGAAAAACGAGTGTAATACAGTCGTGAAACCAGTAAGACGTTTATTTCAATCATTAGAAAATAAATCACATGATGGCGATTGTGATAACAACAAAAAGAACCTCAGCAACAAAACAACAACGACAACAAATAATTCAGTCATCAATGAACAATGTCAACAAACATTTCAATTAATTTGTCAAAGAAATCTTCAAAAATTCTGTTTAAAATATAATCTCGATTGGAATTTCATAACACCCATTGATCACATCAATTGTAATATTCAAGAGAATGATCAAGAGAATCAACACCGTCAACATACACAACAACACACAATACATAAACAAACATGGCATTGGGAACAGCTGGACAACACATTGGACTATATACCAACATTCTATTTGAAAACTAGATATCACTCAGACAGTTATTTACTCCAATCACATCAACATCGATATCCAGTACCACCAAATACTCCACATAAATCCATCACAAAACATCACTTAATCAATATCAACAATTCACCTGAATTACTCACACCACAAAAGTCATCTCCATTAATATCCACCTCTCAAACATCATCCCCATGTCGTTCACGAAGTAGGAATGTTAACAATTACACTGAGTCGACAAATAGAAAAACTTCTACATGTCACCCTAATGAACACATTCGAAGTAAAAGTGAGGGAAAAGGTGATCGAATACAAAATGTGCCATTTCGATGAATACTCACTGACCAGAAGTTGCACTCATGCAACTTGTTGTTTCTCTCCAATACAAAACAAATCACCAGATCATTCATTCAGTACTCCATATCTAAATGAATTGAATCGTATTGAGAAATGGACGAATAATTTGTATTCTGTGAAGGAATCATTTACCTATACATTAACATCGAGGAGACTTAATTTGAAACAACTGAAATTGACTGGTGAGTTAACACAACTGTTATTCGCGTTTGTCTTAATGCATTTATATACAGATGTATACTTGTTTATATCTCACGTCTACGTAATAAGATAAATGATTCATGTTTAGCTACTACTCAGTTCCCTTACTGAAGTAGTGTGTGATTGAAGTTGGTTGTTATATCTAATATTGTGTGCATGACACTGTCGAATCGTTGCTTCGTAGTGTACTCTCAAATTACCCATTTCAATGAAGGTATTCCCACTCACTCCATATGTAACAAACTCATTCGCAGTTGGAATCACTCAACAGTCAGGTTGATGCAGTGAGTGAGAGTAATTAGATTCTGAAATACATAGATTATCTTCTCATTCGAATGACATTTTACTAAGAATTTCTCAACTATTAGTTTCTGAATTATTCAACTTTCACTTCATTTCTCACATAGTAATTAGAATGCTTATTTCAGATGTGATAATAATAGTCAGAGTAGAACATTTCTATACGATTTCAGTTAGTTGAATGTTTACTGAATTAAACACGTGTTAATTTGTTGTGCAAATAACACAAATATTTTATCAATTACTCCCACTTTATTCACTTGACGTTGAATGCTATCATAGGGAAACAGTAGTTCATTTGGGTTTTGTGATGTTTGATACTCATCGATACCTCGATTCAGTCGAATCATTCAACTCTTCCACATAATGTTCATATTGTGTCATTGAGTGATACAATTATATGAGAATATCTACATTGTGAATAGAGTTAATTATTGTGCATTTTGTTTACTTTTCATTCACAGAGATGTTTCCTGTGAATAAACCTGTCAAATCGTCTACATCATGTACAAATTCCTGATTATTATTCATCGAATGTTGAAATGTACACATTTTTGTATGTTGTGATACTCAAATCGACATGGTCGTTTCAGTGAGATTGACAATTGATGGTAAGTATTCATGAGTAGTTGAAAAGATTTAGCTACATTTTGTATAAGTTAATGAGAAAACAGTATTGATAATAGAAATCCGTTCGACCGAGTTACCCCTATGGTTTTTGATTACAAGTATGCTTGTTAACTTTAATAATTGAAACATATAATATGGAATGAATAAATAATTTCAAGATGTTTATATCCTTCCGTTGATATTATTTAGAATTGAAATATGTCTTTGTAGACACAAACGACTTCTTACGATGCATATTTGAATCAGAATGATTAGTTTATTTCTGTAATAAACAGTATCATTCGTATCATACAAGCACTTGCAAATTAAATTTGCATCCAATTGCACAAGCATAGCTCTGCAGACTGTGGGATCCTAATAAATACTTCAGTAGCGTTTAATTAGAAGTGTCCTGAATTTGAACTCAAGGCCTCTTATGTTCATTAAATAATATCAGATTAGATTCACATGTCTAACCTATAAATTGATTTTGCACATAAAATGGTTGATGAGTTGAGTACTTTAACAACTAAGGCTACTAAGGCACGTATATACGGTCAGATTGTTTATAATGCAAGCCCAAATCGATTAAATACTTCCAACTAACTCCTTGTTCTCACTTTATTAACACAATCTGACTATCAGCTTCATACAATGAAAATTTTTATACATTTTATTTATAAAGGCTTGCACTGTACTTTTTAAAGTAAAATTACCCATACTTATATTATGTATTATTCCCTATAAACCATTGATCACATAGATTTCAGCATTTTAACTTTTCGAATTAGAAATGCTAGAAACTACTTGATAGGATGACAAATTCCCTATTATGTTATTCAGACTTGTAATTCGCATGAGTGAAGTTTAACCTTGATCTATGTAGGGAGATTAACGTTTAATGTTATTTCATTATTTTATCAGCTTAGACACCCTGGGTACTTTCAGTGTCAATTAATCTTAAATTAGTAATTGTCGTATACAGACTTTGTGATATGCAGTATCGATTTACATGCGTCTATGTACCTAAGTTAACCACAACGATTTTCAAATGTGCAGTTTGTTTATTTTATGTAGTCACTAAGACTATTTTTTCCTTGATTTTGGTGAGTCAGACTCTTATCAAACGCCAAAGTTTTCATCATAAACATTTGAAATAACAAGCAACCTGACTTCAATGAATATCGTGTAACGTACCCGAAGTGCCAGATAAATAACACAAATTTACTGAAATCTTGAGTTAGAAGCTACGTCTTTAATCAAATTTAGGCTGTAATATATAATACTTATGGTGGAAATTAACGACAAAATTACTGAAGAGTAAAAACATTGCAAATAACTTCAGCAATTTGATTCAACTTATTCTAATAAAACTTCATTTTCACTTGTTTCCTCTTCAATTTTAGATTGAAACTGCTGTACAAATAATCGAAACAATTCCGTTTTTTTATTAATTGATTGCTTATTCTGTATTTTTGCAAGATAATAAATCATACTACTCATTATCTCTACCCAGTGTTCATAACAGTACACCCTTCTCATACAGGCGATTGTAATGTATAAATTTCTCCTACGATACTGAAACTGCATACTTTATGTCATATATTTATGCTACAGCCTACATTGATGTTAATAAAGCGATTAAGCAACTTTGCTGAACATTATTTCCTACTTTCTCTTTCCAATTAAATTAAATCAAGTTTACATGACAAACTTACTTTTTGTATATTACACTACTCATTAAAGTAGCAGGAGTAGTACATGTAGCTTATTATTTCACTTTAAAATGATTGATTACTTTAAAATATCGTATTTGTAAATACTCTGCCTATCTTATTTGTTCTCAAATGTAAAACTGAATATGTATTTGTATTTATGCACAAACTATTTGATAATTCATTAATAAAGAAACTATCGAACACTTCATAGTTGTAATAATCTAATATATCATGTTCTTGAGTCTCGAGTTATTGGCTTCTTAATTGCTTTTTGGTTCACAAAGATGAAGGAAAAAATACAAGAGATTGAAAGGAATGATTCATAACTCTAGAGTTAGCTTATTTACGGGAAACTAGAATACTCATTCATTGTTTGTATCACCTTGATTTCCTGGAAACTTTCGGAAACACTTGATAACAAAATAGGTAATTTCTAGAATTCTCTTTGAAGTTTTCAGGGAACTCTGATTTGTCAGAAAAATTTTCATCATTTTCCAAAATTTTATAAAAGTTTTCATAGTATTATCGATAGCGCCAACACAGGTTAGTATTAAACTACCTATTAGGGACCATTCATCCCGATATCTTCGAAAACGGTAGGCCAATTAATTGAGGCTAATTAATCTATTTTTTAACTTCGGGCATTTAAAAACAGTACGGTGATTACCATATGTGGGGTGAACAAATACGTATTTCAGTTCCAGTGTTCATTCGTTTGGCATAGTTGTTCTAGTTCATCTCACCCAACGCCTGAGTGATATCACTTGATTAGTGTAAATGATTAGACTAGTGTATGATTAATTACTATTCAGTGACTGACTGATTTAAAGTATAAATCACCAGGTATGTTTCTAAAACTTGTTTATCGTGAACTATTTTGAAAGCGTTTTAGGGTAGAGTTTCATTTATAAGTCCATTATAACTCTGGTATATGTATTCAAAACAGAAAACCACCACATTGGTGAGTGTGACGCTAACATTCTTCATTCCGAAAGTGTGCCTATGCTTCCACCCCCATAGTAACTGTTAAATCAGAGCAGGTTTATGAGGAGGATACAGAAGAATTTACTGGTTCTTGAATGTTTTAGTTGATTTCACAAGATCAGATAGTGTTTATATCTCTAGGACACTTGACTCAGTGATGATTCACTCTCATTTTAGAAGTGATAGACAGTTAGAAAACATATTAATACTGTTAAATAACAGATACCAGTTGACTCACTTTTCTTTTGAAAACCTCGATAAAAGTAGTCAAAACCTCACTGTTGAATTATCGAGTTTGACTCTTTAACTATTCAATGTGAAAGTCGACAATCATCTGAAATGTCAAAGACTTTGGGATTACAGTGTTCACACAGATTCTCTGTTGTAGAAGACTAGGAAAACAAAGACTTCTTAAGTGTGAAATTATACAGCACAATTTTAAGATTATGATTAGATATCTTCAAGTCCACCTGCATGATAGGATAGATAAAGTAGGTTTAAAATGTTTTGGAGTCCTTAGAATTTGCTTATTTATAGGTATCTCTAGCCTTTTTTAACTGCTTATTATCTTTTTTGATAGGGGTTAGTTGTCCCTTCGTAATACTGAGGCCATCGTCGAAAGTACACTGTAAATATTATCAGAAACTTCTTAACATTTATCCGACTCCAGACTTGAAATTGTTCTGCAGTGGGGGAGGGAAGAATGGAGGGAGGGAGGAAATAATCCATTTACTAACAGTCTCGTATTAAGACATACGAGGAAATTTTCTGTTTTTTTCTCATTGAATTGACAAAACTATAGAATGTGCATAGAATTTTCAGTAATAAATAATTTCACCTTGAGGTTGAAATGTTTAAATTTGTTGTTTGTGTTCATCATTTCAAATGAATTCACCAAAACTTGTACACTTCACTGAAACATTTTATTCTTCTTCTTCATGATACAGCAGGTATTGTTCATTCATTTGTGGTAAATGCCTAACCATCTACACTATAAAGCTGACAAGCATCAAAATGACAGGATTCTCTTCATTTCTTCACGCTGAATATACACAATCGCATGAATTATGCATACAGCATGCAGAAAGTGTATAAATCACATCACATATTCAAGCAAATAAATGAAACTGATTTATTATTTACATGCATAAATTATTATTATTCACTTTTAATATTAAAAAAAGAAAAATAATTATTCATTACATGATAATAAATTATTAATCGGATCCCATGAAAAAAGAAAATGTTCCCCTCGATGCATTTTTCATAAACAGGTAGGGATTTATGTACACGTGTATACCTGTTAACATAAATGATATGCGCATCCATAGCGATAGGGGGGGTGGTGGTATGAATATAAGTGAGTGCAAAATAATTGTTAATCGCTTGAAATACTCATAACTTTTGTATTTATAACATAAAGATGGTGGTGGTAGTGATGTTGGAGAGGGGGGGCAGGGAGAAATAAATTCAATACATAGCAATCATTCTGTATTCATGTCTTACTCTCCATGTATATGTATCTATAACAACCTGACAAACGGTCAAATAGATAGAAATATGGAAAAGAAATGTTCAGATTCAAAACTAAATTGCTGATAACAACCGGACAAGATAGAAATAAACAACTACAACTACAATAACGGAACAAACAAGAAATGAAACAATAAATAAATAATTTGTAATTACTTTTATATTTGGTACAAATATATTTATTGTCAATATATTATGTCTCAGAGTAAAACAATTTTTAGATTATTAATTTATATGGTGTATCTCTAAGGGTTCCACGCCTCTCCCCGCCCCCTGCGCCTTCCCAGTCGTTCATACACGTTTATTCATGCACAAACACAAATATAAACATTTTAATGTAAAACTTTTGTAACACTGAAATATCCGTTATACATTAAGTGATAGAAATTTTACCTAACGTGTTCATCAAATAGATCGTAACTAGAACCATAAGGGATTTTCTTCATTTATTTAATGCATGAGTTTGACAGATTGCAGTGTAATTTTCATAATATTTAACTGTCTACTATGATGTCCTGTGTACTACAGCATGATATACCTAATGAAAAATATACGTGCTATAATATCTAGAGATTGAAGTATAATCCCCCAGCTTGAAATAGGTTTTGTTCTGAATAGTAACATCTCAAACTATGAATGTGAGTGGCTGATATTCTCATTTTATGAAGCGAATTAAGTCCTACCCTCTCCATAAGAGTGTAAGTATTTCCCTCTGACGAATATTAACTCGCACTGAATCTAGGTCAGTTACAGTTATTTGTCGATCGTCTTCGCCCACCTAACATCCAATTTTAATTAAGTATTCTTAATTCAAAATTCGGAATTTTAGATTTGTTGGAATCCAACCATGTCGGGTACGACGCGGTTGCCCACCGACGGAAGTGGATGAAGTCTACCAAAACACATCAGAAACTAATTGAATTAAAAATGTCAACTATTAGAAGCCGGCTGAGTGATCTAATAGGAGGGTGTTCCTAGAGAGACCAGAATGTCCTGATTTTGATCTCTGGTGAGGTTGCGGATGAGTACTTCTAAGGAATCCCTACTAGGACGAAATAACTATCCAGTGCTTCCTGGTGGTCAGTGGTTGTCTAGTGCTGGCTAATTCATGGCATCAAATTACCAATATTACTAGCTGTACAATCAACTTAATATAATACTTTTTTGTACCATTTCACTTATCTAATTAAATCTATTCATGCTACAAGGCAACTTATCCGATGTCTAAAGAAATTTTCATAGTCAATATTTTCGGTCATTTCGAAAGTTCATTTAATAAATGAATACTAGGGGTTTTATTGAAATCAATACCATTAATCCTATTTGCATTTTATCAACTGACTACTTTGTTTGTGCTACATTGATTTCTTCATAAATGTCAGAATCAGGTAATTTAATCCCCTTTCAACTATTTCATTACTGGTAATAATAGTCTGATAAACATCATTCATCTACTGAATAAATGAAAATATCTTTCAAAGTTCTAGACATGATACATTTAATAAACATTAACAACATTGTGAATAACCCTAACTAACACAACTTTATATATTTAATGTTATCATACTCGATGTGTATAATGCAGTATTCATGAAATTATTACTGAAACTCCAATATATCCTGAAATGAAATTGTAATAAAAGCTACTAATGAATAAAACGCTTGAACTTGATCAATATTCATTGTTATGTATGTTTGATCTCTACATATCAACATTCAGAAATTGCATTTCTTTGAATTTTCTCCTCCTTGAATACACATAGAATCGACAGACTGTTATGAAATTCCCAAATGATATTTCCATTTTTTTATTTATTCAATAGTCTATAAATCCCATTGGGATATTTGATGATGGAGAGACAGAGCGAGTGAGAAGTCGGTGAAGGGAATAAAAATGAACATTTAACCTTGAACAACAGAATATTGTTTAATTAGACTAAGAAAATTTTAATTATATTTCAAATGAAATTGTCAAGGGATTTCTTCCCTGGAAAATAATTTGTTAAAATAAACTTCAAAAGAAAAAAAAACTTTTTGTTATTTTTCCATTGAATAATTAAACAGAACAAAACAAGCAAACAAAGAAACAAACAAAGTAAACAGATTTATGATGTACTTTACTGTGTGATAATCAAATTCATTAAAATAAATTTTCTGATAATCAACAGAAAATCAATAAAACAATATTGTACTTCATTAGAATGAATTTGTATATTCCCATGGATTGGGTTATAGACTGAAGCTGGTCAGTCTCTGTTGCTATTTGTGCATCCTGAGTGAATTGTCTCGATACAGCGATTATTCACGAGTATTATTTAAATTGGATTGTGACTGGCAAATCCGCTGTACTTTTTTATTCATTTGCAAAAGTTTGTAGGTTTATAATGGAAAGATGAATAACTCAATAAGTACCATTGATTAACATGAATCTATAGAGAGTTCAATTTAATTTGAATTCAGTAACTCAGTGATGTTAAAGTTCATGTTTGAACTGAAAATTTAGATATGGAAATTAGCATCCATCCAGTTAATGAATCTCAAGTAAGACGAATTGTAAGTGTTGAACTGAATTGTTACTCAAAGTTCAACTTTACTGTAACATTTATGAGTACTAAGTTTTTCGAAATTAATCCGTTTGATAAACAAATGTGTATTCTAATTTGAAAAATAAACTAGGTTATTAGAGAATCGATTTAGAATAAGTAGGAAGACAAGTAGATGCCATTAAGTCTCGACTATTCAAAAGGAATTTAGATCGATTGGTTTCTACGGTAGATTTTTCTCATAGATCAACCTCATTTTGGGTATCACCGTAAGGCAAGAAGCACCAGAAAACGGTTATTTGCTATAATAGTATTCCGCAGTATTAAGTATCCATGACTTTGTCAAGCAATCGACTCATAACTCTCAAGTCATTTAACGATTAGATGCGCTGGTTGGATGAACAGCAGCACATACTTTCGATTTGTATAAATTCTTAGTATAGCACCAAGATTATCTAATGCTACTTTGACGATCGTTTTACTTTGGACATGTTTGTATTCCCACTAGAATTTCACGAAGTTATTTTTCAATAGGTCACCAGTGTGAACGACTGTTGTTTATAGAAAAGTCTTTAATGAAGATAAATTTAATTGTTTGTGATTTTTGTCGGCATTAACAGTTAGTCACAAAACTAATGCTCCAACTGGGATGGTTAGTGAACATTAGTTGAGGATACCTATAACTGAAGTAAATCATGTAATATGTGACCCCCGACTGAGATAAGGAACTGATGTCAGCGGTGAAGCCAGTAAAGACTAAGGATCATTTAAAAATTGAAATAAAAATTATTTGAAGCGTTTAGGAGTTGGGTGCTATCTCAGCAAATTTTGCATTTTATCGAACTTCTATCACAAACCAGTTGAAATTCTCTGCTTATGAAGGTAATAAATGTCTACAGATTAATGAGATAATTTCAAGTTTTGACAAATATCATTTAGTCCATACAATTTTTATAAACAACGATGGTTTCATAACTAATACCCGACCGGTATTTAACTAACATTTCACTTGATGACTAAAACATTGAAGCACCAACAATCTCACTTTTAATGATATCAGTGAAATGACATCAATAATTGTTGTAAAAATGCCTTAGTAACCACATGTTCAAAATTACCTAGAGAAATTAAGCGACAAATACAGTATCCTTTTCCATAAGCTGATTTATCAAGTTTTAATAGCATCACTGATTGCCGTCCATTTGTTTAGAAGCTTTCATGATGACAGACTTTTGAAGGTTTTTAACACTGACTGATCACTAAATAGCGACTATTATCATGTCTGTCTACAGATCAGTGTGATGATTGCATCCTAGTAATCAAGTTGCACACTAGCCACTAGTCGAAGTAATTCTGTGTGGCAAGTACTGTTTTTTATTTTACTCGGTTGGAGGTTGTTGCGACCATTAATACTGGAGTATAACAACTTATGCATTTTACATTCCTCTATTAGTATGCATATTCAAAGTTTGATGGAAATTCGTTAAAATACACACTTCCTAGAGGGTTGCGTGAACTTAGATAGCTGGTTGAATTAATTCATTTCCAAATATGTTCCTATCTAATTCGTATTGACTTATTAATTTGTGTGCATCTGGATCATTCGTATACCTGTGTGAAGTCCAAATGATATATGAAAATCTATAAGCACATAGGATGGAAATTAATCTGTTCCTAGTGAAACTACAACTCAGCATTAACAACTCTTGTGTCTAAGCGTCCTACGTAGGTAAAATTAATGCAGATGTGTAACAAACGTCAACAGTAGAAGGTAGTTTATGACCGGCATAACTCAATGCTGACAGGCTTACATTGTGAACATGGATAAAGAAATTCTAATCCTGTAGACAGTAATAATTCCTTCCAGATCTCATGTTCTACATGCTGACGAATGCCAAATATGGATACTACGTAGTTGAAATATTGTTTCCTGCTGAATATAATTAGCCACTTGAAGTAATTAATCTATGTGTTCAACTAAAACAGTATTGAGCTTACATTCTATAAGATGAACGCCCATTTTCGGCCAATTTTATTCATGATAAAATCATAAGTATCAATACGCATCTATAGGCCTAATTGATCTATTCATGATTTTAATTCTAGAATTGTTTTAGAGGGAAAAGAATCTTGGCTTTCATCATGAAGCGTCATATAGATTCCTTCCACTTCCAGGGCATAGTTTAAATGGTTAAATTTGTTTATTCTGGTTAGCGTTTTTTTTTTAGCAAACTTGTGTTTTACGGGATAGGGGTGCTAGCCCTATGCCCAACCTCCCTCCTTTACTCGGGCTTGGGACCGGCAACAACCCTAGAAGAGCTGCGTGCGGAGTTTTATTCAAGAGGATCTGGGAGGAAGAACAGGTGCCGGCAGACTGGAAAGAAGGATACCTTATCAAGATACCAAAGAAAGGGGATTTGAGCAAATGCGAGAACTACAGAGGAATCACACTATGTCAGTACCAGGAAAAGTCTTCAACAGAGTGTTGTTGAACAGAATGAAAGACTCAGTGGACGCTCAACTTCGAGATCAACAGGCTGATTTCCGTAAGGATCGGTCATGCACAGACCGAATTGCAACACTACGCATCATCGTTGAACAATCAATTGAATGGAACTATTCACTGTTCATCAACTTCATTGACTATGAGAAGGTGTTTGACAGCGTAGACAGGAGATCACTATGGAAACTTCTTCGACACTACGGTATACCAGAGAAACTCGTCAACATCATCCGGAATTATTACGACGGACTACAGTGCAAAATTGTGCATGGAGGACAGCTGACAGATGCATTCTCAGTAAGAACCGGTGTCAGACAAGGCTGTCTGCTCTCGCCCTTCCTCTTCCTCCTAGTGGTCGATTGGATCATGAAAACCTCTGGATCTGAGGAGAAGCACCGATTCAATGGACAAGTAGGATGTAACTCGATGATCTGGACTTCGCGGATGATTTAGCACTTCTATCCCATACACAACAGCAAATGCAAGTGAAGACAACCAAAGTAGCAGCAACCTCAGCATCAATAGGCCTGAACATACATAAGGGAAAGAGCAAGATCCTCAAATCCAACACCTAGAGCACCGACCTAATTGAAATTGATGGTGAAACTCTGGAAGAAGTGGATACCTTCACATACCTGGGGAGCATCATCGATGAACAAGGAGGATCCGATGCAGATGTAAGGGCAAGGATCGGCAAAGCCAGGGCAGCATTCCTACAGTTGAAAAATATATGGGACTCCAAACAACTGTCTACCAACCTCAAAGTTAAACTCTTCAATTCTAACGTCAAGTCAGTTCTTCTGTATAAAGCTGAAACGTGGAGAACTACTGCAAACATCCTCAGGAGAGTACAGGTATTTATCAACAACTGTCTACGTAGAATATTGAATGTCTGTTGGCCGGAAACCATCAGCAACAGCCTACTTTGGCAGAGAACAAACCAACTTCCAGCTGAAGAGGAAATCAGGAAACGACGTTGGAAATGGATAGGACATACATTGCGGAAATCATCAGACTGTATCACGCGACAAGCACTAGCTTGGAATCCTGTTGGAAAACGGAAAAGAGGAAGGCTGAAGAACACCCTGCGTCGAGAACTGGAAGCAGACATAAAAAGGATGAACACTAACTGGAGACAGCTGGAAAAGATTGCTGAGGACAGAGTTGAATGTAGAATACTGGTGAGCGGCCTATGCTCCTCCGAGAGGGGTAACAGGCGTAAGTAAGTAAGTAAGTAAGTTTAGAGGGAAAAAAGGAGAACAACACTCATGATAAACAATCAAATAAAAAAATGTAATACACATAAGTAAATAAATATTGCTATTTTCATTATTAATACTACTATTATTATAATTTATGAGTATTATATTGTCCATTTTCTCTTAAAAAAGAAAAAAAAAACAATGTTAAATTCTCTGATGCTTTTGTAGATAATTCTGTGAATATTCAAAGACAATGAATGCATAGTTGAATGAATATAATTTTCAATTAACTGATTATAATTAATGTCTACCCTTCAACAGTATCAATTAACATTTGAATGAACAGTTGTTTGTTCTTGACTCAATTATACATTCATTAGAAGTAAGAAGAAGATGCATTTTACAATCACAACTGAAGAATCGGTATTTTCATTGGATCATTTATACATTTTACCATTACTGAACTTTCTTTCATTTGTACATTATTCCAATGTATCCTTCGTTTTTGGTTGTATTTGACTTAAATACGAGTGTTTTTTTTTCTTTTTGCACAATAATACAAAATAGAAAGTTATGTCTTTTATATCATGTGGTTGATTCGATTCTACTGATTAAACAACTATTGAACACATCTACCCTACACTAATCACTATACAAATAAACAATGAAACATAAATTTACACTGTGACTTCTTGTGTCTGTAAATTTTTGTTCCTCTCTCTTTTCGTTTCTATAAGAGTCAATAAATTTTTATTTATTGAATTTTAAAGAAAAAAATACGAGAAAAATGAGAAAGTCAGGTTTTCGAAAATAAAGAAAATTTTTCTTCTATTTGATTCGACTTTTTGAAATGATTTATGGTAACTGGAAATGAATGAATGAATGAATGAATAGTGATGCCTGGTGAATTGATTACAATGAAACAAATAGGATAAACATTAGTTTCATGGTAATAATGTTTGTTAAATGTAAGATACAACTAAATTGAATTGATTGATCAATGATTGTCAGATAATTTTTATTAAGAAGATAATAATTATTATTTAATTTGAGAGTATTTATATCTTTCTGTTGATTTGTTGTCTCTGTGGACTACAGCGGTATCGACGTTAAGCTCTTAGCATTCAAGTATGGTATTACAGACTGATCACATTAACTTCATAACAAATCAACAGAAATATGCAAACGCCTTCAAATTATATACACTTACTTGTTGCAATTGCGACAACTACAGAGGCATCATTTTACTATCAGTAGTAGGAACAGTCTTCAACAGAGTGTTATTGAATCGATTGAGTGATCCAGTCGACGGCCAACTTCAAGATCAACAGTGTAGATTCCTTAAGGATAGATCGTATGCCGACCTAATCCTTTCACTATGGATCATTGTTAAACAACTAAATGAATGAAACTTAACACTTTACATTGATTTCCTTTACTTCAAGATAGCGTTTAACAGCGTATACACAACATCATAGAGCCTTCTTCGATACCATGGTGTATCTTAGAAAATAGTGAGTACCATAAGCAGTTCTTAGATTGGACGACACTGGAAAAATCGTGCATGATGGAGAGTTCACAGATTCATTAGAAGTGAAGACTGGTGTCAAACAGGGCTGCTTACTTTAGCGCTTAATCTTCCTGCTTGTGGTTAACTGGATCATGAAAACTGTAACATCTCGAGACAAACACGGAATACAATAGACAATTTGAATTCAAATAGATGACTTGGAATTAGCAGATGATCTAAATCTCCTATCTCACGCATAGCAACGAACGTAAGTGGAGACTGACAGTGTAGTAACAGTCTATGCAGCTAGCAATAGATCACAACAAACACATGGGGAAAAGTAAGATCCTAAGATGCAAAACAACGAGCACTAATCCAATTATACTTGACGGTGAAGCTCTAAAAGATACAGAAACTTTTACATACCTGGGCAGCACAATCGATAAACAAAGGGAATCTGATGCAGATGTGTAGGCATGAATCGGCAAGACAAGGGCATCATTTCTACAACTGAAGAACATCTGCATCTCAAAATAATTATCAACCAACACCAAAATCAGAATCCTCAATATAAACGTCAAGGCATTCCTATTGTATGGATCCGAAACTTGCACGAAGAACTACGAAAATAATCATCAAGAGAATACAAGTATTTATAATCAGTTGTTTGCAGCAAGTTACCTCGGATCCGTTGGCCAAACACTATTCGGACCAACCTTACTGTGACAGAGAACAAACCAACTGTCAGTTAAGGAAGAAATTAGTATAAGACACTGGAGGTTGAGGCTATCAGACTTTGTTACGTGACAAGTACTAACTCGTAATCCTCAATGGCGAAGGAGAAGAGGATGATTAAAGAACACAAATAGCTGAAAATGGGGGACAAGTATGAGAAGAATGAATAGCACTTGTTAAGAAAGTAGAGCCCAGGACGGAGTTGGTTGAAGAATTCTGGTTGACCGCCTATGTATCACGTTTTCTTCTTCAGGGTGGGGTTGACAGGTATTGATTGATTGATATCCCTCAAATTCAATGATTTATTATCATGAAGTAATCACTGATGTTTATGTCCAGAAAAGCAACGAATTCTTTACAATTAAACTGTATTAATTGGAATGCATAAAATAACCAAAATTAGTAACATATATAAGGAAAAAGCCTAACGTTAGCCGAAAACTAATAAGGACTGAGTAGAGATTTTACTCATATTTGAAACTCTTCATCAACTTAGATTCACGATACTAAGTGAAATGGAAGCTAACTTTTTCAGCTGGAATCCATTAGTTCATTATAAACGTTGTTTCTATTCATTGACATTACCTGTGATTAGTTTTTGATTAGTGACAAATGGCATGTTTATCATGTAGTGTAAGTATCAATCAAATTCTATAAACTAAGCTACGATTTAACAACTAGTGTATGTAACTAAACAGAGCGTGGAATAAGCTTTAATGCCATGAAGTTAAAGGTTGTTTCCAAGAAGCATTGATCACTTCGGCTTTCATACTAATTCTACAGAATAGCAGTCATAACCAGTAAAGTTCAATCATGACATCTCAAACTGTAATGTTGAGTAGTATAGGTTCAATTTTCATAGGAAATATCATTTCCATTTATGGAATGCAGGCACATACCAGTAATGTATGTCAAGTAGCATAAAATCAATAAGTCAATTCACATGTTCCTGTTGACTGTCTCCAACTACTTAAAATAATTAATGGTTAACTTGGACATTTATCATTAATTTCCAATTGACCACTGTTTACAATCAACTAGTACACTCTACAGTATGGTTGATTTCATATCTACTAATCATAATGATAATCATTAAAATGAAATCAATACTCAATTGACTTAATTACACCAACATGTAATTAAACACAGAAACAGTACAACTTCCCACCCCACCCCACCCCAAAAAAATAAACAAACCAATTTTTTGTTTCTTTTTCCTCATAATTTTCAGTTTTATGACAAGTTTTCTTTTTTATTCTTATTTTTGTTAATAAAATTAAGACATTGATTTAAAAAAGATAATAAACATGCATACACAATTGAAATTTATCAACTATTATTATGATTAATGAGTAGTATACAGAGATTTTTTAGAAGTAATTCACTTGAAGTAAACTTAACTGATACTAATGAGAATGATTAATTGCTATGATTATTCTGTATATGGATTCGTTGAACACAGATGAAATGAATTAGGCAGAATGAAGAATAAAAAAGAAAAGAAACTTAATCAGGTTGAAGTTGTTTATTTCGTTTGTTTGTTTGTTTTTCTATTTTGAATATTGTTAATGATATTTAAATGATGATTGTATCTTTGCCTTATTTCTGACTTGCTTATCATCAGTAAGTCCGTCCGTCCGTCAGTAAGTCAATTATACATTCATAACGTACAGTCTAGTATATATGTAAGTTAGTGCAAATTACTATACTATATAGACATATTGAGATAAAATTAATGTATAATTGGATCAGAAGAAATGCTGAAGCTTAATATCTCAAAGAAGAGAATCAGTAGATTCATCTGTGTCAATATGATCAGTTATGATTTCTGTCATCGTAACTAGTTACCTATTAACCATTAACAGATCAACATTCATTGAATTCATGGAATGAAAGAATTGAAAGAATCCTTGAGGAAAATACTGTATGCTGGTGAACTTAATGTCGTCTACTCTGGAAAACTTTTGATTACTGAATACGTCAATAACAGGCTCCCAATTCGAATCTAAGGGTTTACAAACTCATGCGAAACATGTTACACTGGTTCTGAAACTTATCTCTAAGCGTTACCTTTGTATGGCTATCGTTGGCTTACTTCCTGAACATCTCAAAAATTCTGCTTTCAACGTCACATATATGTTCAGAGGATTAGCTTCAAAGTGATTTTCTAGAATGCTCCATTCATCATATATTCATTTCTGTCAAATTACAATAACTTTGGACTCCACACAATCTATTTATCCCATTATGCTGATGAAATCACTGAGCTTGTTGCGATTATACTTAGCAAATCTCTTTCGACTATATGGGTAATATCATTTCCGTCAGACTGTCTTTTTTTTCTCATCCCTAGGTCAGTATAGCTAAGAACATTTCTCAACTAGCTGAAATGTTTCTCTTGAGTTAGATTTTTATCAACGTTGTAGGATTCTATGTGACTCGTAAAGGAATTTCCCTTCACAATCCTGTATCACTCGTGTTCTGTCGAAAATGAATACAGAACCTGAACGACAGACATGACAAAGAAGATAAAATCTAGGAAACTACTCTTAAAAAAATTTCGCCTTTTTACAACATGTTCCAGTTAACTAACTGGGAGCTATTTGTAAATTATTCATTAGAAATCACTGTAGATATCACTATATCTTATTTAAAGTTCTGTCTTGATGTTAGTTGTCCAAGTAAAACGATTTTTCTAAGATCTGACAGACTGATGTCTCTACATCTTAAAAGACTAAGAAGAGAAAAAAGAAAGTTACCATAAGCAAGTGAATTATGTTGAAGTTAAAAAGTCAAATAGTCTCATACGTTAGAAAATAAAACGTCTGAGGTCAATGTACGCTCAAATACTTTTATTCCTGTGAAGAACCTCTTAATATTTGGAACTTATATAATAGGACACAGAATTACAGACGCGTTCTTAAAATAAGTCCTTCCTACGTCATAAATCTGATTTAGTACTTTCTGATTCCCAGAGTTTGGAGAAAAATCCTAATCCCATATTCAATGAAACTGATGGTTTAATATGTCTGAGAGGGAGGTAGCTAAGGTCGTCACAATATCCACAACCCAGTAGCATTCCAAACCTTCTTTTTAAGAAATGTGATAATGTTTTGTGTCAACCACTGACTGATATGTTAACCGAGTCTTCTTGTACATATATCATACTGAAAACGTGAAAATTAAAGGAAACTGAGATAACGACTAAACCATAAAACTTGTCTAATGGCATTTTTTCAAATTTTAGATCCATAACTATAACTTCACCTTTTTTGAAAACTATGGAAAGACTTTTACTACGTAAGCTCTAGTCTATATTAGAAGGGAATATTGAACAATATCAGTTTGCATTGAAATGGAATAGGAGTATATTGGATTCAGCAGTGGTCTTACATTAAAATACATTGTTTACTTAGAAAAGAGTGTAAAGTTTATCCAAAGTACATTTCCCGATTATACTTCTGCCTATGATTTTGTTCCTACACTTGTATCAACAGGTCGCACTGTTTTTACCTGGAAACGATCAATATAATTTGTATAAAGAAAAGTTTCTCTACTCGTTTATCGACAAAATTTGGTGTAACAAAAAGTTGATGTTCTTTCTGCACTACCTTGTGCTTTACTTGTATGACTCGCTTTATTTTACGAAAAATACCTTTGTTAAGTATGCAGATGATCTTAGCATTTGTATACCTGTTTCTATATCCTGTTCATCAAATTATTAGTCTCTTATCAAATGTTAAGCGATCATCTTATTTGAATAAACTTGCACTTAATCCTTTCAAATATCAAATCGTCGAATTCAGTATATGACGTGGAAAATATCTGAACATACTTGTGAATTTCCGTGAAATCTGTACAATTGGAGATCCTGCAATTAAGTCTAAGTAGAAACTTACTTATCTTAGTGCAGCTTTTCACCTCTGATCTATCTTGATCTTCAAGGGTTTGGCTAATATCTAAAGAAGTTTTTCGTATCTCCTGGCACATATTTTAGTTCATGATGTAGTTGTAAAAGTTGATCTAATTAAAAATCTCTGTTCTTAAAAAGGCATAAGTTATCACGAAACGCAATGACTCGTGTCTTCTGTGAAACCTCAGTCTCAGCTTTACATATAAACTTCGATGTATTTTGTTAGCAGCATACACGGAAATGAGTAACTTGTTGATACGCAGTATGCTGAAAATTCATATTGTCTTAAATATGCCATTGAATAGTGCTCCTCTTCGCCATGTTATTATTGTCATCTCATATCGTCTTTAGTGTTGTTTGCATTGTTATATGCAACACCATATCATTATGAATGACGTAATTGAAGTAGTTAATTCAATAATTGAATGTTAAGTATTTGCTTGTATTACCTTAACTATACATCTATGCAAATCTGCATATTTTCTACAGATCATATACATCACTTGTGATATATGAACATTCTGTAAACAAAAGATAATTATGTATTTTTACTGAGTAAAAGTGCTAACACACTAATATGAAGTATATTGTATCTTACTAAAACAATACTACTAGTATTGTCATTATTAGTAGTAGTATCGTTTCTTGTATAATGTAACATAATGAAATATGTATACGTCCCTTGAATATTAGTAATTACTTATTTATGCATTCGTTTCCGTAGTTTACATTTCCTTAAGTTACATCATACTATTCACGTTAGCATAAATAAGTTCAGTGTAGATTATCTACAATATTCCCATAAATTTGCATGTAAGTGATTTTCCTAACTAAATAGAATAATCAAAATAAAATGTGATGGATTATCACAATTCATGTTAGAGATAATCGTGGTGAACCAGAAATTACTGTACGAATGTTTCTTCGTTATATATGATGTTCGAATAGGGAATATTTACGGCCCCATCATGGATTGGAATGTAAATCTTCAGGTTGAATGAGTTTATGTCCAGTGGTATACAGTGAACAGCGGCTCATTGAAATGATAATCGAGAAGCTTTGGCCATGATTCCTAGTAGGATTATGAATAAGTATATCGGATGAGTCTCAGATTGTAACGATACAACCATTCCACTCTTTTGTGATTTCCAACATAATCCAGCCGAGATCAATCTGTGAGAATGGATTAACAATAAATTCTCTTAAATCATTTGGTATAATTTTCAATAGATTGCATTTAACATCATATAGTAACTTAAGTATTCAATCAACTTTAGACATTATTCTACAAATAGAAATCTAATCAACCGAATAGTTAACTAGTTTAATTAAATATTCAACTTTAATTTTGTTTCATTGATGATGTAACGTGTAATCACTTGATGATCATCTACTAACCTTCATTAACTTTATACTTCATTATGTTATTCATTATATGCATGTATTGAATGAAATCGGGTTAAATCACTTCACCTTTAAAGTGTATCGTTGTAATGAAATCAGTGACATAATTTATGCATATTCTTCTGTTATTTGATCAGGTTATCATATGAAAATGAAAATTATTCTTTTAGGTTTTCTTTCAATGTTGACGGTTAATTCATTCATGTGTTATTGATATGTTGACTTATTAAAGCATCAGGAAGTTGTAAGAAGAAGAGATGAACTGATGAGAGAAGAGTACAGAAGAGAAGAGGGTAGTAGTTCAGTGTGAATAAGTTATATATTTGCTTACTTTTGTTAACAACTCTACAATCGCATTGATGCATGTAAATTAACTTGATGAAATAACCTACAGTTTTGGCTAATCCAATATGATTGTGAGCATGTATTTGTTTGTGTTAATGTACGAAGGAAGAGATGTGATTCACGTAACTTGTCCACATGGAATTCATATGTGAAGAAGAACACAAAGTGAAGTGATTCATTTATTTTCTTTCTCTTCGATATCACATAAATTAAATGAAAATACTGTTATTATAATGATATACATGAATGATCTTATGAAGTGAATCATTTCATAGATGAGTACTATTGTTTTGTATGCCTACTACTAAACAATATCTCAGTAGAATATAACATTGGTAGGCTATAGTTTCTTTAACACATGAAAAAGTTATGTAAGAATCTGTATATAGATACATACACCTCTGTTAGAAACTAACTTTATTCAAATCATTCAAGTGTTATGTAAATGTATGGAATTAGAAATAATATGTAGAATGGTTGTGAAGATGACTCTGTGATTAATTAGTTACATTTTAAACTTTGACTTAAGATCTAGTGAAGTTCATAGGAAGACTAGAGTGAACTTCTCTTTCATTTGAGTATATGATCTATCAACAGTGTGAACGCACTGTATTTCAGGTCACTTCCTAGTGTCCCTTGATTCACAATGGTCTTCTAGTTCATATTAGCTTATTATCAATATGCATCCTAAAACTGAATTACTCCTTATAAGTGACTTATTCAAATACTTCAACTAGTAAAATGATTGTAAATGCATTAATTTAGTGTTATAGGCTTCTCAATAATTCAGTCATAAGGAATGTCTCTCCATACATTTGTTATATGCACATCCTAGTTTAGATTTGGTTTTGAGCTACCTTTTGTATGACTGATTATTTTCGTTTACTTCCTATTCACTTCCAGATCACTAACTTATTCTACTCACTCTTGTTAGAAGTTAAAGGTTAATGAATGAATGAGGCTTCTAAATGTCAGAAAGAATGAATCGTTTTGTAAATTGGAATAAATTAAGAACCAGAAAATGCACAGCATAATGAATAAATTCATCGATGTTCCTGATTTCGCTTCAATTTTCAGATACACGTTAAAATAAAAAAACAAAAACTAGTTTCCTAGTTAGTAGTTTTACCTTTGATAACAGTTCAGTCAGAGAGGGGAGTAATTAAATCAGTTACCTTGTCTCTGGAGTAGTCGATAGTAGGTTGAATTGTATTATTGAATTCATCTATAGATTATCCATTTGAACAACACAGAAAGCAGAATATTGACAGAAGTGAATGAATTCATTAAATTTCATGGCTTCTCATCGGCTAAGAACTGCTAAACATTAAAATTAGTCCTTTTATGTAAATGGAATGTGATTCTATCTTCTCAGTGATGTTATTGAGACCTAAAATTTGGAAAAGTGGGTACCATGTGACACGAACAGACTGGGTAAATAGTCCCAGTAGAAACACAAACCCTTAGGATACAAGTACATGAAGCTTACGAGTTCTAAATAGGATAAAACGCGCATCTTGTTATCCAATTCACTGCTATAACCTAACTTCAAGTGACAATAGGGTTACTTTAAATATGCATACTAATCTCAGTGATTATGATGATACGAAAAATCGCACATAAAAAGAAATCAGGAGATAACACCAGTCATATTCAAATTAGTAGTGAAAGTTGGACAGAATTACCTGTCGCAAACGAGATTCACAATGGAAATGAGTGGTGTTATGCATATAAATTATTCAGTACAATCACAAATATTTTAAAAAATCAATAGTTACGTAATCAGTACAAACAGTTAATGTGAAATTGAAACGAGTGTCAAGTCAACTGTTTATCATAGTAAACAAATATTCACCATGTTGTTTTACTGGAATCTCAAGAACTCTCAACGTCGTTCATTAACAATTACATGACTGTCAATCATATAGAAGATATGTAAGTACTCAGAATAATAAAATATGACAAAAGGTTGTTTCTATAATCAGCAAGTGTGATCGGATATTCCGTTTTACCAAAAAGAAAACATCATAGTATTCATAAAAAACAGGCATATGAAAATGACATTTTCACATGAATTATCTTGATTGTTGCAATTTTACTCAACCACAGAGTAGTGACTTATTATCAATTAAATAGTAATACAATTACATAATTATCTATTTGGATAAAGTATTATCTGCTTTATGTTAGCGTAAATGGACTGATCACTGTGTAGTGACCGATATCCTGCTGATATTTACTATTTAACACGAAGGTTATGGTATTATGTCGTTTGATTCCAAACGCAATGAATAGGAATGTTACATACACAATGTCGAGTCACTTATATAAGTAGCTATATTATAAAGTGATAATGAAAATTCGATTAGTATATATGGAGCTAGACAAACATGATATCAGTAAACATTCAGTGATGAATCAGTCTAAATTTCTCAGTTGTGAAGGAAGCTAGTTTCAACCCGAATAGCTAAATGTTAGTATCTCGTACTATGAATGTGGGTGATGCAGTTTTGAATACAAGAGAGAATATCGGTTCTTTCAATATCCAAAGTATACCTTGCTAAAGAGTAATAACTACGTCGAAACCTAACTGACGAAGGGTTTCCTCTCGATTACGTTCAATCACTTAACAACAATTTAACTTTACATCCTATTTATTATTTTTAGGAGAAAAATCACTTCAATAAATTGAAAACAGTTCTAATTACCAACATAATTGTTACATATTGGTTGATTTAAGATGGGCACAGATTTCCTTCTAGTAAACATTAATTAATGACATGTGAATGATAGCAGCATACATGTTAACACCTGCTTCTTTGGAGGGATACATAATTCAGTTAAATTGTAGGATGTAAACAATTCATTTATTTAATTGTGATATTTAAGTGTGAAATGAATACTGACTATTATGAAACACGTGAATAACATGGAATGATATACGAAGATCAATTGATATTCCTCACTTCTGTAAACAATTTATCATATAAAACATGCATGTGTGTGTGTGTGTATGCACACGCTTAAGTTTACCCAGATGCTGAGGTCAGTAACATGGATACTCAGCGTTTTTCAAATGGACATCGTAATGAAACAAGAAGAAAATGAATAAATCAAACTAACCAACAATAACAACAACTACAACCACAACAACGACATAAAGAATGTGATAACTTTGATTAATGAGTTAATTAAATGTAAACTTACTCAACCAAAATGTCATGATCCATTATTCATCCTAATGATAACGATGATGATGGTGATGATGATGACGAGGATGATGTGTCCTTAGAAATGAAAAATAAAAAAATAATTTTTGAGGTCATTGAACTCCAAAAAAATTTTATAATTAAATTTTATACAGATTTCCTTATCTTATAGTAGATTGATGTACTTTATTTATAAATGAGATTCTATTGAGAATCATTCAGTAGGGGCAGATAAAGCCTCACCATGTGTAGTATCATATCACAAAGTGACCTTAATTAGACAACCATAGAATAGAACCAAGAGATGAATAGTTATTATGTCCTAGTGTGGAAATCACTTCTCAACAGTTACATCTATGACATTCAAAGGGAATGAATACAGAATCTTCAGAAAATATTTCAGACTTCTGAAGTAAGCATCTAGCGGTTTGCATTTTTAAATTCAATCCACTATAATTTAAGATGGATGTATGGAGGTAGTCGG
Organism: Schistosoma japonicum; assembly: GCA_025215515.1. NCBI lineage: Eukaryota > Metazoa > Platyhelminthes > Trematoda > Strigeidida > Schistosomatidae > Schistosoma > Schistosoma japonicum. The sequence continues at coordinate 23,681,552 of CM046065.1, forward strand.
AATGAGGTATTAAAATAGATCATTCTACGTTTATCTGACTTACAGAAATTTTATGCTGACTCTAGAATTTTAACAATCGTCAGTCAGTAAAGAACTTAAGTGCTTCGTGAGAAGGTTTATTTAATGCGAAGTTGATATTCACGACAAACAGAAGTCGACAGAATATCTCTTGTAAAAAACAGGCCTATTTCACTCCTCAGTGTTCTCGCTGTCCTCTATAGCTATCACACCCAACGCTGTAAATCATTCTTCTGTTCATTTAGTGAGCCGGTGCTGGAGAAAAGAAAGTAACATTCATTGCGAAATTCACTTCAAGTGATTGCAATTAATGCGTAATTGTATGTGTCACAGTCCCACATGTTGATTAGTATACACTAGATACAGTAGGAGTTGGGGATTTAAATGATGTCCGTTAATGAAGTTTACACTTTAATTCGCAGTACTCTTAAAGAGTACAGAAAGAAATGAATGGAAGCTTCGGATACAACATACGTTTCTAATAGCCTCAGTAAAAACCAGGGATTCAATGAGTTTGGATAGAAAAATGAACAACTATGCAGAATAAAGTAAATGTATTTTATTTCGTCAGGTTCATATCAGCTGCGTTCAGATTATAAACATTCACAGTCAAAACATTACACATAAATAACAGCCAACTTCATAAGTAATAACTTTATCGTGTGTAACAACTAAAAGCATAAATCCTACCTTCTGGAGCTGTCCAACATAGTTCATAGGAATACAAAGTTTGTCATGAAACAAGAAAAAGATGATAAGTTTCATTCTCTTGATGTTGCAATACAACGGAAGACGGACTGGACCGATTCTACTTTCAGTTTGTCATAAAAATATTTCGAATAGATTTTATCTAAATTTTCATAGTTTCTGTCTGTCCAGTTATAAAAGGTAATAGTGAGGACAATGTTTCACAGAAGAGAAATAATCCGTAGTAATTGGAAACTAAAATAAGAACTAACGAATGTTAAAAATGCCTAACAAACAGTGAATATCCACATATTTTCATCTGCGAATACGGAAAATGTGGACATAAAATGTCAAAATAAACCTAACACTAGCAAAAACCTAGTTGTATATAACTGTAATTTATAGGTGACTACAATTCAAGAACAGTCAATAGAAGATTACGACTTGTATTCACCAGAACGTATCCCACTGGCGAATTCGCATTCTTACATAAACAACATGCTATTTAATGCCACCTACCTATATATAAGTACTCACTTCACGTTACCGCCAACTGTATAAACACTCACATGTGTCTACGGAGACATTTAAGTTGGTTGAACAGGATGAATGGACAACGTCCAATTTCAAATAAAAATCCCTAGATGTCTCTGTTCAAAAGAATTAAAAGCATCAAATGGTGCGATAGAAAGACATCTAGCTGGCAACATTAAGTGTAGCTGATACTTTGAAATCCTTCAAGATAAACAACAGGTAATTTAATTACAGTCTTTTTGAATTAGCCTAAGTAATAAGAATCGAATTATTTAGACAGAATTTATGCATTAAAAAATAGTGTTAAATCCCTTCATACCATGGAAATGTTTTACTCATCTCTCTACGTCATCCTTTTTCTCTTGTTTTGGTAACGTTTTACTCATTACATCATTTTCGATCTTTGTCTTATACTGATTACATCATTTTTTAATTCTTGCAGCCTAGTAAATTTTGGTCTTTTTAACTGACTGATCTTAAATCATTTTATTGTTGTTGCTGTCATTATACATGAACGAAACAGATATCCAGTGTTCCCTGGTTTTCAGTGGTACACCAGCAACATCAATTTTTGAGGAATTCAGTCAACTATTACTAGTAACTGATTACTCCATTTTTTATTAATCCTATTTCGTTACGTAATCGGATTAAATATTTGTATGTATAATTATTTCCTTGTTACTAACTTGATTTTCGAGAATTTTCAGATGCAAATTAGATGTATGTGTATCATCATTTTTAATTATATTAACTCTGTTTAAATGTTTATTCAACTATGATTCTAAGGTATTTATCCCTAATTTGTGTCATATATGCAAGTAGTATGTTGTTGTAAATGTATAACAGCGATTATGAAGTATTATAGTTTGTGCGCAGTTGGTGAGGATGTGACAAAGTAATAAAGAATTCATGCTATTCTGCTTAGTTTTTAGGTCTTTCTTTCTTCAAGTTCATTATAGGAACTAAATATTTGAGATTATTAAACTGTTATATTGTTACTAATTGTTACGTGTGTTGATTACCAACGTCATAAAGGAAAGAACAACAATTACAAATCAATTAATCAAGATCCATTTTCTCAAATTTACAACTTTAATCAATTTAAAATTTATCATGAGTCTCGTTCAATGTTATCACTTATTTTTATTGAGGTTTCAGAAACTAGAAGGGGGGGAAAGCTTGTTCAGTACTTCTTGAATTTCAGTGACTTTACATCAGCGTGTTATTCAGTGTAGTCAAGTGATCTAAATCTAACCTTGAATAATTTAGATTGGTAATTTGTACAGAGGGTATCTTATTTAAAGCTAAATTTATCATGTTAGAGAAGAGACTTTGCGTCTTTGTCTTTTTATTCTATAGATGTTTATTATAAATGATGTCCGATGACTATTATTAGTGTTAGACATCTAATGGAATTCAGACATGTGTCACTCAGTGCAGTATTTCAGCACTTTAACATTAATTAAATGATATCGCTACATGATATATAGATATCTAAAGTAATTCAGAAGCCTGATGACATTATGTCAATGCTTCTATTAGTGATTAGTCTTTCATCAAGATAAACTATCTAGTTTGGGATTTTCTATCTATCAATATCAAGATTTATTGTAAAAACATTGATTATTATCATCAATTCAATTTAAAATTTACGAAACTAATTAGGAACGGTTGTTCGTGAAGTTTAAGACGACCAAGACCGTATACAAGTCGATCTGTGAACATGAATTTAGAAATACGAATACATCCAACTAATGAGTCTAAAATAATTAAAAACACACTGCTAGTCATATGCTAAATATGCTAAAAACTATGAAGTCGTATTTGAGAATATTTAGACTAAAATTGGAGTTATTAGCTGCTTTCATTCACAGTATTTAGTTAAGCTTTCATGTAACCTGTCTGAATAAAAGGTGTATGGATATCATTGTGCTTCCTCAAATTAAATGAACTCATAACTCAATACCAACTGAAGACTTCATAACATTCAGGACCTTCTAATAGTTACCATCTAAATTAGTACTCTGTGCATTCAACCCAAACTGATTTCATAATCATGTCAGTTTCACTGAGTTTCACAACTAGTTACAGTATCTGACTTTAGCCAATCTATGATGACTGTAAACTACAACACTTATTACAGTTAAAGGGAAAATACAACCTTTTGATACATGGTATATTCCATTACAATTTAAAAAGATTATCATTTTTTTAAAAGTCATTATGAAGCATTATCATCTGGAGAACAAATAAAAATTACGTAGTATCGGGAATTCAGATTTTCTAAGGAGTGAATAACCATAATACTCCGTGAACTCACATCATGTATCATCAAATGAGCAACGTACATTTAATTCACGGAGGTAAAATCCACTGAATTACATTATTAACTTTGTTTCGTTTAGTTCATTGGCAAAACCACTAATCATATCAGAAGTTTAACTGATATCACAGATTGTATTCGATTATTGGCTTGAAGTGTTAACGGTTTAAATTTGTTTGAGATATACTTTTGCTTATTATCTTTGCCATACAGTTGCAAGTAATTAATAGTATTCGTTATTAAAGCGAAATTATGAGGTTGGAAATCGTTCACAATCAATTGTTACCTCATGGATACGGTGAAGTTCTTTGAAGCAGGTGATTCACCTGTGTAACATTCATCGTCTTACAATACACTATTATAATTACAAAACTTCTGACTGAGTAAGTTTTTGTGTCATATCACTTAATCAGGTTTATCATATTACTTGTATAGACTGAATGCATAATGCTTTGATGTTAATTACGTTAATGAGATAATAAACAGAAAGCTATTGACAAAGGTTTTATGGCGCTTAGTACTTGTTAATGAGGTGTATTAACTACACATAGTTACTTGTTGTTGTAAATTTATTTTGTATGAATATTTCTCAGTGTCTTATGGAATATACTACTAATGACTTGTTGGGAACTTGTATGGTAGAATTTAAACAGAACAAAGAATTCGATTGTTTTCACTATTCAAATGACTGATAACTGTACAAAGGATAAATTAACAAATGAACATTGAATTTCACCTTCCCACTAAAGTACGTCATATTTAACTAACAGTAACAATGAAAAGAGATTTACTGCTTTATTCAAAATATTGAAAATACTTCAACTTTAAAAATGATATTTATTACATGTTATTTTTTATATACATAATAAATATGCTACTAATGAAGGTAGTGATGCTGATACTACAGATGATGATGACTTGAACAATAATGATGATGATAGTGATGAAGGCAAATTGTTATGATGATTGACGTTGTTCAGAACAAACTTTTATTTTTTTGTCATTCTGATCATGAGCATTGAGTAGAAACGAAATAGATCATTCGTTGATGAATGTCTTCACAGAATTTGATTGTATCACAGTTATCTTATCAATGTTCATTATGCTTCATTTGATTAGTTTCTATAATGATTCCAATTAACAGTAGTTCAAATGTACCCATTACATTCAATTAGTTTAATTAGATAGATGGAAACAGGTTGATATTTACATCTATTCAGTGTGTCTGTATTAGTGGTTAATCAAACACAATGTGTGGTCATTTAGAATAGTACTACGATAGTAATCAGAGTAGTTCAGCTTAAACTATGTTGAATTCAACTTATCATTTAAATTGTATTTCGTCATAAATTAAAAGTATTACATAATCATTATCAATGATAAACAATCTTCTTATTAATATAACCGTATTGTATAATGAGTAGGTGATAGTATTACACATTACAATTATTTGACTGAGAATGGTGCAGTGTTATGGACGCTGGAGAGAGGGGGATCACGAGTAGTATGATTTATTGTTTTGCAAGAACATAATATGAACACTTGGATTGATTGAATAGTGAATCGTTTCGATCTGAAAATTGAGAAGAAAACAAAGGTAGATCAGAGCCATTTCATAGAAACAAATCGGAAGAAATTCGCTGAGATGATGTGCTACATTTTAAATGTTCATTGTATTATAATCACCATTTTTGGTTGGTTTCACATTCATTTAGCAATGTCTACTGTATATTAGACCGCAATTTTCATTACATATTTCATAAGGATGCATAATTCTCCCTACTTTATGCCTTTGATCTTTCACGTCGGTATACTCTACACTGAAATATTCAAAGAAGTCAGATGTAAGTTACACTAAAATACACCATTCATCCGATAAAATGAATGAAAAATTGGCCTAAAATTCTGGAATAAAAAACAGTCGAAATAGTTGTTGTATCAGTAAACAGCTAACTGATCTTGTACAGCCTTTATTGATATAAACTGCTAATTATCTACATGCGAAATACTTAATATACACATAAAGTTAATTCCAGCTCTTATCTTTCATCTCCATAAAGTTGACAACTAAACGTGTGATCGAAATGCACAGGATGAGTCAATCTCATATCAATACTGTTTTCTGCTTTAAATTATACAAAATGTCACTAAATCTTTTCAACTACTCATGATTACTTACCATCAATTGTCAATCTCACTGAAACGACTATGTCGATTTGAGTATCACAACATACAAAAATGTGTACATTTCAACATTCGATGAATAATAATCAGGAATTTGTACATGATGTGGACGATTTGACAGGTTTATTCACAGGGAACATCTCTGTGAATGAAAAGTAAACAAAATGCACAATAATTAACTCTATTTGCAATGTAGATATTCTCATATAATTGTATCACTGAATGACACAATATGAACATTATGTGGAAGAGTTGAATGATTCGACTGAATCGGGGTATCGATGAGTGTTAAACATCACAAAACCCAAATGAACTACTGTTTCCCTCTGATAGCATTCAACGTCAAGTGAATAAAGTGGGAGTAATTGATAAAATATTTGTGTTATTTGCACAACAAATTAACACGTGTTTTAATTCAGTAAACATTCAACTAACTGAAATCGTATAGAAATGTTCTACCCTGACTATGATTATCACATCTGAAATAAGCATTCTAATTACTCTGCGAGAAATGCAATGAAAGTTGAGTAATTCAGAAACTAACAGTTGAGAAATTCTTAGTAAAATGTTATTCGAATTAAAAGATAATCTATGCATTTCAGAATCTAATCACTCTCACTCACTGCATCAACCTGACTGTTGAGTGATTCCAACTGAAATGAGTTTGTCACATATGGAGTGAGTGGGAATACCTTCATTGAGCTATTTCGACAGTGTCCTGCACACAATATTTGATATAACAACCAACTTCAATCACACACTACTCCAGTATGGGAATGAGTAGTAGTTAAACATGAATCATCTATCTTATTACTAGAGTGAGATATAAACAAGTATGCATCTGTATATGAAACATAATGACAAAGACGAATAACAGTTGTGTTAACTCACCAGTCAATTTCAGTTGTTTCAAATTAAGTCTCCTCGATGTCAATGTGTAGGTAAATGATTCCTTCCCAGAATACAAATTATTTGTCCATTTCTCAATACGATTCAATTCATTTAGATATGGAGTACTGAATGAATGATCTGGTGATTTGTTTTGTAATGGAGAGAAACAACAAGTTGCATGTATGCAACTTCTGGTCAGTGAGTATTCATCGAAATGTTTATTTTGTATTCGATCACCTTTTCCCTCACTTTTACTTCGAATGTGTTCATTAGGGTGATATTTAGAAGTTCTTCTATTTGTCGACTCAGAGTAATTGTCAACATTCCTACTTCGTGAACGACATGGGGATGATGTTTGAGAGGTGGATATTAATGGAGATGACTTTTGTGGTGTGAGTAATTCAGGTGAATTGTTGACATTAATCAAGCGATGTTTTGTGATGGATTTGTGTGGAGTATTTGGTGGTACTGGATATCGATGTTGATGTGATTGGAGTAAATAACTGTCTGAGTGATATCTAGTTTTCAAATAGAATGTTGGTATATAGTCCAATGTGTTGTCCAGCTGTTCCCAATGCCATGTTTTTTTATGTATTGTGTGTTGTTGTGTATGTTGATGGTGTTGATTCTCTTGATCATTCTCTTGAATATGACAATTGATGTGATCAATGGGTGTTATGAAATTCCAATCGAGATTATATTTTAAACAGAATTTTTGAAGATTTCTTTGACAAACTAATTGGAATGTTTGTTGACATTGTTCATTGATAATTGAATGATTAGTTGTTGTTGTTGTGGTGGTTGTTGTGTTGCTGAGGTTGTTTTTGTTGTTATCACAATCGCCATCATGTGATTTATTGAGTGATCTGTTTTCTAATGGTTGAAATAAACATCGTGAATGTTTAATTGTCATTGTTTGCTTTATGATTTTTCAATAAAGAGAACTTGTTAACTAATAAGTCAACAACTGAATAATTTTTATTTTAACTTTTTTCTAAATTATGATTGGTTAACTTATAATTAAATTGAAACTGCAATTTATTTAGGAAATGAAAATTATTACCTTAAGTTAGAAATAGATTGAGAAGTATCTTTGACACATTGATTCACACCTCCAAAACATTCTATTTTCGTTGAACCAACTAGATCAATTTTATTGTATTCGTTGACTTTGTCCTGTGATTGGTTAGGTAAAATTTAAACATCAGTCTAGTGGTGTAGAGGGTTAAGTGTTTATATGAGGAACTGAATACTGCGTGTTAAATTCCTTGGTAAACTCAAAGATGCACACTGATGAGGTGTCCCATACTGGAATGACACAACTCTCTAATATTCACTGGTTTTTAGTGGTACCCAAACAACATTAATGTCTGATGAACATAAGCATTTAATTGTTACTGTAAACTTAGAATTAATGCATATTAACGTATATCATGAATAGATCCGTAGAATTCCCTCTTTTTTCACTACCCTAACCTTAATAAAACTTCCGAAGTTATTCTGTAGGAGAGGAACAAATATGATTAATAGTTTGCTCGAGTATATGCCAGTGAATAATAAATTCTAAATGCTGCCAAACAGTATGGTTATGCCATATATTTTAAAGTAAGTTAAATGTAGAATTTCTTATAGGTTGGAGGAATAGTTGGTGGAAAACCCTATCATTCTACTTGGGAGTTGTATCATAAGAGTATACCTACAATCTTTTTGGAACTGTTGCTAAATGTAGAATTCAGATCTGTATCAAAAAGTTTCAAGCCAGAAATGTGATCGACGACCTATTCGATAAGTGTCTGACTTCCTGTTAGACTAAGATACTTGTATTAATTGTTTACTGAAGAATATTAATGAAGTTCCTTGAATACAGTAGTAGTCACCAGTATAAAATGTTAACTGATGGCTTAGAAACTATGTCTTCAAATTGATAATCTACCCTCTGTTACCCAACCCAGTAGATACTTTAATAAAGCTCATAAAAACTTTATCAACATTTACTACATTTACAACAACACACACTTGTTTAATCTATATTTCTATACTACTTAAAACTATCTTGAATGTCTAAAGACGTCATTGTAATCAGTTGCTTCAACGTCCTACACACATAGCACTTTCACGACAGTCAATCATTAATAAATTTGCTTACAATCTAAAAATGAAAAGTTCATTCAGTGTTTACATCAAGATCTTGGAAAACCAGGAGTGTAACTGACGAGTCAAAAGAGACAACTATTTGGGATTGGTATAAATGCCTTTTGGATGCATTGATCCTACACTCTTTAAACCTTATTACCAGGGAAGTCAATTAATGAAAAAAGGTATAAATATCTTAGGGTGAATATTTCTAACACCATCTTATCGTTATGAGATGTAGGTTCTGTGAGAAAAACACTTTACTCCTACCATATCCTTGTACAGTTGATAATACGACTCTATCCTCAGATCTTTAATTGTGTGCATTTTATTCATTCTTGCATTCAGCCACAACCGCAGAGTAATAAGACTTAAAGAGGTAAGTGTTTCATCCAGTAACGCACCTACAACAACTCTTAAAACATCCTTGAGACGTCTACGATATTGAGTGGTTACTGATCGTAAGGGTTTATATGTTTCATATATCTGAGAAACTGCTTTGTAGGCTAACGATTATCGACAAGCCGTTTCAAATAAGTATATAAAGTTTCTTTTAGTCAGAGTGAGGAGTGAATAGAGTGGCCCAACTATGGCGCGTGTAGAGCAGTCACTCACCGATGACATTTGACAAAACAACTCGACATCAAAAATTGTAGCACGATAGAATTTAGTTACTTCCGTTTATCACAGATCGATGTTGGCTGAGTACCACTGAAAACTGAGAAACATCGAACAGCTGTTTCATTCAGGTATGGGATTCTCTGCAGTATGCCCCCTTGATTCCGCCAAGTAGTCGCACTTAAGGCCATCAAGTATTATGGCAAACACTTAGTCATCCGCACCACTTGACAAGTGTTCAATGGTAGAATCCCTACTTTCATCAATTTGTGGTATAGTTGGACGATGGGTGGGAGGACACTAGTGAAGAGCAGATATGCAGTTCACCATAGTTTTTAGGAGTACATAACCGGCGTTGACAATGTAAAGAATCTAAATAACTAAACTTAACTCGATAAAACCACCTCAACTTGGTTGGTGACTAGTTTCAACATGATTGTTCACATTATTCATTTGAGACAAGTGACAATTGAAAAAATTTATCATTGAATGTAGTAAAGAAAAGTAATTGAATTTAAATTGACCTGATATTCACTTCAAACACACATGAACACATAAATTTACACTAGGAAATAGAAATGGAGTGACACTTTTACACTAATAAGCATCAAGTATGCTGTTGACAATTCTTTGAAGTAATTACCATTCAAAAGAAAGAAAAAAAATGTTCTTCCTTTAAAGTTGATAGGCTTTACTGAATAGTTAACTTGTGATGAATAGAGGTAAACATAAGAATGTTAATGAACAATAGGTTATCTATATAAATGTATATTTGTGTATGTATGTGTATGTTTGCATATAAATGTAACATTGATGGAAAACAACAGTAATTATCAATAAAGTTTGACATTAGCTAAAGATACTACTGAAAACAATGGTATGGATTAAAGTTATTTTATGTTAAATTAAAACAATTTCGGTAATATATACATGGCACTACTTAGTGAACTAAACTCAAGAGGTTTATATTTCATAAACAATAAGTTGTAATCTAGTAGTTCATAGGTTGTCTACCGATATCTTTAAGGACGGTGGTACAGTTTTAGCTGGTAGGTTGACTAATATATTAGCCAACGTCTGGAAACTGAAATTGATTCCATCTGATTGGTCTCGCACACTGATCGTTCCAATTTACAAACAGGAAAATAAATCCTCTTGTGATAACCACAGAGGAATCAGTTTGACTAATACAGTATCTAAAATATTTTCCGCTATAATCATTCGGCGTTTATTCAACATTAGAGAACGACAGATTCAGGAAAATCAGGCTAGTTTCAAACCAGCCTAAACGTGGCTGCATTGATCAAATATTCACACTTCACTAGATGTTCGAACATAGATATATGTATCAACGTTCGTCTATAGTTGTATTCCATGACTTGAAAGCACATTTTGACTCGATAGACCGTGAAGTCTTGTGGCAATATTTGTCATTAAAAGGCGTACCTCAAAAGTGTGTAAACCTTATAAAGGCTCTCTACTCGGTCACCACTGATCAAGTCAGAGCATATGGCGAATGGTCACGCGAAATATCATCCTCAAGTGGGATTCGTCAGGGTTGCCCCTTATCCCATCTTTATTTAATCCCGTTATAGATATACTAACAGGAGTCTCAATCACTTATTCTAACTCCTCAGAAATTCAATCTTCTTCCAAAACATCTACTCGTCGACTTAGAATACGCAGACGATATAGTCCTATTCGGTGAATACGATGATAGTATACAGAGTCTCCTGATCACCTTGAATAACAATGTAAGCATATTCGAGATGCACTTCTCTCCTTCTAAATGCAGAATATTGCTCCAGGACTAGCCTGCTTCTCCCCCTTGATTAATGATAGGGAGTGGAGTAATTGAATGCGTTGACCACTTCACTTATTTCGGAAATCTCATCATCTCGCTGGGTCGGTGTTGGACGAAATCTCAGCACGGATTCTAAAAGCCTGACTGGCATTCACTAAGTTACGCCACCCGTAACTCAGGCGAGATATTTGCCTCTTAACGAAACGCTTGGTGTACTGCGCGGAATTCCTCGCCGTTTCAACATATGTCTGCAAAACATGGGTCCTGGAAACCTAGGATATGCGTTGATTTCAGGTATTTGACGATGGAAATCTTCGTAACATCGCTCGTATATCATGAAACAGTAGAATAAATAATATGGAGGCTGCGATTCTTGTAGTCTGTGTTATTTTACTAAAGATTCCTATGGTAAAGAAAAATCTTGTTTTTTAGCGATACAGAAAGCTATACCTGAACATAGACAAGGGTACTTATACTAACTACTATTAGTAACTATTAACGCTTTCCACTTCCCCTACTAATTGAGCAATAACTTTGATTCTTTCTAACTTCACTAATCGCCCTCAAAGCCATTTCCAACGAAATCTCTTAATACTAAATCATATTCTAACAATGAATCCAAATTTTTAATAAAATTTCTAATTCAAAATACTACTTGTTGCTATAGTTCATTCCGTAAGCGCCTATTGAAACTTACGCAATGGTTGTCAACACTTGAGGTCTTGATTCTAGTTTATGAGGTTGTAGAAATCAATTTTACTCCTTAATTTACAACTCCATAATACATCGTTTTAGTTCTCAGTCACTGAAGTATACGAAAAGATGTACAAATCTCATAAAATACTACAATGCCAAATTCATTCACCAATGAAAGGAATTCATGATTTGACAATTTATAGGTGGATAGTTTTGAAATTTAGTGAGGTCATTCTTAAAAACACTTTCTGTTAAGTTATAAATGTGTGTAGGTCTTCCTCCATGATGTTAGCTTGTAATCGTTTTTTTATAACTTTCCGTGAACTAATTCTTTCTCCCTCTACCTTATATTAAATGTCTACACATTTTTGCTTACCACCATTAAATTAGCTACTGCTAATAATAATTTGGTATTTATCTTAACGTGCTACTGAAATATGACAACTTGGATCGTTGCGTATGTATGCAAGGCTCTATGCTGTGTAGAGAAATAGTCACATGCACAATAAATCTTCAATCTTTTCTATTAGGAAAACACGAAGATGAACACTTAGAATGTTTCATTTATTGTATACAAAATCTAACTGTTATTGTCTAAGGTTTATTGTTTAGTAAGAAATAGTTGATTACATCTGATGATTGAATTCCAAAAAATTTTAGAAGATATTACTCATATTTCAATCAATTTTTAATGAAATATCCCGGCGTTAGAAACAGTATTCACCTCTGTTATTTAATCAATCTTGATGTACATTTCTCCAAATCTAAGAAGAATACACTACACCCTTTGATAAGTAGATCCTATCATTTCATTGAAATGCATTCAACTACGACTACTCTTGCACTTCTGTTCATTTGATGGATAAATTCTACATTTTAATAATCGATTAACGACAAGAAGTTTATTGTAAGTCCTTAATTTCATTACATTTGTATTTTTCGTCAAGGATATTGAACTCTTTTATGTTGAACTTATTTTCATAATACAGTGTTCTGGGTAAAAAGTATACGTTGTATCCAGAATATTGTGTTATAAATTAGTAGAGAAATGATCGTAGCTCCATGATTTAATACTTACAGTGAACAATGAAACTGCCCTGAATCGCATTAGTAACTATCCAAAGTTCAACAGCGTAAAGATAATACATTTGTTTGTTTGATTTTCTCCAACATTGTTCTTGAATTTCTATGTTTTTATTGATTCCCACTTCTTCTTTATAGTTTATTGGTACTACCGATGATGATATATAGGCTTTCGACTCACAACTAATGCACCTATAGTTGCCCATGTTCATCATACATTGATATTAGTTGGGCACCACTGAAAACCGAGGAGTATTGAATAGTTGTTTTATATTGAAGTTGTATTGCAGCATTAAACTCTTCACAAGTATGCATCCGCGAACTCAGTAAAGAATCGAATAGAGGATTGTGACTGTTTGAGCCCACTTATGTCAGGAGTGTGACAGTTATCACCAGTGACGATGAATAACCATCTCGCTATGCTACAAATTCATAGAAGCGGGAATTTTACCACTAGACATTGGTCCATTGATGCAGATGACTAAGTATTCGGCTTGAGAAGTAAAGGTCCTAGGTTCGATTTCATATCAGAATCAACAGTGCCCACTGTTGATGAGTCACATATTATAATGAAACGACCATCGAGTTCTTCTTGATTTTAAGTAGTCCCCAACCAACATTAACCTGCGATAAATACAAAGAAATAGAATTATTATCTAACTCCGTAAAAACATCACAATCTAATGCTTTTTTGTTGATTATTATTTTTCATCAATTTACCTAAAATTAACAACTCCGTGTATTTTACACGGTCAGGCAACATAATATCTGGGATTTCTGTGTGTTGTATCACTAAGAGAGACTGTTGCCAGATTTTTCTATTGATTACATCTATGAGTTGTATTGTTGTATTATTTGTTTTTCACATCAATGAATAAATCAATTTAGTAATATAAAATATCCATTGAGATAAACAATTTTTTTCCGTTTCTAAAATTGTTTTTGATGGTCATGACATTTTCCCTCCTTTCTCGTGGTATATTTTTGATTTAGAAATAAACTAAAGACCACACTAAAGTGATGCTGATACAGAAGAGGAGAAGGAGGAGAAGGAGAAAGAAGAAGAAGAAGAAAAGAGCAAGAATAATCTGCCTCAAACTTGATACATTTATGATCATAAACTAAAGAGACTTAATCTATGAAATGTTATTATGAAGTATGTGTAGAGTGTGATAGTTTTACTGGGATTCATCTAAAGTCATAATAATGAATTCATGATAATTCCGGCAATCGTAAAATATACCTGTATCCTAATATTAATATTCACAATGGCATGTTAATCTATTTATCACCTAGTGAATAAGTATACTTGATCAGTAGATACAATATGGAAGTAAGAAATGTGTTCAACATTATGAAATATCCATTCAGGGTTCAACTCATGTCTATGAAGAACAATCAAATTCAGTCATAAATGTCAACAACGAGATAATGGAAATCTGAGAATAAAATAACTAACCATTCACTAAAAGCATCTGATGAATCAGTGGGAACTCAGAAAGCATTGATCACCTAATTTCCTGCAGTTTGAAGCTCTCATAAAATGCAAACCTATAACAATTATGTTCAGTTTATTTGTAAATTAATGTTTGTACATAAGATTAGCGAGAAAACATGAGTATGGTACTCTCATCTTGCGAATATAAACTTTCGTGTTAAGAAACACTACATGACCTAAGTCGCGCACTAGTCAGTAAATGGTATCGTCAGTCTTGAGTAAACATACAAGTCGTATGAACTTCGGAGCCAACTCGCACGACTTGACAATATGATAGATTACCTGAAGGCTTTTGATAGTTTTCTCTAGTTGATGGTAAGGACGTTATACAGTCTGGTATAGAAAAGTTCATAAAATTCTTAATCAAAAAAATAACGATAAACGCAACTTTATCATCAATTATTTATGTTGAATGAATATGTTACAGATTAATGTCGGCAGAGTACCATTGAAAACCAAGGAACACTGGACAGCTGTTTCGTTTTAGTGTGGAACTACTCAGCAGTGCACACCCAAGATCCTACACCAGGAGCTTCAAGTTGACGGTAAACACCCAACCATCTGCACCACTGGGTCGGCATTCAATAGTAGAATTCCCACTCCCATCAATTTGTAATCAAAAATCACCATCATAATTGAATTATTTATATCCTTACGTAGTGAATAATGAAAAAATCAAATCAAAAATTGTTTCAGATTTTAAATGTTTGCGTAATTGTCAAAAATTCAAATTGAAG
Organism: Schistosoma japonicum; assembly: GCA_025215515.1. Taxonomy (NCBI): domain Eukaryota; kingdom Metazoa; phylum Platyhelminthes; class Trematoda; order Strigeidida; family Schistosomatidae; genus Schistosoma; species Schistosoma japonicum. The sequence goes on from CM046065.1 coordinate 23,696,758, forward strand.
TAATCTTAAGAATGTTGCAGAATTTTGAGAAGCATTGCACTTAGATCAGTAAACACATCGGCACGGATCAGATCTATCAGCCAATATTAATAGTTAATCAGTCACACATTTGAACATTAACTGCACAAGTTAACTAACAAGAATAAAAGGAGTAATGAAGGCAGCAAAACTTATGAAAACGAACAATCACCAACAATGCCATGATAAAGAATTGATTTTATAACAAATTTCCCATTAATTAATTATATTCTATCCTGAACATTAAACAGTGAACAACTGCAGTTACCTGAAACAATTTAGGATCATTAAAACAATTGTTATTTATACTATTCTATTCTCTAAACCATGGTAAAATTGGAATAATGACAGTTTAAGTCCTTGGAAGTTGATAATGTACCGTTATGCAAAGTCCAAAGAATAGTCTGGTGAAACAAGGAAGTGGTTCCATTTGTATAATTTTAAAAAATGGAATCAGGTAAAATATATCTTATCAGATCAACTCATAACTCTTTATTAGTATGTTACTATGGTCAAGTAAAATGAGGTTTCGTATAAGGTACTAATTTTAGTTAGACATTGGCTGAAAGACAGGAAGCACGGGATATCTATTTCATTCTAGTATGGGAGTCATCGACAGAGCATTCCTACCATCCACTGGGAACAAAACGTATAACATTCAGGCTTCCGGCTGGCTACTTAATTATCCCACCATAGTGATAGCATCTATTTCTAGCTTGAGCTTATTAGTGATATATTGCTAAACAAGTATCTATTACCGTTTGTAGTATTTATATTATGTCTGAAATTGCTAAACTCCTATTGGTCAATACTTCATACAGCAGCTAGAGGATTACCTCCTGAAATCAACAATTAGCAAGTATGTGACGATTGCTACTAGTGGGTGTTGTGAAATCGTTGAATACGAAATCCCTGTCACTACAATTTTCAGTGGTTTTCTAACCGATGTCAATTCATGATACGTAAATTTAAATCGAACAACCTCTACTGTACTATTAATTAACGAAATGAAATGAAAATTGTACAATCCTTTGTATATTCACTGAATGACCGGATCTTAATATGAAATTTTTGAACAGGTCATACAGGACACCATAAATTGAAGCGAACAACAAATGACTAAAATACAGATCGACATTAAAAGTATGTAAATACACGAAAAGTAGCCTTCCACTTATTAAATAAATTACGCTCCTGGTGTTCATACTACTTATTATTGACGACAACAGTAACGTACTTATCACATAAGTTTATCAGAAATTTATGTAGACAATAAATTCACCTTTTCTTGTCTACATCAGATAACTCATTTATGACATTCTGTAATGCTTAGTTATGTTACAGAGAATACAATAACATGCCAATACACATATCGATATAATCAACGTCATTTTCTGACTAAATCACTTATCAAGTTTAGAAATAAGAAGGGAAATATTATGTAATACAATAGAAGGATTCATTCAACCGAGTGGATAAACACATTAATGAATCTATGCATAATCATGATACATACATTGATAAACACTTATAAACAATATTTTTCTATTGATATATCGCTTCCATATTAGTTGCTATGTGAAATATATGTTGAAAGAATATAACATTACATTGTAGAATGACATTTAACGAATAAGCAGTATGACTTGTTTGATATCTGTACACATTTATATGTAACTAGGAGGTCGAAATATTGATGAATATATATATATATATAACCTTCTTTTAAAACATGATTATTTTTAAAAAAATTATTATCAAGATCACCATGAGGTTTTATAACATGGAATAGCCTTGGATATACAAATAATGGAAACCAAGATGCACTAAGCAACTTCGACTTTGTAGCATGGGACTTGTTAGCTGTATCTATCCACAACCACATCAAGGACAAAACCTAAGACTACTAGACTTCACCAAGGTATATACTTTGAATAAATGAAAAATAGGCACGGAAAAAATGAGAATATCTTTCAGCGAAAGGTCTACATTTTGACTACATCTCTTCCTATACGAATCCAAAGAATTTGCGGTCATGAAACAGTAAATGAAGAAACAAACACTTAAGAAAATGTTTGTTATAAATTGATATCCACCTAAGTTCATTCAACAGAACATAAAGCGGAAACTTCCGAAAATTCCAGAAGTCTTCATACCTCCTAAAATACTTCAGGTTAAATAATTGATTTCAACAGTTAAGAAAGCTGTAGGTATCCTAAAGAAGATTTCTAATTCACTTAACAGAACGTTATTTGCAGCTACCTGAAGATTACTATTAGCCTATCCGTCCCTTGTTCAACGACAACCTAAAGTGCAAACTGCGTCGTCTGATCAGCTTCTATATGTATTTGTGAGTGTCCTTGTTCATATGAAGCACATCATACAAGTCGTTTGATGAGGATTCTAATCCAAAAATCTTCACTGAACATTATCCACATGATTAAGAAGACGTGCTAGTAGAACCATTAGATCAATTAATAGACATTTCGCAAGCACAGGTCACTCGATTAAAGCCGTTGATTTTTTATTACCATGTGTAAAATCAGAAATAACTTATGAAGGACAATAACAGTTCAGCCTGAACTACTAAAGTCGAAATTATGAATCTAAATGAAATTTGTTCAATCTCTACTTGTTTCTTTGTCTTAAACTTAAAAATAACCATTTTCTTCAAACATCATTGCTACTTTTTCCCTCTCGCCTTATTGAAATTATTGTTTCTATGTTCACTTACTTAATCGTCATTAATAATAATTATTAATTATTGTTATGAAAGATACAGCATTGAAGGTAAAAGGAACAGTTTCTCTGGAACATAATCACGTATTTTCATGAGGATATACATCGCGACTACATCTGATGTCAAAGATATGACATTGGTAAATAGAACTAGTCACATTCCTGTCATTATAACTCAAGAATTATCCTCCTGCAATTCATCCAGTAGTAAATAGACGATGAATAGTAATTGCAAAGTGTTGTGGCGATTCATCATTTTTAGGTTTAATATGACAATTGTTAGAAACAAGTAAATATTGAATTAGTTGGTTAAAGGGTTAAGTGCAAATCATAGAGGTTCTAAGTTAAATCATTTATAGGATCATCAAGGCAAAAATACCCCCAAATAATTCATGGCTTTAATTAGTTATCCAAATGTGACCAGTTCATGATATGAAATTTCAAATTCAACAATCATTACAGTATACAGAAATTGACAAAAATGTCTAATTCATTTTGTTTTGTTTAGAATGTGACAGTGAAGTGAATAGATCACATGTTGAAACTAGTTGAGCTACTACTTGTATTCATTGTTAGCAACATTCAATAGATATTTACATCCATTTGATTTATTGGCATCATTTAGATCGTGCCAATAAAATTCAATGGAATTTTCTTTCTTCACCTTACTCTATTCAACAATCAACTGAAATTAAACAACACAGTGAAACTACTAAACATTGTACAGTAACATTAAATAGAAGCATGAAGTTAATTGTTGTCAAGTTTCTTTTCTTCTTTCTTCTCATTAATTCATTTTATTATTAACTGTTATTGTTTTAAAGTGAATAATGTAAACAAAAACCAACAGGTTGACACATAATTAAAGTGTAGTTATTTACAAAATGTAATGCATTCAACAAGTACTTATTACATACAATATATTCCATTCCTCTTCTCCCTCCCTGCCTCCCCCACACACCACCTTGAACAACGTTAAAACGATAAGGTCTACTAAGATGAATTTGTATCTTCCTGTTGGTTTGTTATGAATTGAAGCTTCTGTTGCTATATGTGCATCCTGACTGGATTGCGTTGACATTGCTGTTAATCACAAGTATTATTTAAGTTGGATTATGACTGACAAGCAGAATCTAGAAGGCACGTTTCATTCTATTCGGGACTTGTCGACTAGATGTGCCATGTATACTCAATGTTAATGTCCCAAATAGGACTGAAACGTGCTTTCTGGATTCCACTTGCAAATCACAATCGAACTTAAATAATAAAATTAATGGAATAGAATGAATTCATTCATTGTTACTTATCAGCTCCCAACTACTTGAATTAACAATGACTATTCTATTATTAACAATCTATATACTTTCAGTCGATCGACGACTTTGATTTCAATGTAGAAACCTAAAAATTATGAAGATATAAAGTGAATAACAAATATTTAACGAAAATAGTAAAAGTAGTAAACAATCGAAAGGTATTTATACATGTAATTAAATGAAGACAGTATGATTTCATGGGTACTAGTAACCAAGATTAATTATTTAGAACAAAGTTGATGTAAAGATATTTCAAACTGATGCTAATTAATAATTGTCAATTGAATAAATGAAAGAAAAAAAGTTTTACCATCTAAACACGTTTTGTGAACGTCTACTATGACATGTAGAGGCTAACTAAATTTTTCTTTCTCCATACAGAGATCAAACTGAATGTATCTGATAGATTTTGCAAGAAAATGTGGTGTATTATGTTTATTGATAATATTTTTTTAAGATTTAAAGGCATCAAAATGTTTCTTATCAGTTAAACATTTACTTATTGCACTCGGGAATATCTTGTCTTTAGATTTCACAAAGCTTAGTAGAGGCACTTCATTGAAACTTACCTATTTAATTGTTACAATAATTACATATAAAGTGATAAATTCAGACGGATGTTGGTCAACATTCGTTGGGTTTAATGAACAAATAAAAATAACTGGAACTACAGGGAAACCCGAAAAGTAAAAGGGTATTTATTCAACTAGTATTTAAAGGAGATCAAGTAACCAACCAATTCAATCATAGACTTAGAACGACCATCAAACAAACATTCCCTGCTGCCAAACTATTGACGCTCTACAAAACATGATGTTTAATAATTCAAACAAAAGTTGATAAATATCCGTCTCACGTCACCTCCAATTGTATTTCCCAGTTTACATGTACTTGCAAAAGCAGGTACATTGGAAGGAAAGAAAGACGAGCCAATTTATGATTTATCGAACATATCCCAAAGAAATTGTGCTTGAAAGATGTAACCACTTTTAGAAGTTCAATTACGAGTCATTTGGTAGACACGGGATATGAGGTCGATGTAACAAATGCATTTGAAACCGCCAATAAACAACATAAATTGATTCTATTAAAATTTGCTGAGGCTATTGCAATTCGAAGATTAAAACCTAACCTTTGTGTTCAAAAGGAATCAGTAGTTAATCTTCAATTGCCCTGGTAGCATTAGATCGATGATCAGATAAACAGTTCAATTAACAAAATCAATTGCATGTATGTAGCTGATGAGGATGCGACGAAATACATTGAATTCAATGTATTCTGCAAATTTTGTCGTTCTGGCATTATTCAAATAACCATTGAAGTTTCAATATTGATCTGTTCAATTTTCGATTTCTGAATATCAGTTTTCTCATTTGTACTATTATCCGATTCATTTTATGATCAGATTCTATATAGTTGAGTTGATCATTATGTTCATGTTCTAATGTAAATTTAATGTTTTCATGTATGCTGTTTAATTATTGAAATAAATCACAAGTATGAACTATTGCCTTGTTACTAACGCTAAATGTTGTACAGTTTATGTATCTTCACAATATGCTGAAATCACAAGTTCACGTCTAAGCTTCGTCTATTCAAAATAACGCATATACCATTCAATAGTTTACTATTTTCGTTAAATATCCGTTATTCATTTTCTACCTTTTATGATCTTTCTATTTCTGTCTTGAAACCGATATTTTCGATTAGTTAAGGTATATAATTTTTCACTGATAATAATAATAATAACTATAAATTCAAGTCGTTTTCAGCTGATGAGCAGCCACGAATGAATTCATACTACACTATAAGTCTAGTTATTCTAACGTTATTCAAACATGTTTCTACTGTTCACAAGTGCGAACAAGAGAAAACTAAGACCAAAGGGATAAAATATTTCAACTGCAAAATTATTTATCATCTGCGTACATTCGGTGTACATGATGTAAACATTCCGTAATCTCTCAAGTTGAACAATATACACAGGACTTCTGATCTATTATGCTGTGATGTAACCTCTGCTCACAAATGATTGCGTTATCTAAGACATTTATTGTCAGAATTCTGTTTTCATGGTCTTTTTAATTACGTCGTTTCTAGAAATTCCATAATTATTGTGCATTTATTGGTCCACACCTATACATCAACGGAAAACTTATTCAATACTTGCCTGATACAATGTAATAGTGAGGGAACAGCCGTTTTGTTTGGAATTCCAGATAATGACTAACGTTATGAAATTTTTGAATTTCTGAACTGTGACTTATGATGTAATCCAACATACGCTTTACGACCTAATTGTAATTCTTCCCTCACAAACACTGACATCAGCAATAGAAAAATGAAAGTTGACAAGATAATTATTATCTAACGTGTTGTAATTTGAAGAGAAATATACTGATCTCAAATTTAAATCTGACAAACAAAACTAGGCATACAAGTACACTCATCACACCACAACCATACAATGTGCAAAAACAAGCATCTTTAATACTATTCGTTCTGTATAATCTATTTATTTCTGCAAAAAATGAACTATGCATACAGATATTCCTTCAGGATCTACATATACATACCACCGTCGAATAATATCAGCAACAGAAATGCATAACTTATCCTTCATTTGGATGTTTGAAATACTTGATGAGAACTAACAAAACATAATTAACTCATGATATTTTACTTGATATCTGTATTACGACTCTATTGAAAAAATGATAATAATACAGTACATTCATTTTTTAAATGCATTATAATAATTCATTCATTTAAATAATTCTACTATTATTGTTTCAGTTGGTTTGTAACTGGCAAGTGGAAATTAGGAGGCACGTTTCATCCTGTTTGAGACTAGTCTGCTGGATGTATCCGGATGTGACTGTGGGGAATCAAGTAGCTTAGTAGTGAACGCAGTGGCACTTGACAAAGAACGAACATGAGTCCGAATCCCGGTGTAGAACATCGACATTAAGATGAAGGTGCATCCACCCGACGAGTCCCAAGCAGGACGAAACATGGGTCCTAGATTACGCTTGCCAGTCACAATCCAACTCAAACAATACTTGTGTACTACCGCTATATCCAGGCTATCCGTTAAGGAAGTACATATGCAATGAAGGCTAACCAGTTTCAGTCCATAATAAATCAGTGGTAAGATCTGAATATATTCGAGTTCTACTATAAGTTGTCTGTATTTATTGTAGACTGTTCTTTGTTTGTTACAATCAAAGCAAGGGAGCCCTGGATGGCTATTTTGTCCATTTATGGAGTTCCTTACCGGTAATCATCCTTGATTCAAACATCAGTTTATGACAAATCCAAACACCTAAACTTAATATCTGCATTCACAGAACTACTTCAGCCAAATTACAATAATCTTCTTACTGTTGAGTAACATCAGACTGTTCCTGAAGTTTTGGCGTAAAGCGTAGCTGCCAGAGTTTAGACCTGTCGAGTGTGAGACAGTCATCACTAATGACAATGTTTGATCGTTGGGCTATATTACGAATTGATAGAAGCGAGAACACCACAAATAGACGCCGATCCAATAATTCGAAAAGCTTAGTGTTCGCCAACCTGAAGGCCTTGAGGTGAATTGCCTGTTAGAATCGTGGGTGCTCACTGCTGAGGAGTTCTATACTAGAATAAAATAGATGTCCAGTGCTCCCTGATTTTCAGCGGTATCCAACTATCATCGACCTGTGACGAATGCAAGCAATTAGACTTACTACCTATCTCTACAAAACCACTTCAATTCACCTCTAATATTAGTTGTGAAATAGTTTGGATTGCGCATTGATCTTAATTAGATGATTAATAAAAACTAATGAATTACAAAAGGATTTTGGTGTCTTAATTTGGTTACTCAACATTATCGGCGTTTAAACTGATAGTAAAAATTGTAGCACCCTACTTAAACCTCACACATTTCCGATTACAAACATTCATCAATGCTATTAGTGACACTTACAATTACGTTTGAACAGTCATATAGCATCGTGAATCAAATGAAATTCTAAATAGGCGACAGTAAATGCTGACTAACTGCTGTAAAGTTGATACTCATGTCACTGTATAGAGTTATGAATGATCACTACCGAAGAACTATTTTACAGAATAAAAATCCTATTTAGTGCTTTCTGATCACTCTCACTGATGTTAATCATTACCTTTATAGAACTCTTTTATGAATCTGTCTAATTTTCCATAAATATTGTGCTTATGTATGTACTTGGACAGAAGATAACAGTTGTTTATAATTTCAGTTGACCTGTGGCTGGCATTTGAAATCCACGACTCACGTTCCGTTCTATTTAGGACTTGTCAGTTGGATGTATCTGTATCTCAGTTGTGATGTTTACACTGGAGCCCGAACTCAAATCATTTCGCGATAAACGCTACTGCTCTTGATACTAGGCTATAAAGTCCATATATTTATAATTCGAATGTGTTTGAATCTTCCCGTTGATTTGATATGGCCACAATTCAACTTAAATCATACTTATGAACCAACGGTTTTTTGAGGTCATCCACTCAGGATGCACATATAGCAACAAAGATTGACCAATTACAGCTTCTACCAAATCAATAAGGAGATTTAAACATCCTCAAATTATATTGCCATTTATAATAGAACTTTCATATTATTTCTCTTCATCTCATTCATTTCTTTATTTGTCTCAACATACTTCATTCATTTTGATTATGTATAGTTTAATTAAATTATTGGATGCTTAATTTGTTTACACGAGTTTTATTCAGCTTTAGATTGTGTAATTGTTAATGTAACAGTTGTTATTGTTCAGAATAGGCTTGTTTGACACGAAGCGAACTGAGTTTGAATTCCAGTGTGAACATCAACATTGCGATGCAGGTACATCCAGCCGATGAGTCCCAAATAGGACGAAACGCGCGTCCTGGATTCCACTTGCCAGTCACAATCCAACTTAAATATAAGTTGTTATTGTTATTGTTGTAAATTATTCTTACAGATATGAATGAATTATTTAATCAAAGTAAAACATGTTCACATATTGATTCAACAGAAAAACTTCCCAATCTGTTCATGTTGAAAAAGGAATATTGAAGTGATTTCTAGTTAAATATGCCATTTAATTGTTTGAATGTACATAAACACATTTAAAACACAGTAAATTATCATACATTTTTGCATAAGCACCTTCTTATTAATGATGATGATTCAATTAGAGATGTGCATTCTACTAATTGTTAATTCATTGGTAGTTCATGGACTATTGTAGATTATTTTTGATAACATCAAAGATAAATTGTATCTAAGCATGCTAAGGAGGACTACGAAGTAATAGATAGGTGTTTAGTTATAGAATAATACTGTACAAATATACTCATCCATGACATATTCAGACATTCCAACCCATAACGTCTATATCTGTCAGAGAATACTTAATATTTGAACTGTTAAGTCCCCCCCCCCGCCTATCCAATAGTTTAGATTTCTGACTTCATTTAATCGACTATAATACTCAACTATTATTCATTACCATTAGTCAGTAACTATTTTACTTCAAACATTTTTGAACTTTCTTGATGATACAGCACTAGAAAATACCTCACGACGTTAGTCAGAGATAAGCATCCAATGATTCTTATTAGTGTCTTTTGTGGATTTAGTATAGGGAAATTTTGAATTCACTAATTACGTTATAGTAATTTAATTCATGCATACAACGTAGTTGACGATGGTTATCACGGGCAGATTTGAAATGGAAACAATTTGTTCAGTGTTTTGTTTGTAACTCTGTTGGATATCTTTATGCTACTTAATTAGATTGTTAGTTGTAGTATTATCAGATAATCTCATATTCTAATGAAAATTCATCACGATTCATTGTCACCTCATACAGTCTAATGAATTAATTTCTATTCTCTATTTCGAATAAAATATGGAATTCTATCTAAATGAGTATACTGACGTATTAAATCAACTCAGTGAGTTAATATATGATCAATTTCTGTTAGCATCTGTTCATCGTACACCAACTTCCGCTGATATAACGATTGCGAATATGGTGTAATAGCGTGATAATAAACACTGAAATTCAGGTGCATTCAGTTGATCAATGGCAAACTGGAATCATCTATTAGTCACAATTCAATTGTAGTGTCAAGTCATTGTTTCCATAACTGAGGCTTATTTATTTTAAAAACTTAAGATTTGCCGATTCAGCTACTTTGTAACAATAAACCTTTGAAGGTAAATTAATCTCAAGCTACTTTTATATCACAAATTCATATCGATTGTAAAGTCAATCAAAATGATGAAGTATTAGGCAGTTTTCACTTTCTGATTTCAATTTGCTGTGTAGTGTACACTAATGGCTGTTTACATAAAGTCGAATGTAACACTTTCATGTTCTTTGGTAAATGTACCACATTTAAATCAACGCTAATGAATCAGGTGAATCATCAATAATTGGTTTAGTATGTACAGATCGTGAAACTGTAGAATGATTTTTATTATTATCTCGTACTGCCATTTGGTATAATGAAGAGTAGAATTGTTCAACCAAAGATTTGTGGGTAATATATTCGATAAGCTGGTTAATTTGAGCTACACTATCTTATTAACATTCTTCTATACTTCTACAACTATATATATAACTCTGGGGCTAAAAGTCATTCTTGAAAGTGTTCAAATTGCATTTTTAATATATATAAACTATATCTTGAAAGTTTTATATTATGTAAAGACGATTTGATGAAAGTAGGAATAACAATTTCAATTTCAGTACTCCTAAACATTATCTACTTCCACTACGTACTTCTAACGTACAATTTAGACGCAATAACGATGTCTATAGTTGAGTTGGAGTTACCACTATACCTTATTTTGAGTGTTTTGAGTATATTGTGTTTGCTGTGTTGGATGGTGTAACTGCAAAGGTTTATCTGTCATTCTGGAAAATCCCACTGGCATGAGTTCCTGACATAAGTGACTTATAAGCCGTTCTACATTTATCATGACTGTTCACTAGAATTCCTGTGATTACTACTCTTCATTAAACAGCTGATGTCAGTGATTTCTGGTGTTTAGTCCTATATAGAAATGAAGTAACTATTTAGTGCTTTCTTGATTATTTCACTCAAGTCATTTTGTTATGTTAAAACTGCAATTTCCTATGGTTGATATAAGTCCATAATAACCAGTGCCTTTCAAGTTATATGATCTAACTTGCTGATTGTTCTTTACTCATGTGGATTTTATAAAAGACTAAATACTTAGAAAAATAAACCACAGTAGCTCACTTCTATCAGAAGTTTACATCGATATACTCATCTAGAGTGACACTGAAAGCTCTGCATTGAAACCATTCAACTCAGAGAATGTCACATAACCATAACTATCCTTTGACATACACATCTCTACTTTCGTAAAACTGATGTTAAACTTGTCTACCTTGTCTGTCATCTGTATAAACTGTTAGGTAAATTGAATATAATTTGTAATTTACGTCTAATATTAGTTAATGAAAGTTGATATTTTATGAACAAATGTTTAGTCTTTTTGCATATTTAATCTAATTTACTGCACCTTTTTTATTATCAATCGGTTTTACGAAACACAAAGTAACATAGGAATGCTGGGGGGGGGGGAGGTAGGAGAATATGAATTGATAATATCAGGAGTATTTTAAGGCACGAGTGATTTAGAGAATAGAAAATGATGATGATAAAGATGATGATGATGATGATGATGATGATGATGATGATGATGATGATGATGATGAGTGGTCTACTTAATCTGACAAATAGTGAAATGCTATAAATACATAATGAATATATACGAATAGGATTAACATACATACACATTCATACACCAATGTTAATTTATATCATTTACGTGTTACATAATTGGCATGAAATGTAGTCAAGGGATGAAAATTTATTTTTAGTCTATGAAAGCAGCTGTTAAATAATTAGTGCATGTGATCGATTTGTAGACGTGTGTATGTTACACCCCCTCAGTGTTACTTAATCTACTTCTAATACGATTTCATCATATCTAATCATTGACATTGACGAAGGATCTATTGATGGGATCATAAATTTACTGTGAAAGATCTTTATAAATACCGGAAGTGTTCTCTCACTTCCATCATCTTTTCTATTTTATGTTGAATAGTACAGAAATGACATTTAAAGAATATTCACATAATGAATTATCTCACTCCCTGTCTCACCTATAAGTAGAGAAATCTATTGTCTGCAAATAAATATCATAAAGATATTTATCATTTATGTATGCATAAATTCATTGTCAGCTTATGTTTGAATGCATTCTTTATCATATTTGACCTGATCATCACGTTCTCCATTATGTAATGTAACGCATAGATGATTAGAGTAAATAGGTTTAAGTCATTAGTGTATACTAATCAACTATACCAGTGGGAGGGAGATGCTAATTAGACAAATTTTTCTGGTAGTATATCAGCCACTAAACGTTTTTTGTTCTGATGAGTGCTAAATAGATGATCTGAGATAATCTATGCTGAGACAGTTAATTCTTTCTACAGGTTTATATATTCTCATTGTTGATATATTTTACCCTACAGTTGATTAGTCCCTGTTACCACATATACATCCATTGCAAACTGCATTGATGTTGATATTTTCATTCAAGTTTGTTTATTTAAGTTGGAATGTAGCTGGTAATGGAACATACTTTATGTGTCATCGCTTCATTGCTAATTTCCATACTCGGACTCTGACAGACTACCTGTTGTGTTAGTCGAATTAAGAAGAATAACTAACTTTCAGTACTACGTTTTGGAAGACTATTTTAATTAGTTTAGTTGTATGTAAAGTAAATATTTTATTTCTATCATCATTATATCCTCCAGCTTAGCACATTTACTGTCAGTATATTATCTGTTATTTATGAATTGCAGTTAATTGATTGCGTACACGTTGCCTCAATTCACTACAATTGTCTCCTTCGTTTCGCATTGATGTTAAATTCCTAATTGGCTGACTTTGTTGTTTAGTTTTATGTATATATAAAGGATTATTTGAAATATAATTTGATTCTGTCTGGTGGCCAGCTCACTTATCTTGTATTCTTCATCCCAACTTTGAAAGCTACTAGTCACAGGGCATATATACATGGACTAGTTTGACTCTAATTGACGTTTCTTACTATATTATCATGTGCTCAAAGTTACATCAACTAATTGTTCATACGCATCAGTCATAAAAGCCTTTTTGTCGAAGTCATAACACGACGTATCCTTATCACTTAAAATGCCAACGAGTTATCAGATGAGCTACTGAGGCAAGAAATCCTTCAAATTGTTCATAATCTACAATGTTTATTCGTAGAGGCTGATGTGTTTTTCCGTTGTTGATGCTGATCACTGAAACTGATAAGTTTTAATAAGTCCATGTGCATCATAGACGAATCGCATCAATATTGGCAACTATTTTTACCAAAGCTGGATTCCATCACTAAAAATGGTCAAACTTTGATAAAACGTTAATCTTCGATAAGCGATTTTTGACTAAAATTGAAATGTCGTATGGATTGATTAGACGATTCGACATAACTTTTAGCTTCAAACTATGTTAATGAGAAGTGGGTAATAATAGAGTTTTCTTGTAACTTGATCAAATAAAATTAACTTCTCTTGTATTACAAATACTGAATCTACTGGAATCCTGTATTGACTGTAAGTAATTTGCATGAACATGAAATTGAAGTTCCACTCTCAATCAAGAAAAGTCTATCAAGTAACTATCATCAAAATGTCAAGTCTATTAATTTCCCAAGCATGTAATTCATTCACTTAAATTGGAAGGAGAAACGACAGTGATTTGGACAGGTAATAGCATATGTTGATTGAGGTTTTTCGTTATGGGTTGTTTCATAATTAGATAAAAGATAATGATAACACCGGTTAATATCTTGTAAACTATACTCAACTAGTTGGAATTCTACAACAGAGAATAAGTGTGTAACTTGTTTGAAATGGTCAGTTGCCAACGTTACTTCTATGTATAAATTTCTGATCCATATTCTTTTAAAGTTGACTTGTGTACACATCATCATATGTAAATTGCTTAATAAATAACAACTTTGAGGTAAGTAAAACCAAGTTACAATCACTCATAAATCACAGTTTCAAGAGTATTAAGTTCTGCTAAGTAATTCCCTTATTAAACTGTAGCATTCTATGTAGGCTATTAGGTTTATTATCATTATTTAATTAATTGAAAAAGGATTAAATCAGCATGAAAATCAATCAATACTATTACCGATTATTGCCTTAGTTACTAATAAGAATTTCTATTGTTACTATGAGTGAAGGAGGAGGGGGTGAGGCGAATATAGAATCACAAAAGTATAGTGATAAAGTTTAAAAACAACACTTAAAATACAATCAATTCATTTGCATTCAGTATACTCTTTTATATTATGTAATTTGATATTATTTTTGTTTATTGAAAATAACCATGTGTATAACTTACTTAGGGAACAATACAATGAGGTTGTCATCATTAAATGCGACATTATCAATAATCAGTATTTACTGTGATTAAACATTGAACACAGTTTGTTGTAAAAAATACATTGTATCTAATGCATTCATCAGAATATTTAACACAAAGTTTATTCATACTGATCACATTACCATGATAAGGTAATGAGAACAATAGATATGTATCCCAATAAAGAGACGGGTATGAATACACAATAAGCTCATAGAAACACAAGCGTTCTGTGTATACTGTCTATATATGAAAGAATTCGAAAGAAATAACCACTGATGTTATATGGTTATAGTTAGTCGATGAGAAACCTTGCATGACCTAGGTTTTATGCCAGTCAGTAGGAAGTACTTATAATCACAAAACCTAGGTCAAGTAATACATTATGACGATTACTTCTAATGACGTTACACTTCAAAACGTAATACATTGTATATCAAGTTAGTGAAACTAATGACTGTATGTTGAAACTTGATTAATAGAATTCGATGAGTACATTGAGAAAATTAAATACACATGACACCGGTCAATAATTAGTGATCAATCAATCCACAAAAATAACCCTTCAGAGTCGACGGATGATATTCCAGTTGGTTGAGAACACCTTTTTCATAATCGTAACATTCTAATTTTGCAATATTTTGTACTGGTCATCATGACATATTTGAAATTATGATGATAACAAAACTACTAGTAATACAGTCTCTTAGGTATTCAGAGTATAATAGTCATTCCAAAAAAACAGATGATATTAGTAACTAATCTGTTTATCATTACTGAAGGTTAATGATTTTATCGTAAAGCATTCATTGTGCATACTGAATGACTGTCGATATTTACTGGCATATACAACGACAATGAAATCATCATATTTCCAATGACGTCGATACTTATACTTGTATGCAATAATCTCCTAGAAATTAGTAGGATGAATTTGTATATTCCCATTGATTTGTTATAGACTGAAGCTAATCAGTCACTGTCTGGACTCAGTAGTCTAGTGGTGTACCCGGTGGAGTTTGACACGAAACGGACTGGGTTCGAGTCCCACTGTAAACATCAACATTGGGATACAGGTACATCCAGCCGATGAGTTCCAAAAAGGATGAAACGTGCGTCCTGGATTCCACTTGCCAGTCACAATCCAAATTAAATGATACTCCTAGAAATCAGTTCATTTCAACTGTATGATGATAATACTTTAATTGTTACAAATATTTAAATGAACCAAAGTGTTAAATTTCATCATTATTTTCTCATGTAACACTCATTACAACTAATCACTTAATCATATAACCCAATCCCAAATGATTAATTAATGTCGTCAATTCATAACATTCAAGATTATGATAATGATGACAAAGAAGTTCTTGTCCTTAAAAAAAAAGTAGCATCATTTTTGGTAAATGACCTGTTCAGGTACTTTTCATTCAAGTTAGAGTATCATTTAAGTTAGAAAAGTTTAGAAATTTCACTTTTCATATGATTCATTTCATTAGAGATGTAAAACATGGAAAGTGATTTGTGCAAATTTGGAAATGTTCATTAATGAAACAGAAAAAAAAACAGATAAACTATGAATGAGATATTGATGATAAGTAACACAAATGAACGGATGTTAACCATCACTAATGATGAAGATGACTGTATATTTGCATATTTTACATATTCAATGTGAACTACTCTAATCCACAATTTAGTTGTACGGTCAATTATAAGTAAATTGCATCAATTTTAACTTAGTTGAATACATACAATCAAGGAATATAACGTTTAGTCAGTAATAACATCAAAATGACATAAAGAGCATCATCAACGGAGAGATTGATTGTACAATTTCAGGTTAAATACTGAATTAAAAATGACAGTTATAAGTAGATAAAATGAATTCAAGTAAATACTCTGAATAATAACAAGTTATGACCATAAAACTGTAATGTATTTATATACTAATATGAAATAGCTGCTATACAGTGAAATATGGTTTTAAATAATATCACAAATGAAGCCGTTGTATGATGACAAGTATTGATAAATGAATGGTAGCTAAATCTAAAGTTTCTTGTTGTTAATCCCCCGACATCATAAGATGATTTACGTGATATGAAGTCACTTAAACTGATGATACCCATGCAATTTAATAAATAAAATTCGATTGACATAAACAAAAAATTGGCTACTACTTATCACTATAGGAAAGCAATAATAATATGTACAGTTCAATTATAGTGTCTCTAATTGCCAAACTTAATGGCATTTATCATAATAATGAAGACGGCGTCAATTCAATGAAGATTGAAAGATTGCCTTGTTATTGATTGACAAGAAGCATAGAACTTAGATCTACAGTTTATTTTCTTCGGTTAACTGATTCAAGCTGTATAACAAAGTTAATTGTTCTAAATACAAACAATAATCAATTCGAAATCAATTAGATATTAAAACCATCGACTTATGTATTAATTTCCAATTTGGTAATATCCTTGGGAATCCAGATTTTATTATTATTATTATGATTTGTCTGTAGTCTCTTGATGCGATTGTAGAACTAATTACTTAGTATTGATTTATTGAAAAAGAAATACTAATAAATATTAATTGTGCAAACAAGTTCGAAAATTGTAAATGAGTGTTGTGGAGATTGTTAAATTTTTATTTGATATCATAAGAGATATGAGTTAGGTAACGATTGAGAATCAGGAACCACTCCTAGACGGACTACAAAGTAGTGTATATTCACAACTCTACCAAGGAGTTGAGCCCAAGACTTTCAGCCTTCGAGGTGAGTTGTTAACCATTAGACAACTGACCAGCTCTCAAAAGGCTGATATTTCTAGCTCGGTAGACTGGTGGTATATTCGTACTATCTCATCCATTCCCACAGGTGGGAGACCTCCTAACACCCGAAATGATTGGACGCCATTGGTCACGTCTTCTCACTAGAACCCCAGAAGTGACCACCAGAATAAAGTCATTAATCAGCTTATACTGATCGTAATTATAGGTGTTACGGAGAATGTTCGAACAGTTAGCTGTTCAGTGCTTCTTGGTTTATAATGGTTGTCTAACTCAGACCAATTAGTTAAATAAAATTCAAACTTCAAAGAGAATCAACAGTAACTTTTATCTGTGTTGACAACGTAATCTTTATGTCATTACATAATAAACATGCTGAAAACTCTCATTTCATAACATTGTTACATAATCGTTTTGAATCTATCCTATAACAATAAATGTATTATTAGCTAACTGGACTTAACTCTTTTATTTTATTATAATCAACATAAAGGATTATTCATTATGCAACCAGTCATCCTAAATTCTTCAACCTTTTGTAATGGACATTATTTCACATTGTTCATTTACACATTGTTATCATATTAGCATGATTTTGTTTTGTTACTTAACTATATTTGCATCTACACTACATTTCTGTTAGGATACTCGATCTATCAAGATAGATACTGGTGTACATCAATTTACATACAACTTGATGGCTAAACTTCTATTTTATAAATACGATTTTAAAGTATTCTAGTTTGCATGTATGAATAAATGATGTGAATCAAATGAAATAAGATGAATTGTTATTATTATTCTACATAAATATTACTATTCTACTGTATTTGAACCTATTAAACATGGAGTAAAGAGGTCAGATGTATTTCTGTTTAGGAATTAAAGAAGTGTTCATAATGAAAAATCGGTCAACAGTCAAGAGAATTTCGATTTTACATTCAAGTATTAATAATAACTGGTGACAAAAATATTATAAGAATCTTGTTAAAGAAATCAGACAAATAACCGTATTTCCTCTGGTGATGTTTATACTGAGCTGGATGATCTAAGTTAGTAATAGCAAAACAAATGGTTTAAAAGGTAAATTATCAAACTTTTCTGCTAATCTATCACTAATCACTCTGATTTCACTTAGAAACTAAGAAAATTATCATTTTATCTTCATGTTTAATTGATGCATCTGTTGAAACAGTGATTTCTTATTTAATAATACAACGTTGATTGAATATAATGTAATTTTCGTTGAATATTCAGTAATCCTGTTGCATAAATCATTGGCTCTTTGAACTCAAGAGGTTAGTTGATGCTTTTTGAAGTTCGGGTTTCCAAATATCAAGATGAAGACTAATCCAGCTAATGAGTCGCAAACAGAATGAAGGGTGGGTATTAGATTTCGGCGAATTAGTCAACCAATGCATGCTACCCTGAAGTGGAGCACAGGCCGTCTACTAGGATTCCTTAACCGGTCCTAACCTGCGATCTCTCTTACATTCCTTCACAATTATTATTCACTCTTTTCATGTTTACTTTCAATTCGGGAAGTAATATGTTCTTTAATCATCCTCTTCTCCTTCGCCATTCAGGATTACGAGTTAGTACTTTACACGTGACAAAGTCTGATAGCTTCAGCCTCCAGTGTCTTATACTAATTTCTTCCTTAACTGACAGTTGGTTCGTTCTCCATCACAGTAGATTGGTCCTAATAGTGTTTGACCAACGGATCCGAGGTAACTTGCGCAAACAACTGACCATAAATACTTGTATTCTCTGGATGATTATTTTCGTAATTCTTCGTGCAAGTTTCAGATCCATACAATAGGAATGCCTTGACGTTTATATTGAGGATTCTGATTTTGGTGTTGGTTGATAATTATTTTGAGATTCAGATATTCTTCAGTTGTAGAAATGATGCCCTTGTCTTGCCGATTCATGCCTACACATCTGCATCAGATTCCCTTTGTTTATCGATTGTGCTGCCCAGGTATGTAAAAGTTTCTGTATCTTTTAGAGCTTCACCGTCAAGTATAATTGGATTGGTGCTCGTTGTTTTGCATCTTAAGATCTTACTTTTTCGCATGTCTTTGTTGAAGCCTATTGCTAGCTGCATAGACTGTTACTACACTGTCCGTCTCCACTTACGTTCGTTGCTATGCGTGAGATAGGAGATTTCGGTCATCTGCGAATTCCAAGTCATCTATTTGAATCCAAATTGTCCATTTTATTCTGTGTTTGCCTCGAGATGTTGCAGTTTTCATGGTCCAGTCAACCACAAGCAGAAAAAGTAAGCGTCACATTAAGCAGCCCTGTTTGACACCAGTCTTCACTTTGAATGAATCTGTGAACTCTCCTTCATGTGCGATTTTTTCAGTGTCCTTCAATCTAAGAACTCCTTATAGTGCTGACTATTTTCTCAGATACACCATAGTATCGAAGAAAGGCTCAATGATGTTGTGTATACGCTGTTAAACGCTATCTTGTAGTCAAGGAAATCAATGTAGTGTTGAGTTCCATTCAATTAGTTGTTTAACAATGATCCATAGTGAAAGGATTAGGTCGGCATACGATCGATCCTTACCGAATCCGGACTATTGATCTCAAGTCGACAGTTAGTGAAACAGATAT
Source organism: Schistosoma japonicum (assembly GCA_025215515.1). Taxonomy (NCBI): domain Eukaryota; kingdom Metazoa; phylum Platyhelminthes; class Trematoda; order Strigeidida; family Schistosomatidae; genus Schistosoma; species Schistosoma japonicum. Next base: position 23,716,782 of record CM046065.1, read on the forward strand.
GTTGAAGAGATATTCATTTCCTATAACAAATGTAAATATGACTCACATTTGCTAAATTTTCCGAACAAAATCTATTCCAGTACACAATTTGCAGTAGAACATGAACGCGATAAAACTTTTTAACTCAATGCAAACAAGCAATTTCAAAGATCTAACTACCGAAAATACACTTGGAGTGGGTTGTATTTGAATTTAATTAGTTTCTGTTTAGTAAGCTACGAGTGAGCTTTAGTGAGAACACTACTCAATAATGTAAAACAACCAATCTTCTCACGACTTCAATTCAAAGGTGACGAAATAACTAATAGAATTGTTTCAGATTAAACACTGAATATAAAAGAACGTTTCAAGCCACCAAACTTGTCTCTCTGTAAGAAATAAAATGGCTATTAAAGCAAATAAAATCGGACAAATACTCACCCCAACTTACCCACTTACCCCCAATTGTGTTTACCAGTTTATATGTTCACGTAAATGAATTTACACAGGCAGAACAGAACGGAGAGAGGGCTTAAGATTTGTGTTGCTGAGTACATACCAAGACAATTGAAATTAAATGAACAAGGTATTTTAGATAATCCGATTGATCTTCATGCTCTTGATAGTGGGCATTAGAATGACATAAGAAAATTCTTCGAAATAGTCATTACTAGAAAATTACATAGTTTATTATGTTTCATTAAAAGTTTGAAATCGATTTCACGTATTCAGTAAGCCGTAGTCACCATTTTAGCATTACCCTGGTAACTTAGGTAATACCATAATTCATGAGTTCAATGTTATTCAATTAACTTATCCAACTAACAATTGTGACTATATAACTTTTGAACCCAGTTATCATTATTCAAAACACTGGTTTTAATGTGTTTCAAAAAATTCACCTCTAGAATTCTCTTATTAGTTATGAGTATATTAATATTCAAGTGTTGTGGATAGTTGTTTATAATCCTTCTAGATAATCATTATCTTCCTTCTAATTCTATATGAATACTGATGATATAAAGTATGTAGAATGATGATAAATATTGTTCCAAAGTTACAAAGTAATAGAAGAGAAACTATGAAATAATGATGAAATCATCTCATTCTAGTACATTGATTGTTCTTTCTTTACATTAATTGATTAATAACACTTAAAAGTAAGATAATACAATACACTCATCTTCTCAGTAGTACTCCTTCTAACTGTTAATTATAATATTTTGTTTTAATTAAGAAAGGTGTTAATGATCATATTAAATTAACATTTACTTTCTTTATTCTGACTAGTTAATTCAAATATCTATGAGATTGTACGTTGTAAGTAGCATGTTTAGTAGTAGTTTTAGTATAAGTAGTAGACATAAGTATATTATTACTTTGCCAATAATTTAAATAAATCTTATGTATATAACACTGATACATTGTCTTAACAACAATCATATGCGAACATACATTATAGAAACATTAAGACATACTTCTTACAGGAAAAGAATCAGTGATTTAAGTATTATATGAAACATATTAGGTGTTATGGGTTACTTAAAATGTTATTTATCAACATAGTTAGAAGAAGAGATTATCATTTACGTTCATCACTAAACAGATGGAAGATGAATATAAAAATGTCCTAATGGCAGTATTATGATGTGGAAGTCGAGACAACAAGTGATAGAAAATCCTGAATAAGGATTGCCATATTTTTCATGTAGATCGGATCTAGATGATCAAACTTCCCGTGATAGTAAAAAACTGTTTTGTAGAAAATATGTCATTTTCTCCTGGAAGTCAAACAGATGGTGAAATTCCCATAATAGAAAGATCAACTAATATAAGATGTTCTAAATATCAACTAGTATATACATTGTAATGATCTGGAAGGGCAGTTTCATCTGCAGAGCACCTCATATCAATGAAGATGAATTATTTGACGAAATCAAGACTTATTGGCTAACTGCTTGTTCATTGAAAACGTAAATAAGTTACTTTACATTTTCGGTACATCTCTTAAACACTCAATGATGCAAACACTCCTCATGCACTGATTGATGGATACTGTAAAACCAAGAAATGTTACATTATCACCATCGATCATTTTCAGTTAACCCTCAAAATGTTCGTTTTCCGATTGGTTTGGTACCTTTTTCGTTCCTAACTGATGTGAACTATGACAAATCACTTACGCCAAAAAACATTTTGTTACAGGTCCTGACTTAATGACTTCATATTTTGGCAAAGTATGGAAGAAAATATACGATTCGAAGGTAATTTTGACTATTACTGTAATGGAATTGAATGCATATACCAAATGTTATTTATTTATTTACTTTGAAGTTAATATTATTAATAAAAGTTTTACATAAAGATGAATAATATTTCATGAATTCAGACGATGAAGGCAACTAGATGTCACTTGTATTACGTGTTGACTCAAAGTGGTTAGAGTTATTTAACAAAAAGTCCTAAATTTAGGTTTCATGATAGTTGGCTTTAAAAAACTGACAATATGAAAGTGTTAACAACTTACTGACAATTTGGTATAAATGATCTCATTTCTGCATGCGATCGTTTATAGTCCAGGCACATTGATGTTATCGCTTTTGTCTGTGACACTGTTTAAAATCTAAAAAATGAAGGCCATTCTCTTAACAAACCACAAAGACTTTATTAGTGAGTGTCACTTAATACAAAACCTGGGCTCCAGGCTTATTAATGTTTAGATCCAGTAACCAAATATACGTACAAATTCATTTTTAGCCGCATAGTTAAACTAAATGAATTTTCACATAACAAGCTGATTTTGAGGAAATATTCGCTGAAAATCAAGTCGCACTGGATGTTAGTTTTGTTAGACAATGGTACTCCTCGGTAATATTCACTTGCAACCCATCCGGGGAACAAACGCTCGAATATTACATAATCATCATCACTAACAACAACAACGTAGAACCGGGCAAATATGCCCATAGGTTCAAGTTACCATACTATATTAGTACTACGAGATGAGGTAACGTAGTAACAGAATACAAGAAAAAGTAAAGGTGTGCAGGTAATAATAATAGGATTCAAGATTTAGATGAAATTAAAGAGTGAATATACCTGAACCCCTGTGACTGATTCTAACCATGTCGCCCTGTGTCTCCAGACATTCATTACAACTATCACGCGGGCCCCAACAAGGTAATCTACATCTACCAACATGGCTTAGACCAACAGTCAAATACTTCATGGACTGATGCCATGTTTTGGTTTAGACACCTCTACCCTACTTCCATCCTACTTCAACAAAAGCTAACATCACGCGACGAGGCAGGCGGTACTCTGCTATGTTCAACACATGTCCTAGCCATCTCAGTCGATGAAGGTTAATGACCTCTTCGACTGATTTACCATATATCCCAAGAACCTTTTGTCTAAACTCCAAATTATTTATTCCACTGTTCCATGATATACGAGCGATGTTACGAAGATTTCCATCGTCAAATACCTGAAGTCGACGCATATCCTAGGTTTCCAGGACCCATGCTTTGCAGCCATATGTCAAAACGGCGCGGACTTCTGAGCAGTACACCAAGCGTTTCGTTAAGAGGCGGATATCTCGCCTGCGTCACAAGTGGCGTATATTGGCGAATGCCAATCAAGCTTTTAAAGTCCGTGCTGAGATTTCGTCCAACACTGACCCAGCGAGGTGATGAGACTTCCGAGATAAGTGAAGTGGTCAGCGCACTCAATTACTCCACTACCTATCATTAATCAAGAGAAAGAAGCAGGCTAGTCCTGGAGCAATATTCTGCATTTAGAAGGAGAGAAGTGCATCTCAAATATGCTTGCATTGTTACTCAAGGTGATCAAGAGACTCTGCATACTATCAGCGTATTCATCGAATAGGACTATATCGTCTGCGTATTCTAAGTCGAAGAGTGGATGTTTTGGAAGGAAATTAATTTCTGATGAGTTAGAAGAAGTGATTGAGACTCCTGTAAGTATATCTATAACGGAATTAAATAAAAATGAGGATAAAGGGTAACCCTGACGAACCACACTTGAGGATGATATTTCTCGTGACCATTCGCCATATGCTCTGACTCGATCAGTGGTGACCGAGTAGAAAGCCTTTATAAGGTTTACATACTTTTGAGGTACGCCTTTTAATGACAAACATTGCCACAAGGCTTCACGTTCTACCGAGTCAAAATATGCTTTCAAGTCAAGGAATACAACTATAGACGAGCGTTGATACATATATCTATGTTCGAACATCTAGTGAAGTGTGAATATTTGACCAATGCAGCCACGTGTAGGTTTGAAACCAGCCTGATTTTCCCGAATCTGTCGTTCTCTTATGTTGAATAAACGCCGAATAATTATAGCGTATAATATTTTAGATAGTATATTAGTCAAACTGATTCCTCTGTAGTTATCACAAGAGGATTTCTGTTCCTGTTTGTAAATTGAAACGATCGGTGAGCGAGACCAATCAGATGGGATGAAGTTCAGTTTCCAGACGTTGGCTAATATATCAGTCAGTCTACCAGCTAAAACTGTACCACAAACCTTAAATATACAGGTAGACAACCTATCAAGTCCTGCTGCTATCTCTCCCTTCAAGTTACTTATAGCCTTTTCAGCCTCACTGAGAGTTAGGGGATTTGTGTCAGTTTTCCATTCAGGTAGCTTGGGGACCGTAGGTAAAATAGAGGTAGCTGGTGGCCAGTTGAACTGTTCCTGAAAGTGTTCTGTCCATCATTCTAACCTTCTAGACTGACAATGAATTATAGACTAATCTTTTTCCGAGATAATTTCACTAACTGCTAATTTCTTAATACCAGTGTCCTTGATAAGTTGGAACAGCTGTCTACCATTGCTTGCCGCTTCGGATGCTTCCATCTCTTTTGCCTTTGTTGCTCACCACTGTTCCCGATCTTTACATAGACTCCTTGGCTGTCTACGTTTCAATTGTCGTCGCTGTTCATCATTCTCCGAGATTGCTGGAATAAGCTTTCGAGCCTCCATCAGTTCACTAGAAGTTACAGAGATCCAATAGCATTTTATAACCTTTGGATTAAAGTCAGATGCAGATAACGCTGCTGCGTTTACACCTGCTTCAAAATTGTTCCAAGCTGTTTCGGGGTGAATCTGTTGGTTATGGGCCACTAAATGCTTAGCCAAACTGTTTCTAAATGCAATCTTGGCATTTTCAGTCTCGAATCGATATCGAAGGGGTTTGCCTGATGTGACCTTTCTGCTACCAGTAAAACGCATTGAGATACGTGCTCTCACTTGGGCGTGGTAAGAATCTAAACACGTGTCCCAGAAAGAGCGGCAGTCCTCTACACAGCTTCTCCAACGATAGCTGATGCCAAGGCGGACGATTAGCGTCCATCGTTGCATAGATGACGGAGGTCGACAAATTAAACAATGTTTCATTTTATGCTTAAAGTTTGTACTTGCTAAAAGTAAACGGTAGTCTGAACATAATTGTATCACACGATCTCCGCTATCCGTTCGCTCGACTGGGATGCCGAGTGACCCACTTAAGTGTTTTTCAGTCTGATTTAGCCTACCGACTTGGGCATTAAAATCCACTGCTAAGATTACTATGTCTGAGTGCTTAGCTTTCTGAAGGAGGGTAGAGAATTTCGTATAGAACTCGTTTTCCACTCCATCTGTACTGCAGTCAGTGGGGGCATAAGTGGTAACGACAAAAGGTATAGGGGTGTTTCCCTATCTTTCTGAGTTCATACTGTGCCATTTAGACAGACAGTACATAAACTACTGTCTACAGTAATCCATTCGAGAAGTGCCTGTTCTGCTCGTAAGCTTAGTGCTATGCCTACACCAGCAAGGCCACGTAAATCTGCTGTAGAGTCTCCAGGTAGACGAAGAGTGAATTGTGCTGTTCCCCCGCATTGATTAGGCGAAGTCAAACGGATGACCATGCTGGGGTCCTGTATGCGTGTTTCGGAGACATAGCATATATAAATTGCAAGAGATTCTAGTGTTTTAGGTAAAGCAGCTTGTTGACCAATTTAACACAACGCACTTATGTTAAAAGCCCCAACATGAAGTTTAGAGCGTGGTTTCAAGAGACCTGGTACGGAATTTCGTGAACTCGAGCAACCGGTACAAGTGGCATGCATAGATGTAGTGAGAGGAGTGCAAATAGTAGAAGCCAGAGAAGAAAAACGTGTTTGATCGCAAACAATGTGATCTCGAGTGCTGTTAGAGATATGAGGGCGATTATCACTTCCCGGCTCCCCACACCGTGGAAGGGCTCTTCTTGAGGTACCTGTTAAAGAAAGTGGATTAGGGAAGGTTTTGATGACCAAGGTGCTATTTGAGGTCGGTCACCTATATTAGCTGTTACTCCGGTTATCAGACGGGGCATCGGCCCCATGATTTTCGAAGACGTCCGGCTATCATCATGAGGCATCAAAATTCTTCGAAGTGAAGGCCTTCTTATTGCCAGGGCGAAATTTAAAGGATTTAAATGGTTTTTCTGATTTGCACTTTTTTAGTAGAGTTGTTGTTTTTATGGGATAGGGTTTCTAACCCTATTCCCATCCCTCCTCCTCTATCCGGGCTTGGGACCGGTAATAACACTTGCAGGGTTCCCGAATATTACACCTTGCATTGAGTGCTCAGTCTTAACATCCAATAATTGAAATTTGTAACACTACGTAATCGAGTTTTTATTTTATGTGTCAAAATTAAACAAAGTTAAGTTCTATCGGATAAAATCTATGAAATATGAGGGTTACCAACAGGAATTCCGATTAGCGAGTTTACTGAGTGTATGAACAAAAACATGCCTATTAAACTACAGAAAATCTCCAAGTTAAAAGTTTAAGAAAACATATATACTACGTCTCTTTTATTACTTTTAAAAGAGTAGGAGCAACTATTCATGCAGAATAAAATGAATTAACTTCATTTCTATGGTTACACATCAATCAAATATAATGAATATTTAAACCATACTTGAAACATACTAAAGAAGTTGATTGAAATTTCAAGTACATCAAAACATAGTTGCCGTATAAATAAAATTAAAATGTTAGAAATATGTACACATGATACAAATGAAGATACCAGAACAACAAACAAAATACTAATCACAATTTAAGTTTAATTCAGAATAGGCTTGTATCTTCCCGTTGATTTGTAATGGACTGAAACTGGTCAGCCTCTGTTGCCATATGTGCATCCTGAGCGGATTGCCTCTATATAGCGGTATTACACAAGTTATATTTAAGTTGGATTGTGACTGGCAACTGGAATCTAGAACGATGGTTTTGTCCAATTTGGGACTCGGCTGGATGTACCTGCATCCCAATGTTGATGTTCACACTGTGATTCGAACTCAGTCCGCTTCGTGTCAAACGCCACCGCGTTCACCACTAAGCTACTGTGTCCAGACAGTCACACTTGTGCAACGGGTACATATCTAATTCAGAGGCTGACCAGTTTCAGTCCATTTCAAATCAACGGGAAGATACAAGCCTATTCTGAATTAGATATGTACCCGTTGCACAAGCATGACTGTCAGGACACAGTAGCCTGGTGGTGAACGCGGTGGCGTTTGACACGAAGCGGACTGAGTTCGAATCACAGTGTGAACACCAACATTGGGATGCAGGTACGTCCAGCCGATGAGTCCCAAGTAGGACGAAACGCGCGTCGTGGATTACACTTGCCAGTCACAATCCAACTTAAATACAATTTAAGTTTGTTTCACACATACAATTCAACATTCCATCCAACATTTTTAGTATGTTTGCCCAGTTATCATATTTATGTAATTAAAGTTTCATCCCACTTGTCTTCATCGACCTGTTAAACTTTGTTTCAGATATTAATTTTCACATTATTTCACGTTGTATGTAAATGATAAGAAATCATAGAAATAAAATGAATTCATCTTTATCTGTACAAATAATTATTGTTTGTCTATTCCAAAAAATAAAATACTGTTTAGTGAGATGTTACTGAAAAAACGAATTCAACAAAATGATGCTTCTCTTAAAACAAGTATTCCTTTCAGCTGTATCGGGCATAAAAATAGAACTAACCATTCAGATACTATTGATTATTAATAAGTAGTATACGATCATATATAAAATAAATGATAAGAAAAGGAGCGACACGAAATGAAAGTGAAAATTATTAAATTATAAATAAATTACTTAACATTAAATCTATTTGACATACGAAAAACATTTATTATCGAGGCTAAGCAGATATTAACATTCTAATAATGAGTATATAATATCTTGGTACGTTCCGTTCTATTTTAACAGAAGAAACAATAATCTTTGGTAATAGGTCTTTATTTGATATCGTGCACAGGAGACAGTTGGAGCGGAATACTAATCATTCAAACACACAATGTCTCTCAACATTCAATATAAGATAATAGGAAATATAATCCCTATAAAGAATAAGGAAGTAAATGAATACTTAAGCTTTCTTATGTACGTGTATACATAAGTTGTGAAATCATCTTTTAGCTACTTAACTTAAGTCGCTACAAGTACTCCAACGAAGTATTTCTTTCTTCTGATATAGAAATGTTTAGAGGTAATCAGCATTTAGTATTGAACCTAGTTCACAAACTAGTTAACATTTTTCAGTAACACATGCTTTCACTCTTTCTATAATACTTGGAAAAACACCACTTAATGTCATAGTAATATACCACATAACTTATATTTCACATAAAGACATTACCGGTCAGTGTCATGTGACAGGAAAATAAGATTTAAGTTTTGAAACTAATTCTGTAACGAAAATTACATTCATAATGAATGCATACTATTTTGTTTAAAATAGTGGGTACAGCATATTTTCTGAATACCACAAACGTTACGGCTAGCCTCGCTTATAAAATAGGAAAATAAAAATTATAGACAGTTGTCTAAACAAGATACTCTCGATCCATTGGCCAAACACCATCATCAACAACCCTTTATGCAGAGAACAAACCAACTCTCAGATAAAGAAGAAATTAAGAAATGACACTGGAGGTGGATAGGACACATTACAGAAGTCATCAAATTGCATAAATTTGACAAGCAGTAACTTGGAGTGCTCGAGGTCAAAGGAATAGAGGAAGACCAATGAACAAATTAAACCAGGAATAAGAGGCAGGCATCAAATGAATAGCACTTGGAAAAAACTGTAAGAGAGCCCACGACAAAGTTTGTTGGAGAAGCATAGTCAGCGGCTTGTCATCCACGAGAGTTAATAGATGAATGAATGAAATGATAAAAGTAGTAGCTACTATTGATTGATTATTCGATAAATTTCAAAATATTTTTAATTTGAGTAATTGATGAATTGTTGTCAAATGTTTTTATTTTTTAAGTTGTATTATAAACATTGAAGATTGAAATTAACCATGAGATATTCTATTGTATAAATAACTCTCCTAATAAGTCAACATTAATTAATTGGAAAAGTTATTGAATGAATTTTTGTTCTTCTTTCAAGAAAATGAATAAATTAAATAATTTTCAATAAATAAAGTTAAAGGTGTAATTGTTATGAATTATGTTTGATTGTTAACAGTACAATACACTTTGAATGAATGCGAATAAATGATTGTAAATTACAAATTAATTTCTTAGTTTATTTATTCAATGTTCTTGGTTGTTGATTGCGAATCATAACTGACAACATTTTAAAGCTACTTAATTTCATAATATTTAGGAGTAAAACTACGAGAAGAATGTGATAGATTGATAGATCACAAGTCCAACATAGCTAACCTTAATACCACAGCCCTAAGTCATAAGATGACTGAATCTTTGCTTTTTCTACACCGTTACAAAGTCAACAAATAATGCTAGAATGACCTACTTAAAATGGATATAATGAATATTAATGGAGTAATTAAGTGGGGGATTTAAATTCCCCCCAAAATACAGTCGTTCATTAAATCGAGCGAAAGACGTCGTATTGATTTTTTTTTGTAAGATTGATTTGTTAATCGTCATCAATTAATTCAGTTTCAAATGTGAGATACATAAACGATGTTAGCTAGTCTCGTTTGACAGATTTTGTTCCACAATATAATCTTTTTACAAGACTAGTCTTTTGGAGTAGCTGTGATCAGGGAAGCAATAAATCGTGATAACCAATTGAAACTATCGAGGGAATCATAGAATTCGGTTACCCTAGATAATTTAGCTAATCGTATTGTGGAGTGTACTAAATCAATAAGAACCCATATGTTTGTCTCATCTGAGAAAATATATCAAGATGTTTTTCCCATTCCATCTCACTATTCGCATAAACTATACATACAATTACTTTATTACAAGTAAACTTATTTCACAGTGTTTCGAATTTCTGTCAGTTTTCATTTAGGAGCTCGTCATTGTTGAATATTTCATAGTTGACTTTTTCACAAATCAGTTGAATCAGAAAAAAAGTTATTTGCAGTTAAATATACATCTATATATTCGATGGTAGGATATTTATACTATACCGATTTCCATGAGAAATAGAAATGAATAAGGTTTCCTTCAACCTATTTAGTAAAAGCTTGATACTTTGACTAAAAGGTGGAATTCATTTTCACTGAAGTAGCGATTCGGATTAAGTTGAGAAACATCGTAAATCCAACTTTAGTAGTAGTACCACACTGATTAAGCATGTATTGACAAGAATGATAGTAAACATTTAGTACGTACACAAATTTAACATGCGTCTTACAAAAGTTAATTGCCCGCGACACTATCTATAGCGTTTCCATTAATGTTCCCATACTGCATTATATCCAGCATTTCCAACTACTTTACAGATCCCTTCACGAATGCCTCTTGTTAATCACTTTAACCAACGTTATTGATTTAACTTCGAACGTCTGGAATTATCCATATTTGAATTCCGTGTATGCGCCAATACAAACCCAAACCGAATTCCAAAAGTAAAACAGAAACTATTGGATGTTAGAGCCTGAGTTTAAAGTATGTGAAAAAAAATTCACTGTGATAAACACTAACTAATCGAACAAGAATATGTTTAGATATGCTGACGACGGCTGACTGAAAATGTTGCGAATATCCTAATCCACAAATTTTAATGAAATAATTTCAACGTTTTTCCAAATTTATCATCAGCGATATAGTTCTTTAAGTTCTATTTATAAGATGTGACAAATGAAGCAGAGATTGCATAGTGGACAACTCTTTTGATCAATGTGTGCCTCTAATATTTTATAAACATTTGTTTTTGTTTACGATATATGATAAAAGGATTTTACTGTTCTGAGTCCGAATCGCTTACTTTCTTATTGTCTAGATACACTATCAAGATCTTAATTTGATGTCATGGGATCAGATTCAAAATAACCTTAGAAAATTCCTCGAAGCACGTCTCCAAGGGACATTGGAAACTATTTAGAATGTCTTGAGGTTTGATGCTTATCCTGTAACAAAATGGAAGGTAAACTTTTTGTTTAACTTATTACTTCAGTTGCAGTTTAGATTAATTGCTTATTAAAGAATCTTTCATTTCTTGAGAAATCGAATTCTAGTTGTTTGCATTCATCACACATTGTTATTGGTTGAGTAGCACTAGATAGCTGTTCTGTCCTAGGGTGGGACTCCTCGGCAAGTGTACACACTCGATTTCACCACAGAACCGAACCGTCTGAACCGGTTTGTCAGCATCCAATAGTTGAATACCCACTTCCACCAACTTGTGATATAGTGCGACGACCATCTATCGTTATCGGTGATGTGTATTTGTTAGGTTGGACCACAAAGGAAGCGTAACAAACTTTCAGAACTGTGTTTGTGAAAACTATTTCATTTATTCGTACTGTCTGTAATGTAAACATTTTGTTTCTATTATTGTTACGCTTCGCTTGCCCTATCCGCCGGTTTAGCATAATTACTGTTATTAAACTGTCTCTTATTATGGACTACAGTTAATTAGTTGTATACAAGTTCTTCCTATTCACTACCACTATTTCCCTCGTTCTGTAATCATGTTAATTTTCTAATTGGTTTGCTGTGTGGTCTGATTTTATGTATATATAAAAGAATGCTTGGAATATAATAGGATTCGATTCGGTCTGGCTGATCTATGGCTCGCATTCTTCTTATTTCGGCTTGGTACTAAGTGGGCATCGGGCAGACGCACAATTACCAACTGGGCACAAGTAAATCGGACACTCGGCCAACCCACACACCCCCCGTCTCTCTCGCGTCATAACAGTCTTCCTTCTAACAATCCCAAATCCCAGTTAACATCATTTTATGATCTGTATATATCCGAAAAACTCGATTTTCTAACAATTCCTCCTAAAATTGACTTATTATTAGATTATAATGAAGTGATTTATTTAATATTATTATTACTAATATATAAGACGATTCACATTTATCGATACCAACTAACTGATCGTTCTTTATTTTGTATTTAAATTCTTCAAGAGTGTAACACTGAATCATATTTGTCAGAGAAAAAGAATTACTATCACTCATCGAAAGTGTGAATGTCGGAACTATGAAGATTTGCAAATTAAATGAATAATTATGGCAATGTTAAATTTCTTGAGTTCAGTGGCTTATTTTCAAAATTTTAACTGTCTTTCTGCACGCCACCGAAGGATACTTTGCATACAAGTGAAATGTGCTAGAGAGTTTGAGTCAAAACATTTGAATGATCTTATCTGTGAATGATTGTCTTTAGAGATACTGTCCAGTCTTATTTATTATTTGTATTGCTGTTGACTGTTTGTTTGACCACTTTGTACAGATTGGTAGAGTCTATATAAATATGCCTTTCAATTGAAGACTCACCTGAATAATGTGCTTCCAGAAACCTTCTGGCATTCTTTGAATTTCCTAGACCACGAAATTTCATATTATTTTAGCCAAATTTATTTTCAGGGGGTATGATATGAGTTATAACATCATGTCGTTTAAATGCTAGTACGAAGTTGTGAACACACCGATGAAAGGAGTGTTGAAAGAAAAGCAACATTTAAAAAGATGTAATCACTGATATGAGAGATAGTTAGGCCTGATTTTATATAAAATGATTATATAATCACATAAATGTATTTACCAAGCTTTCGCTGTATAATATGTTAAGTGAACACTATTCCTACGCAACAAAACAACTGCAAACAAACGTATATTCTTATATAATCGTACTTCAGGTTCGCGGAGATGAACCTCTCAGTTTAAAGGTGACTCATCCAATATTCATAGTGGTGACAATAATTACGCTTTGGATAAATGTGTAGCAATCTCATAGTGGTTAAAGCAATCGACTTCGAATTACTAGGTTGCATGTAAAAGCCCCGTCCCGATTAATCCAGTTTAGGTAGCTGCATATTATAATTAGCTCTTGTACAAACGATGTGGCTTAGAGTGTATTTAGAGCACATCCTCAAAAGATAGCAATTACGGTAACGTAACGCGCCAATGACGTAATCTGTTTTATCCCACCGACACTAATTAACGTCATTATTATATAACACCTCTCTTTAAATAACTTTCTGTCTAAAATGCAAACTTATTAATCTAAAGGCATGTAGAACTTGGTTTATAATAATAATAACTGCAACTTACGGCTGTTTAAAAGTGATGATAAGACATGAAATATGATGAATTTATTTTATAATAGACAACTTAGCATTGTTCACATTTTAAAAAGAATCAAGTTGTATGAAACATCTTATATCAACAGCTAAGTAGGCAATGTTCAACACACCACATGAATCCATTCATTCATTAACTTAATTTCTCATGCTACCTTATGCGATCATGATTGAAACAGCAACACGTTTTCGCTTTAAATGATTCAGTTAGCGCAATAACTACTAATTTTTAAAAGATTTATTGTTTTCAAGACGATAACTTATACCTGACAACTGATCATCAACAGAAACTTGGATTAGATAATGATTTAAAAATAACAAAACTTTCGTTGACTGAACGTAACGCAGTGTATTGTTGATAACTGTAGATAATGTACGACTCAACTTTGATGAGACGAAAAAACTCATGATTTAACTATAGAATAATAAAACTAGAAGAAACACAGATGGTGTGCATGCGTTTACAACACAGAACAGAGGATATATGTGCATCGGTTCAAGTTGCCACACCTCAAAATCACAGTAACATGAACACCAAATTAGTAGAAGTGACAGTGACTCTCAATGGCAGTAAGAAAAGTGTGGACATAGAATAATGGTCCAGGAAAAAGGAATTAATTTATGAAAAGGTACGAAATAATTCTAAGCTCACGACTTCAGGAAAGACAAAGAGTGAATGCAACTGCGACACAAACCGATTTTGAGCCATACCGCTCAGAATTTCTGACAATTTATTACGGCATTCGCTCGGATCTCAACTAGTAGTCAGTGACTGACATCATATTTTGGTTTGGTAGCCCATACACTTCTTCCATCCTACTCCAATATTCGTCAGCATCGACCGTTGAGGCAAGAGGTGGTTTCCTTAATCATGCCTTAGCCACTTCAGTCGATGAGCGTTCGCAGCATCATTAATCGATTTACAATTTCCCAATATCTGGGTCTAATCTCATCATTACTTACCTGGTAATCCTAGGAAACGCGAGAGATATTTCGAAGACATAAATGATCATATACCAATAACTTACGAATGTCATTTACTCTTCAGGACCACGTTTCACATCAATACAGTAAGACAAAACTGACTGCAGTATAGTATAGTCTTTTATTCGTCAATAGATGGGTATCTCATCAAAGATGACGTAAGTTAGCAGAAGCCAAATGGCTGTTTGAATCAGTTCTGAAATTTAGTCAGACACCAACGTGTTAGGGTTGATCAGACTTTCAAGATACGTGAATTGGTTAACGTGCTCAACTGTTACACTTCTTAACTTCGCTTCAATTGTTGGCGTATACCAGTACTGAAACATCACTTTACGTTTAGAGGGAAAGAAATGCATCCCAAACATGCTTGCGCTCTTGTTCAATGCCACCAAAAGACTCTAAAGTTTATTAATGTCTTCACCAAACAAAATTATATCATCTGGGTATTTTACATCAATTAGTGAATGAATGACAGACTGTGATTCAATTCATTTTCGTATTGCTGTTCGATTACAATTTATTTGAATAATGAATGAATTGACCGATTAATTCATTATACTAAAATAACATATTAATTCCTTGTTATAACATGACATTAGTTATGCAAACCCAAAGTGAGGTATTTAGGCAAAGCCATAACTTTTCAGCAAAACTTGTGTTATCCTCTCTTCCTTTAAATAACTTCGAACCCACCGAGCAGACCATTGAGAAGATAAAGTAAAATCAAAGATTGATTCCTCATTTCAAGAAACAATACTTGGATATTAATACATTTCCTAGGATATTTATAAGCATTAGCTATTAAATGTGAGTTTTCCGGTTCAATAATCAATGGCAAGTGTGTGATTTAAAAATAAGAAAATTGCAATTGTCAATACATTCCATTAGGCAGAGTTTTAAGAAATAATATATTACTCAAAGTGGTTGTAAAATTAAAATGTTCAAAACAAAAAAAGTTCGACTCGTGTCTTCAGCTTAGTACACGAGTGATTACCTCGTTTCAATAGTATTTCATATGAAAATAATCTATGTAGTATTATGCAATCATCTGTTACTTTTACTGTCCTATATAGCCACCTACTAATACCTGCTTCGCACATTGTCTTGAGAAGAGAAGTTCGTTGATGGAGTTTGCTCGCTCTTAACTTCTTACTACGGTCACCTGTTTATACACTCATTCAAGTCAAACACGTTCCGTTCGAATGGCGAGGATATTTTTAAGAAAATGAGGACGAAAAACGATTACATGACGTTTAACCGGTTCGAGACACGAAGGCTTCACTTATGATTTAATAAATACTGATTCTATATTAATACAGTTCTTACCCTGCAGGGTATTGAGAAAATTGATGAGGCACGAACTAAGGAATAGGTATCATAGACAATTGTCTAATTATAATTATACTGGGAGTAACAACTAAGATAAATAAGAAAATCAGCTGGAGTTGTTTATTATCACTGACTAGTAGTAATATATATATATATAAACAAATTCTTCTGAATAAGAATGAACAATAAGTAGGTAAACAGATAAACAAACTGATGAATACATATATAATTGACTGAAGTATCCATCTTAGTGGGTAAATTGTTAAACTTTTAATAACTACGTCACACATTCGAAAACTGCCTGATTCACCTTCTCCGGTTTGGGCAACCGGTTAGTAGTATCACTAGCCATAGTATTTATAATCCAGCTAGAAGTCAATCACATAAATCTGTACTCTGGTATATGAATAAAATATACATAATTTGGAAATGAACTGGGAACATAAGAATCACGTAAAAAATAGATGGAAACACTTTAAATAGGACGTGAAATAAAATCTCGTTTATGTGTATACTTTTTGACTAACAGTTGATTATTTGGTTTGCCACATTGATGACGATGATGATAAGCAGAAAGGAATACACGCGATTTTATTGTATCATTACTGTACGCTTTCTTAACACTTCGTCCAGAATACGAAGATGTGGAACATTCGGTTCGATTCGACTTTACATTTGTTGTTAATGCTCCGGCATATGGACTATGACCATCTGTAATTGGTTTCAATGATGAAGCACCACCGACTGGTGTTTTCTCTAAGTTTCTTAAAGCCATTTCAATTCGATGTATAGCTGCTTTAGTTTCAGCCTGATGTTTTGGTCGATGTTGATTAATGTTGTGCACTAAACAACAAAAAAAGGATAATTAGTAAAGCCCCTCTCCTCACTAATAATAACGCATAACAGAGAAGGAAGTATGATAGTACAGTAAGTATTCCTTGTAGTCAAACTAAATGCAACTTTTTAAAATTTTCCGACAATAACAACAGTAAACAAAGACTGATTGGTTGAATTCGTCATATCCATAAGTGTGTGTATCAATGTAACTGCTTCTGTGAAGCCAGTTATATAGGGCGTACAATTCACCATATCCAACATAGTATCGCCAAACAACAGAGTGATTGAATAAAGGACAATTAAGGATGACTTTCTACATTTATTAATTTGATTGACGCAAGTAAACTCTTTTAAATTATTCAACATATTCCATTAAATATACAGCATGATTTACGAGTTAATCCTTTGCACACCACCGTAGCTACTGAAATTCACATGCGCATAAACTTAGGCTCTGTATTTACAAGTTTGTGTAATTCCTTCCTGTCTTTTCACCTACCTCCGCTATCGGCATAGTCTACCAGATGGGGTTAAAATATGACTTTTTATACCCTTTCTTCTTAATTTATTTTAACTTCTGTATTCTGAACTAATTCTAATATTTGCCAATTCATTATGTTATTACGTAGATTATCAAAATACTTTGCTAATTTACTTATTACATACTAAGTAACCTGTCAACTGTTGAACTGCAAGTTTCTAATATTGTATCAGTTAGTCAGTTACAACGTAGAACTTGGTACATGCGTACATCAGTTCAAGTTGCCATGCCTCAATAAGCTGATAAAGATTAAATTTTCGGACCAAATCCCAGAGTAGGGAAGGTAGTAACAGAGTAAGTACTAATGGAAAGGCACTAGAGATCAGAGATAAGATTTGAAACAAAAATAATTGTGATTCAGTAAAGAGAAAATTATGAAAAGCTCAATAACTAGAATTTGGAGGAAGACAAGGAATGGATGCACCTGCGCCATTGCAAACGATTTTGAGCCATATCACCTAAAGTGTCTAACCATTTGTTACGATCATCGCGTGGGCCCTAACCAGGTAGTCTGCATCTATTAACATGGCTCAGCCCAATTGTCAATGGCTTCATTGATTGGTGCCATGTTTTTGTTTGGCCACCCCTAGCTTTCTTCCAGCCTACTCCCACACCAGACAACATTGCTCGTTTCGGTAGACGGTGGTCAGCCTTAAGTAACACATGTCCTAACCACCTCAGCTGGTGAAGATTCGCTACTTCATCAACAGACTTACCGTATTTAAGTGGTACTCTATTCCTAACCCACGCATTGGTTACTCGGTGGTCCCAGCAAACACGAGCAATGTTTCGGAGACATCTATGATCAAATACTAGGAGCCTACGAATATCCTCTAACCTTAATGGCCATGTTTCACATCCATAAAGTAAGATGGATCTAACTGCTGCGCAGTAAATGCATCCTTTCGTCAGTAAACGGATGTCTCTAAGTATTGTATAAATAATTCCTTATAATTGTTCGTTATTTAGTTACTTTAATCAAATAACCATAATCAATACAGTAGTTGGAAAAAATTAACCTTAACCCAAGTTGCAAACATAGCGAGATACGATCAACAAATGAATACCTAAGTAGTCAAAATAATCGTAGTAGCAATAATAATGAGAACAACTAGACAATTGGGATATACTGGAAGAGGAAGGGATGATAAAGGTATGTATAAAGGAATAGTGGATTTATAGATTTAAAAGAAGTTTAGAAATAAGTGTTTCTTCGCCACTGCTACCTTTACTGCGCTATTTCATCCGTCCCCAACTACCGATGATAATTATCGAACAAACCCCTCTCCCCACCATGTAGTCTGGACCTACGCAGATGGCTCAGACCAACAGTAAATAACTTCACGGACAGATTGTATGACAAGTTTGGCCGCCTCGAGCCACACCAAACATAGCGCGTCAAGGCGGGCAGTGGTTAAACATACATAACATACATCCTTTCCTTTAATACTTCGTTAATCATAGGACATGATTTTTGTAATGATCCGTGAAACCGTAAGATTATTATGTGCAACACAACCACTTAATTATTAACGATTTAATTGTTACTGCCGAACCATGATGAAACACTCAGTCTAACGGAATACTTCTTCGCTCTATTTGCTTTTGGTCAAACCAAAAGACGATTTCCATCTTACCGAAAATGAAAATAATGGGATATACAAACATGAATTTGATCTGTTAAGGAAACTTCTACGGAAAACTAATTAAACACAGTCTACACTTTAGCATTGTTTCTATTTAGTTTACTGATGGCGTTCTTATTGTAGTCTTCAAAATGTTGACATTTATGCAACACAGAAAACAAAGGTCTTCATTTTATTACTGAATGGATTGTTATTAACCAAGACTAATAATTTCTTGTAGTCATATCGTGCCTGACAAATCAGTTAAAGTGATAAGATCAAAAGTGGTAAATTTAAGATCCTAGATAAAACTCGTACTGCGAATCCATTGAGATATAGAGATAGTAAAATGCTACCTTTCGACAAACAAAAGAGTAATTAAAAATGAACAGCTGTAAAAATAACACTCTCCTACCCACAGTTTTTGGTCCGAGTGGTCTGATCAAATGCTTAGGTTACCATTCTACAAATTCTGCATAATGTTTTGATTAACTATTATGTTTGGTTGGATTGTGACTAGCAAGCGAAATCCAGAATGCCCGTTTCGTACTATTTTAGACTCATCAGCTGGATATGCCTGCATCCCACTATTGATGTTCACACTGGGATTCAAACTCAGTCTGATTCACGCTAAATTCCACTGCGTTCACCACTAGGCTGTTGAGTCCAGATAGTCACACTTGTTCAACGGGCATATCAGTAATAGGTTTGTATTTTCCCGTTTAGTCATAGACTGAAAGTTTCAGTATTGGGATGCAGGTACACCCAGCCGACGAATCCCGAGTAGGACGAAACACGCGTACTGGATTCCGCTTGCTAGTCACAATCCAACTTAAACACGACTTGTGATTAATAGCTATATCGAGGTAATCTGCTCAGAATGCACACATGGTAAACAGAGGCTGACCAGTTTCGGTCTATGACTAATCAACGGGAAGATACAAACTCATCTTAATATCATGTTTGGATTAGATGGAACAAAATAATGACGAACAATACGACTAAATACTCATGTGCCACATTAAAGCGCTTTAAAAATTATCCCAATACTAAATATTGGAGAATTCAACTGGAAATATTGCAGTTGAAGAGATATTTTCTTCTCTGTCTATCTCATACAAAAGCGAGAGACGAGCACACCGGAATCCATGCATACTTTTTATCACAGATGTAGCAACTGAAGCGGTAACAAATGTCGTGCGATTAAAAATGGGTAGGAGATATTAACTGGTACAATTTAATTGAGTATTAAAGAGAAATTTTCTCGAATAATTTTATTTAGCTAGAGCTAAGAAAGAATTACTATAACAAAATTATGATATTTAATAAATCACATGTCAACTTAGAATTCTCCGAGTTTTTTTCTAATGTAAAGTATACATAACTGTTTATTTTAATGATTATAATTATTTCCAGGTTGTATGCAACTAGTGAAAAACTGCGAAATGAAATGATTTTTCACTATTCAGTTACATTTGTTATTCTTGTTACACTAAAACTTCTAAATGGAAAGAACTGTATGATATACACTGGTGCTTTAAATTTTGGAACTTAGTGTTAAGCAAAGTGGAAAACATATATTGTTCGAAACTCTAGAATTATATATTATGAGTGTCTGTAATGTCTCTAAAATCCACACGCAAGTTATTCATATGACTCGACAAGGTTCACTTTTAGGCTTCCAGATACTTGATATCGAATTTTCTTAGTTCTATAAATTTAGATGAATCATTACTTTTGAAAGCAGAGTGAGCACACTTGGAGTTCATTCCTATTAAAAATTTCTTTCGAATTGGCTAATTAAGTCGACCTACTACTAATCACGTTACTAGTTCAATTACATACAAATAATTTCATTGATTTCATTCGCGTACAATGCAGAACCCGACGCGTATGCATATAGGTCCAAGTTGCCATACCACACAAGCACAACAAGATAAAACTCACAGGATAAACAGAACAGTGATTCAACAGTAGGGAAGGAAATAAACGAAAGTACGAAAGGATAATAGAATTTAAGATCTACTAGATCATAAAAATTGAATATGTTTACGCCACTATAAGTGATTTTGAGCCAAGTCGCCCAGTGTCTCCAATCACTGATTACGAGTGTTACGCAGACCCCAAACAAGAAGCCTACATCTACTAACGTGGCTTAGATTAACAATCAAAGACTCCATAAATTTGTGCCATGTTTTGGTTTGGCTGCCCCTACCTTTCTCCCATTCTACTTCTATCCCAGTCACCATGGTTTGATGAGGCAAACGGTAGTCAAGCATACGCAACACATATCCCAACCATCCACAGTGATGAAGGGTTACGACCTTTTCAACTTATTTGCTCTGTTTTTCTAGTACTCTGTATCTAACATCAGTATTACTTATTCGCTCGTTCCATGATACATAGGTGATACTACGAAGATATCTATGATAAAAGACCTGGAGCCTACACATATCTTCTATTTTCATGGCCCATGTTTCGCAACCATGTTAAAATAGAGGGAACTGTTGTGCAGTACACTCAACAATCAGTTAAAAGACGAATATCTCGTCTACGCCACGAGTGACGTATGTTGGCAAAAACAAAACGGGCTTCCTAAATACGTGTTGAAATTTTGTCAGACACCAACCCACCAAGGGTGGTAAGACTACCGAGATAAGTGAAGTGATCAACGTGATCGACTGCCTCACTTTCTATAACTAGTCTAGGCGATTGTTCACACCAGTCGAGAGGTAGTATTTTGCATACAGAGGGAAAGAAACGCATCTTGAATATGCTTGCAATGTTATTCAAGGTGTTCTGGAGACACTGTATACTGTCAGCATTTTTACTGAATAGAACTACATCGTCTACTTATTCTATGTAGACAAGTGGGCTTCCTAAAAGAAGACAAATTCCTGAAAAGTTACTTCTAGGAGGACATCTATGATGAAGTTAAATAAAAAGGGGGATAAGGTGCAACCCTGACGAACACAACCTGGGGTCGACAATCCTCGTGACAGTTCGCCATAAGCTCTAACTCGACCTATCGTATTTGAGCGGAGAACCTTTATAAGGTTTATGTACTTTGAGATACGTTTTTTAATGACAAACACTGCTATAGTGACCTTCGATCTACGAAGTCAAATGTGGCTTTTAAGTTAAGAAATACGATTATTTGTCGAATGATGGTAGCTATGCTTATATTCTGGGATTTGACAAGAAGTAAATATCTGGCCAATGCATCCTTATCCAACATGGTTTTCCTGAGTTTATTGTGCCCTGGCTTTAGACAAACATCGGATGATTACAGAAGCTAGTACCTAAGACTATATCTTGGTCAAACTGATGTATTTGTGGCTGTCACAAAAGGATATCTAATCATCCTTATGAAGTGGGATCAGTCGGATGGTATTACGTTCAGGACCCAAACTTTAACTAATACATCAGTAAGCATGTTTAAGAAAACTAGACAGCCGTCCTTAAAGATATCTGAGGTCAACCTGTCAGGATGTGCTACTTCCCTAACTTCGAATTACCTGTAGCCATTCGAGTAATTTGGGGCTAGTCGGAAACGGGAGGTTAGCTGGAGACCAGTTGAACTGCTCATGAAAGTGTTCGGCTGGTCGATTTAATCTTGAGACTGAATCACGGACTCATCATCTTCTGAAATAGTCCCACTGACGGCTGACCTCCTAATACCAGTTTCCTTGATGAGTCAGAACATTTGTCCGGTATTATCTATCGACGCAGCCATGTCCATTGCCTTCGCTATTGTTGCAGACCACTGCTCATGATCCTTGCTTAGAATTTTTGTTAGTCCATATTTGAGTAGTCGCCGTTCTTTATCATTCTTCGAGCCTACAGGGATAAGTTTTAGAGCACTCATCAGTTCAGCAGAGGTTTCAAAAATCTTTTGATATTTCCTAACCTATGTATTTAGGTTGGAAGCAAATAGTGCTGCTGCTTTTAAAACTCCATTAAAATTGTCCCAAACTTTTTCCGAATGAATCTTCCGAACATGATCGACAAGGTGTCTAGCTAACTTTTCTCTGAATGCCTGGTTAGCTTGTCCGTTCACTAACTAGCAACCGAGGGGATGTCCAGTTGTGACCTTTCTGCGTCCGATAAAATGCATGGAAATGAGTGTTCTAACTAGGACATGGCTAAAGTCCAAATATGTACTCCTAAATGAGTGGTAGTACTCTGTGGAGCCACTCCAATCCCGATATGGTCTATTTGTGTCCATCGTTGGGTCGATATTAGAAGTTGCCATGTTACCTAATGTCTTTGCGTATGTTTGAAGTTTGTGCTTGCTAAGAATAAGCGGTAATTTGAAAATGATTGTAGAAGATGGTCTCCATTATTCGTTGGTTGGGCTGTTATGTTATAAAACTCGCCTAAGCATTTTCAAGACTGACTTAGCTTACCCAACTTCGGCATCAAAATCTCCTGCAATGATCACTATGTTTGAGTGTTCAGTTTTATGAAGCAGGATTTCACTTACATGAGCAAGGCCATTAGAGCTTGCTACTGGGTCCCCAGATAAACGAAAAATTCGTATGTTAAAAGCTCAATATAAAGTTAAGAGAGTGGTTTCAAGAACCTGGAATAGAGCTTCGTGGAATCAAGTCACTGATAGCACGTAAGAGGGAAATGGAGGATTGAAGCAAAGTAGAGAAGCTATTAAGAAAAGTAGGGATTTGATTATAAACGGGGTGGTCTCCAGTGCTGTTAGAGGTATGATGGCAGTCCTCATTTCACGGTTATCCACGTCGTGGAAAGACTCTTCTTGATGTACCTGTAAAGTAAACTGGGTTAGGATTGGTCTTAAATACGTGGGAGCATGATTTCAGTAACTAAGGAACAACTGTTTAAAGCCGGTAATATATGGGTTTTTTTGAGAGGCTTTAATTGTCAGTTCCATACTTGTTACGGCCTTACTGTCGGAGACGACCTCGATCTCAGACCTTAGTTTAACTGCCGTTAGTCTCACCGAGTTTAAACCAACATACAGGTATGGTAGGACCTTAAGAAATGAATATTCCACCCAGTATAGACCGACTGAGTCATCACAATAGGCAAACCCGATCATCACACCAAGGTAGCAGCAATGGTCAAGGTTAGTAGTAGATTGAGCACAAGTAATAACATTGACAAATAGCCAGAAATGTTGATGAAATGACGAAAATTCGGTGTATTCATTGTTTGTACTTTTTTGATCTTTAGTTCCATTATTCCTTCATGCGCACCTTTATCATTCCTTTCTCTTCCGATATGTCGTCACTCCCTAGTCATTATAATTATTAATGCTCCCACGATGATTTTGACTCCTTTGGTATTCATCTGTTGGTTGGATCTCGCCATTGTGATGTATTTTAGTAACTAGGGACAAACCATATTTGTGCCAGGCACTATGATGATTGTGACTAAATAACTAACAAGAATGGTGCACTAATGAAGGATAAATGAAAGAGGCGTTTTCTCTCATAATTAGTTAACAGGTAATCTGACAATATATAAAACGCGGTGGTTTTTAGAATCGCTTTAGGAGGAAACAAATAATTAGTTCTAAATCTCAAAATAATGTTTAAAGGACAAAAAAAACTGAACAAGTAAAATAAATACAAATATGAACGGCATCAATATGGATAATCAGTAGGAGACAAATGCTTACATGAAGTTTTTAAAGTTGTCTTATGAGAATTCGACTTAGGATGTGATTGAGAACCCTGATTTAGGCCAAGTGTTCCGTACATATCAGGTATATGAACACGGGAAAGTAGTACAGATGAACAATTAGATAATGAGTCGGTGGACACTTTCGAAGTACTAAAAGGAATAAAAATTACCTCATATGAATTAACTTGGCAGAAAATCTATGTGAATTGAAGGTAGTCATATATCTAACGGTAACGTTTAATCTCTGCTAGAAATGGGAATGGATAAAACTATCTGAACAAGGGACCTAACCAATCAACAACAAAATAAATTCAGCAAGCATAAAATGTCAAGCTTCTAAAGTTTGAAAGACATTAAATGTAGCGGAAACATCAAAATTAAAATGATGGATGCACTAATGACACTTCACCAACGTCAAATAGTCGAATGATACAAACCGATCTTTGATAAGTGATTTATTGTGTTAGTCAAATTACAGAGATTATACATTTCTATCATCGACAACAGACGTCATGGCCAGGCTTAATGAGCTATAGCCAGAATAGAACCTGGACCGAGTGTGTGCTGTGGCCTGAATTGTTACACTCCATACATGTACGGCAATAGAGGAAATTAACAAGATGAGAAATAAAGTAAGATGAATAATAAATGTACTAAAAAGCTAAGCATAGGAAACATAGTTTAGAAGAAAAAAAGGACTAAAGATGAAGTCATGAATGATACTACTTAAAACAGAGAATAGACTATTCCAACCGATTTCATATCTACCACTTGACGTTTCTAAATACAGATTATCACTGCTGCATGAGTTTATTCAGGAAATCTGGACCATTCGACATGGACCAGATTGCAAATCAAAGTAGGCAATGGTTTAGCATATGTCCTAATCATCTCGGTCGATAAAGGTTTCAAATTTCAACAACTGACTTGAGCATTCAATTTGTATTTTGTCAGAATCTTCCTCGCTCCCCCCCCCCAACATAACCAAGTTATCTATATATTCTATGTAAATGGATACCGTGATACATCGATCCTTAGAAAAGTCAGAAGTGCTATTTGTTAATTATGTCTATGAAGGAATTAAATCGAAATAGAGAAAGTAGACAGCTCCGATGAATACTATCAGATATAGCTAATTCAGATGAAAGTTAACCAAAAACTGACTAAATCAAGTGTGTGTATACTTTTGCTGGTGTTGTGTCCTATGAGCTAAATGGCTTAGCAGTAAATCTTCAATTGTCTTCCTGAATATTATGTAAATATCAAGTACATGTTTAAATAACATTCACTGCCACTGAACATAACGTTTAAATGAGTCACATGCAGCCATCAAGTCAAGAAATACAACTACAGTCGAAAATCACTAAGTTTGTCCGTTCCGACTCTCGGCAACGAATTATTACTCGACACACTCTCACGTTTCCAATCAGAACTAATATTCTAGACACGAGATATTAGTCACAATGATTCATCTGTACTCATTATGAAAGAATTTTCGTTTAGACATATATATCTTAAAATCACCAGGCAAATTGAGTAAACAAGGCTATATTACACTTAAATATACAAATAACAACATACTGAAAGGAATGTTCATTAGCTGTTCTATCACAGGGATTTTCAGTAAGACTAGAAGAAAAACTTGTGGAATCATATATACCCATCACAGCTACCAACTGAGCTTCACGCTGCATGGCTTCTTCCATTATCCGAAGTTTGGAAGCCTCATCAGAGGCACGCTGCGCAACAGTCAACTCATCTCTAGTTGGTCGAGCAGGTCTGGCAACCAAAGTGTATCCATGAAAATTCAAACCATCTAACCTACGCAGGATAAAAAGAAATAGATAGATAAATCACTTTTATCAAAAGACGTAATATTGGTGCCAGTTAATAATATCTAAGTAAAGAAGTCCGAAACAAAACGTTAATAATTTTTTTAGCAACCAGCATCAAGGTGATAACTTCATGAAGGTATAGATGCTGAAATAAAAACTGGAGCTTTAAAGTGATTTCAGACCAGACATAATGCATATTTTCACTTTTACAAGTGAACAAAATCTTAAGACAGATCGATATCACTTGAAGAATTGATGTTTGTTTAGTTATAATCAACGTAGCGGTTGACAAAAATGTGTGCTAGACCAAATGAGTATACCGCATTGGGCTAATATACTGAGTTTTCTCCCATACTTCTAGTTCAGTATGGATAGTTATATCATGTACTGTCAGCTGCAAGATACTGCAGTGTCTATTTTCCTTGCTGAAAGGTGTAATAACATGAGTACACGATGCATATAGCCAAAAGACCAACAACATTACACAGATTGAGGCAACTGAAATAAAATTATAAAACCTTAGCTCCATTATGCATGAACTCATCGAAGGACCAAAGTTAACTGAAACTAAACTCAAAGGTAGGATATAACAAACTTACACCTTTCGTGCTTTTGTAGCATCATCCACTGATTTATAAGTTAAAAAACAGTAACCAACTGTAGATCCTTGCAGATCACCAGTTTTATGCACAGGAAAGTGGAAATCAGATAAATCTCCAAACTGTTTAGCTAGCTGCAAGACAGCAAATTCCGTAATACGTGTTGGTAGGCGTCCTAGCCAAATTCTGTGCGGATCACCATTCACTTCAATAATATCATTACAAACATCTTTATTATCCATGAAACGACCACCAGTTGTCATTCTACAAGAAATGGTATAAGCTAATTCGAAATAACAAAAAAGTCGACAAAACAACTTTGAATTATTAAGTGAAGTGGAATTTCTAATTTCATCTTAGGGAACTTAAAAGCATTCTAACTACAATACAGAAGCATTTGCTACATACATGGTCTGAGGCATAAATAATGTTGAACGGAATTGAAACTTAGTATCTACAGTTGATTGTCAACTTCTTCGAGGAAAAAACATGTGGATTCTGATAAACTTTTGACGTTTAGGAGCTAACTAAATTCAGTCCTGTAATTTAATCAACTTAACTTCTACTCTACCTGAATTACACTTGTCTACCTAAACAATTCGTGGTGGAATTGAGAAATCTTTCTGGGTATGCTTGTTATCAATTCACTAATCGTAAATCAAGAAGCATACATTAAACAACTAGAAAAATCGATGCACTTATTACAATTCTACGACGTAAGTACAAAGGCTAAACTAAGTAAGAATACTTGGACGGTATATTCAGAATTACTTATTAGAAAAGTTTCAATTTGTGTTGATTCCCAGTATCGACTGCAGATAATCCTTTGCCCCAAACGGCAACCATCTTTAAAAGTAAGTTCAGTTAGTTACAACAGATGCGTTATTAGTAATATCCTAACATTTTAGTGGGAATATCACTAGTTAGTGTGGAGTCAGAACGTACTATTCATGCTCAACCAACCCACGAACTAATAACGACCTATACATATTATGGCCTTTCAATTTTGACCAATCGTTTTCATCAAATCTAAAGATGGGAAACCATGGGGTGGAAAGCGCCACCCGAAAAGTTGCATCAGTTTTATCGACAGACTTTTTTAATGAGGAGCTGGATCTTTATTGAGATAATTACTGCAAGAATTAGCACAGGTCACCAAACTTACTATACCTATTACTGAAGTCTACCAACAGGCTTTGTGTGAAGATTAATTACTCTCATAATAACGTTCAAAAGAAATACAGACTAGTGACAGCTATCTGAAGCTACGTTTAGGCACGTTTAATGTCAAGAAAGATCAACTAATAATGATATTGGACTACAGAAGAGCTGGAAATAATGTAACTAGGATCAATCTTCATGTGTATTATATCAGTGATTCTAATTCTTTTCGAATAAAAAGAGTTCGTTCATTATCAACATAATTTGTAACAATCTAAACAGAATAAACTGATCTACATCACAAAACCGACATCACGACGTCAATTCAAGGTCGCCATTCAAATTTAGATCGAATTTTCTAACATCAAACATTGTTAAGTTCGATTCCAGTAACCAGAACCTCGATCAGTACCTAGTATGAACCATCTTAGCTCCATGGATTTGTATCTCATTATTGTGGATTAATTTTAAGTCTCTGAGAGTTCCCAATGTCAACAGATTAGCTACACAATTCTAGCTGTTACAGTTAATTAGTCATATTTAAGCTTCCATTTAGTGAAATATTTTATTTTTTACTTAATCCTGTCCTTTTAAAATATATACTTAGTCCTAGTATTTACCACATTAGCATTGAGATAGAGCTAGGTTCTTGTAACTTCGATATTTATTACTGTGAGGAAATATTTAGCAAATACAGTGTTCAGATTTGCGGTTTTAGAATGATGGTAAAATTAGAAGATGTGCAATTGCAGCACGACTTTTCATATTCACTGCAAGGAATTCTTATCATTTTCTGAAAAATTTGGAATTTTCTTTATTAGCCTATATCATTGAATTATGAAAAGCCACTAATCTGTATTAGCCACTGATAATGCTGCGCATGATATTTCATCCTTATCTTGGTATGCATTTCACAGTATGATTAAGCAACACAACTTCCCAATTATTTAGTGCGTTTGGATTCCGCTTGCATTTGTTGTGGCTTTATGCAGTAAGTAATCTTGTGTCACGTAATCTTCCTTCGTTCATAATACTTGTTTAATCCAGATAGGTAAGTATACGTTGATTGGAGACAGTTGCTGAGTAGTGCTAATGTATTACGTTTGAGGGGTCAGCTAGATGCTATGCACTATATAGGTATCAGTGTAATTAGAGGCAGAAATCAAAGATCTATCTCTGAATATCTCCTGTATCCACATGCGCAACCAACATGCACTGCAACCAGTTAAAGTGCGAAATTTCACAGTGATACGTTTACTAGGTCATTAAGTTTGAAAGTCTTAATTTTTGCTTTACAAAACTCAAGCTGACATAAAAGCCGTAGTAATCAGCTTTATTTTTAGTTGAGCGACACAGCAGTAACTGGTATTGATATTCCGCAGGGCTAATAGAGTTTCAAACACTAGCACAATTATTGCCCTTGAAGTGTACGTGGGTATATGGCCAAGTTAAGCTTGTCGTCCAACCAGAGCCACTTTTATCGATCGGACCCACTCTTAGGAATGAGAAGAAATCAGAAGGCATTGAAGGATGGAAGAGAAATTATATTCGATCGCAAACAGAGCTTCAATCGGATAGCAACGTCTAGGCTGGCAAACTAGAGTGAGATGCTACCCACGGTGGTTCGAGTCGTGATCTGGTGGTGATGCGCGACCACGCTCCTTCAACTAGTTGTGTCCGCTAAAATAAACATGGTCAG
This sequence comes from Schistosoma japonicum, assembly GCA_025215515.1. NCBI lineage: Eukaryota > Metazoa > Platyhelminthes > Trematoda > Strigeidida > Schistosomatidae > Schistosoma > Schistosoma japonicum. Next base: position 23,746,653 of record CM046065.1, read on the forward strand.
CATCAATGTCGAGAGCCTATGCAACTATTTATTTTGGGGATCATTTACCGCTACACCCTCTATCATTAAGGTTAATGAGTCTCACTACGGTAAAAGGAGAAAAAGACGACGGCTCAATAGTTTACATTAGTCGTATGACAAAACACGCGGGAGTGAGATGCCAGCATTATTTTACCATAACCCTTGGTGTAACCCGATTCATAGTTACTAGCCTATTAGCATCATGTTAATCAGAAAGCTTGGTTATCAAGGTTAGAGTGGACCAGTCAAATTCGGTTATCAAGCTCTGTAGCTTACCGGTAACTTTTCGTCGTTTATGTAGTTGCACCACGTTTATCCTTATGTGATAGGAATTAGGTTGACGTTTAAACGTAGGGTAGAGCCCATTAAACCATATAATAAAAGCTTGTTTATGCGCTGATTAGATTTCATATTCAGGTAACATCTTGATCTATAGAAAAAACTGGTCGATTAAAGTATTATTAACTATTACAGTTCGTTAACAAACATTAGCATTTTGCGAACATTACAAAGTAATGTCTTTGTTAAGTAATTATTCACTAATGAGAATCGCGAAATTTAAGCGACAGTATATATGCCAGGTTTTGCCATATTAAATCATGTTCCATATATTTTCTTTGTTCTCATCACTGTCTGCTCAAGTTCATTCGCCGAGTCCCGTGACTATTCAGACAGAAGACAAATGGTAAGACTGCACTATAGAGTTTCCCCAGTCTTGAATAAATTTTCCAGGATCCACCTTGGTAGTGGCTGGTATTTTAAGTAAACGATTCTGGATGTATATTGTGGCAACCTTCTGTCTATATGTACTTCATAAAAATAGCAACAAAATTTAGTCGAATGCTCTGACTGGGCCTGCTTTTCTACTAGAGACACCATTATTGATGCATTAGAAATGTTCAACCACGCCATAATGGGTGCATTACACACTATAGTACCCAAGAAGGATAGTTATAAAATAATATTCTCATATATCAACATCTGAAAATGGCTGAGCTACGTAAACTAAGGAAAGGTACTTCGTCTCAAATAAATTCGCACCTTAAAATTAAATACTCTGTTTACTAGAAGTAAGATAATAACATGAAAGTCGTTTAAAAGATGTGGAATATATGGCTCTCTGTGGTATATCCAAATCTCCAAACTCTTAAACAAAACTGCGGGTTGTAGTGTTAACTCATTACTGCAAAACGAAGTAACCTACATCACCCCATAATTTATGTGTGAACTTTTCGGTGAAAGGTTTACAAGAAACGATAACAATTCAAACGCTGGATATTAATTTGCACAGTATATGGAATACAAGGCCAAGTACTATGAAGTTTGGCTTAAATAATATCAATAAAGCCGTTAGAACGCATGGTTCAAATAGTAGCTCAGTAATCGATTACACCCCATCACTCTACTGGATCCGATATACCTATTCTCCCACTAAATTTGTTCGCACTCGTTAAAACTAAAAATTTATCCTCAAGCCTGAAAAGTTACTTACATACTTCCTAAATATAAAACGGGTGCACGAAATATAATCCAGATATATCAATCAATTAATATAACACCATTCATCTCACGAGTAATGGAGGAGGTAATCAAAGATTAAACATGTGACCACCTGATGAATAGAGGTTCGATTAATGCTTTGAAGCATGTCTTTCTTACAACTGGTTCATGCGCTACATGCCACATCGATTTGTTTAACGAGGTCGTTTGAATCGAAAATCAGAAGAAATCAGTGATAATACTATACTTCGACATAAAAATGGCTTTTGATAGGGCACTATGCAATCTGCTAATACGCAAGAGGCAGTCTATCAGTATCACTAGTCCTCTACCATGGTGATTCAAATTATTTCTTAAAAACAGATATCAGATGACCAATGTAAGCACTGTAAAATCAATATCACAATTTACAACCAGCTGAGTTGTACAAGCCAGTGTTATAGAGCCCCTACTCTTAATTATATATATCAATAGTATATACAGGTATTTTTCCGAAGAAAAGTCTGTATGTCAAAGATTTAAAAGTAGTTGTATAGACCAAGCTACTGATAACGTTGAAGATTAACGTCGTTCTGTATAGGGGTTGTTGGTAGTTGAATAACGCACGAATCCGCGATAAGAAGGCCAATAACACAATTTATTGGTGCAAAACGTGGTACTATATTTAACAATAAACAAAATATAATACACAAACCTCAACAGTTCCCTTTCCCTATACAGCCCAAAGGATTCAAGCAATTGTACAATTAATCTATAATATAACAAATAGATAGTGAAGAGACAGTAAATTAGTTACTTGTCCAAAGAAATTGTTCCTAGCAAATACAGGAACCAAACGTGGGAAATCAACCAACTGAGCCAATTCGCTCAGACAGACAGGAAATATTAAGCCAATATGGCGTACAGCAAAACCTTGAACCCCAACAAAACAAACTGAAGGTCAACGGGATGTAATATATATACTACCAAAAGAACATGTAATAACCTAATTGTGGGTAAAATTCCATAACTGTTATAAAAAATAAAGAGCAAACAGATAGAAACATGAACTGTTACGGAGACAGAGCACAACAAAGAGAAAAATTCAAGTTAAGGAACTGTTCGATACAGAAGAAACATGGAGGGATTTTTATACAAGCAAAAATAGATTTTACACTGCCCGCCAAAATCCCTCCATATAACACAGAAGATACCTCCAAGACTCTGTCATGGTTCTGCCTATTAGTCTACATATAGTCCGAGCATGTTCAGGACTTACACCAGTACGCCTGACATACTCTACTGCTTCCTTAAATCAATCGGCACCTTCAAGGAGACAAACCTTACGAATATCTCTCCTAATTATACCATCTTTCGTCTTGACAGTCACGGTTCTGACAAGGTTGTCTTTATCCTTCTCGCATCTTTGCACTATTCCTAGAGGCCACAATCCACGTGCCACGACATCGGTAGAAACAATTACCACATCCCCCTCCCTGAAATTACGATGTTTCATCAGCCATTTCTGACGACACTGTAGAGTGGGTAAATATTCCTTCCTCCATCTACGCCAGAACACATCCGCCAAATAGTTGACTTGTCTCCAACGTCGACCATATTTATCTTGCAAGCTGCCTTCTATCGCGATACCTTCACAATCTCTTAGCAACAACAAGTTGTTAGGTGTAAGGCATAGTCGATCGTTAACGTCAGATGTCACCGGAACCAGAGGTCGATTGTTCAAGATCCTTTCTACCTCCACCATATAAGTAATCAAGGTTTCTTCTTGTAACACTCGCTCATTCGATATGACTAGCAGCAACCGTCGAATAGACCTAATTATTCTTTCCCAAACTCCGCCGCGGTGGCTGGAAGACGGCGGATTGAAGTGCCATTGTATTTGCCTTGAGGTGAGCTGCGCGCCAATCTTGTGGAGGTCCCACTGCCGGATAAACTGACGTAATTCGGAGACAGCGCCCACAAAATTGGAGCCATTATCACTATAAATTTCCAGTGGCTTTCCTCGCCTTCCCATGAAGCGCATAAGAACGATAATGAAGGAATCGGTACTTAAATCATGTGCCACCTCTAAATGAACTGCTCGAGTCTGCAAGCACGTAAAAACACAACCGTACCTTTTTTCTATTGACCTTCCCCGTCGAACTATTAGGGGTCCAAAGTAATCTATTCCCGTAAAGGCGAAACTGTACCAGCCTTGCTTTACTCGACATGGCGGCAGTGGGGCCATCATTTGCTGACCTATCCTAGCATTTAGTCGTCGACATACCACACATCTACCTATTACGCGCTTCACTTCTCTGATTCCCTTCACGATCCAGTAAGTCTCTCGAATTGCCGCCAAAACCTGTGACGTGCCACAGTGTCCTTCTTCCTTATGGTAATGCCTAATAATCGATTCAGTCACTGAATGACGGTTAGGCAGTATGATAGGATGTTTGAACGAGGCTGAGAACTCTGAGTAACCCAGGCGCCCTCCGACACGCATCAGGCCATCTACCATCACAGGCGACAATTTTCTTAAGTCATTATGCGTGACCGATTTAGTGTCTTTTCGTAGGATTTCCAATATTTCTGGGTATACTTCCCTTTGAACTAGTTTCAAGATCTTAATTTTGGTGGTCTCCTGTTCCATAACTGACAAGGGGCCTAAGTTAATCGAACGGTCCTTATGACGGGAATATAGAACAATTATGTAGTCGATATATCTCCTGAGCCATGATGCTATCCGAACAAGCTTCGTCCAATCGGAAAAATAAGATAAAAGAGAGAAGTGGGTAGTTTTTGTAACAGTCACGTTAACTTGGGCAGGTGGCCCTTTGAATTCGACATCCTCCAGAGGTACTTCCATACAGTCCATAGTGAAACCCTGTCTGCGATCTCGTAAGAAGACAGGACCGTCGAGCCAGTCTTTAAGGTCCTTTTCCTTCGTTATACCTCGCGAAGCCCAGTCAGCTGGATTCCACTCAGACTTCACGTATAGCCACTGCTCAACTTGGGAATACTGATGTATTACGGAGAGGCGATTGGCCACAAAGGTAACATAGCGCCTATCACAGTTTTTAATGTAGTAGAGAACTATCATTGAGTCGGTCCAGAAGCTCGTCTGACAGAACAAATTAGGGAGACTCCCTTTCAGTAACTCGCTTACGCGCACACTTAGAACAGCGGCTGCTAATTCCAGTCTAGGTATGGTTACATGTTTTATGGGCGCTACTCTCGATTTGCTAAACAACAGTACACAGTGGGGAGCACGTTTCTGAGACACGATTCGAGCATATGCCACTGCTCCATAACCCGACTCGGATGCATCACTGAACACATGCAGCTCCGTCTTGGATTCGTCATCGAATCCTTCTTTCTTAAGACTTCTGTTAACTGTGACACTGCCTAGACGGCGCATTAAATTCACCCATACCTCCCAGGCAGCAATATCTGATTCGCAGAGGGGTTGGTCCCACCCTAACTTGGCTCTACATAGCTTCTGTAATAGTTGTTTAGCCGGAAGACAGGTTGGCGAAATTAGACCCAACGGGTCAAATAAAGATGAAACTACAGACATTATACCCCTTCTAGTTAGCGGCCTTTCAACTGGATCGAAACGAAATTTAAAAACATCTGACTTCGTATCCCACTCTAGACCGAGAGTTCTCTGAGTAACACTATAGCCTGGAGGCATGTCTACTGTTGACAATCCTCCACTCATTCTTGGAAATACAGATGCAACCATCTCCGAATTCGAAACCCACTTCTTTAGCCTGAAACCTCCGCGTGACAACAACTCGTTTATCTGCTTGACAAAGCTCTGAGCTTGCTCAACTGACGGAAATGACACCAAGCAGTCATCTACATAAAAATTATCTTGGACAGCATTCTGAACAAAGATATCGTATTGGTCAGAAAACATCTGGACTGTTTTGATTAGTGCAAAGTTCGCACAGAACGGGGAAGATGTAGCTCCGAATGGGTGAGAGGTCATCTGATATTCAACTGGCTCCCTCGACATATCATTATCTGGCCACCACAAAAATCGTAATGCGCCTCTATCGAAGTCAGGTACCTTTACCTGCATAAACATTTCCTCAATATCGGCGGAGACAGCTATCGACTTTCTGCGAAAGCGTAAAAGTATCCCGACTAAATTTGCGGTGGTGTCCACGCCTTGATACAACAAATCGTTGAGAGACACTCCATTATGTTTAGCGGCACAGTCGAGGACTATTCGAAGCTTCTCGGGATTTTTCGGGTTAATTACTGGGTGATGGGGCAGATACCAGCGAGGTCGATAATCTAATTTGCTGTGCACCTCCGGGACTAACTCGGCATATCCCTTACTAATAATATCTTCGATGCCTTTGATGTATCTTTCTCTCAAACTATCATTTCGTATCAGCCAATACTTGAGACTCTCCAATCTCCTCCTAACCAACTCATAATTCCCCGGGCCCGTGTCAGCACCCTTCCGCCATGGCAGTGGTACTACGAAGTGGCCATCTGAGAAATAAGTATTCTTCTGCACTATCTCCATGGCTGCAAGATCATTAGGTGATATCATCTTATCAACGGAATGCACATCGGCGAACTCGAGGTCATACATTCTCCTTAGATGCGTTTCTGTAGATTCAGAACGGCACATGAAGTTTACACTGCTAATATTACACTTTACGGGTGACATCGGTCCTAAGACAGTCCATCCCAATAAAGTTCTTACGGCATATGGTTGATTCCGACCACCTAGCCTTTGATCTAATACCCAATGAGCTTCCGGGATGTCGCAACCAATCAACAATAGAATTTCACCGTTAACGACGTAGTCTAACGGCAAGTCGGATAAATGAGGCCAGTTCTTAAAGCTGTCGCCCATCTGTATTCTAGACTTGTCGACCGGTAACCTGTCTACCACCAAAGCACGCTCGATACGCAGAGACTCATTTCCATCTAACGAGCATACTTCGAACATTCTACTGACTGAGGTTGCTAATTTATTACCACCCAGAGTTTGGATCATCGTCTGAGCCCGTTCGTTCTGCAACCCCAGAAGCTTCACACAGTCTGCTCTTATCAAGGTAACATCCGATCCATTGTCTAAGAAGGCATAACCCGTGATCTCATTATGCCCCGACCTCACGCGGATGGGTACTATGCCTAAGCTGACATTACCATATGGCATCCTCGAAGAAACGCAGCGACTCTCAAGATGGTGAGCATTGACCGACTTCGCCGAGACTGTACTATGCAGTAATGAGTGATGACGTCCTTTACAACCTTCGTATTGACAACTGTTTTTTAGTACACATCGACTAGCCTGATGAGCTTCTCCTAAACAGACAAAACACAACCCTTTCTTCCTTGCCTTAGACCATCTATCTTCAACGGATAGTGCTAAAAAGATCGGGCATTGGAACACTGGATGATTTTCTAGACATATTGCGCATAGTAGTTTAGCATCGTTTATTCCCTTAGATTCCTCCCTTATTGCAAAAATTAACCTTGGCAGTTATTGACCGTTTACTGCGCGTTGCTAGCTGACCAAACCGACTGTTGGCTATTCTCGACCTAGAGAAAATAAATTCTGTAAGTTCGGCGAAAGTTGGTTCTCGGTTACTTTCCGTTATTTTATTAACGGACTCTGCCCACTTCAATTGCAACGACTGCGGAAGGAGTCTTACTATTCTCTCTAACGTTCCTAAGGAATTCAAATCTGAAGTATAATTCATTTGCTCCAGAGTTATGGCACAGTTCTCCATCCGTATAGCAAGATATTCCAATCCATCTGGACTACTATAGTCAACATGTGTCCCATCGACTAAGCTGTCCAACAATTCACGCGCAACCACATGTGGCTGACCAAACAACCTACGTAGTATCTCCTTAGCTCTTTTGTATCCCACGGGTGGTGGCAGCATGACACATTCCTCAATGGCCACCTTGGCCTTCCCTTTACAATAATGCAATAAATATAAGAGGCGCTGACCGTCATCGGTTACCTTAGACTCTACGTAAACCTCAAACTGTCGAAGAAACTTCCAATAAGACGAGGGCTGGCCATCAAAGTAACCTAGCTCTACCTTTGGGAGCTGAGGCTCCAACCCAACAGGCATTAATGAACTATGCGGAACCACACCAACAGAAGCATCTTCATTAGATCGCTGGTTTAGTTGTTGTAAAGTAACACCATGTGGGAAGGAAGTAGGACTCTTTCGACCAACATAATCCACCTTATTTTCTCCTGAAACTAAATTTGACCCTTCCTTCAATTTAAACAACTCTTGCTCTAACTCCTGTACTCGTTTCATCGGGTATTCTAACAATCTTCGAACTTCTTCTCTATTAACAGTGACATGGTCATTACTTACATTGATTAAGTCAGAACTAGACAAATTACTAAGAAAGTTACCCTCATAAAACATAGAACCATGGTACAGATCAGAGTCAAGGGGTACTTGCCGTGATACAGGAGGTTCATCCACAACATTGTCTTCTTTCCCGCTTAGCATATTAATATTCGAAGACATCGATCTTGTGATTGGCATTCCAACTATGTTCCAGAATAATAACGAATCCAAAGAATCCACCAAATGGGTTGTTGAGTACTGTATAGACCAAGCTACTGATAACGTTGAAGATTAACGTCGTTCTGTATAGGGGTTGTTGGTAGTTGAATAACGCACGAATCCGCGATAAGAAGGCCAATAACACAATTTATTGGTGCAAAACGTGGTACTATATTTAACAATAAACAAAATATAATACACAAACCTCAACAGTAGTCTATAATACTAAAACACGAAACTTAACACATTCCATCGAAAATGTGCTGAACGAGCTAAAGAAAACCTAGTTAAATAGTGCTCAGATTGATGTCTGGGAATCAATACTGAGAAGTGTGGATGAATAGACGTAGGGAACTCAGAACTTGAAACGTGATGCGTAATCTGACGCACACTCCAGTTCATGTCTGCATATCACATTCACTTTGAAGACTGTTACCTAGAAAAAAATAATTTAAGTTGAAATTGTGGAATATAACTGAAAGCTAATGTAAATGGTTAAATGTAGAACAGAAGTGCGCATAGAAGACAACCATCCGGTATTTTATAAGCTACTCACATAGCTCTCGACCCTAATTAAATGCAACCGATAAGTCGATTTAGGCGAGAAACAAGCTTAGTTTAACTCAGATGTTAAGGGCATAACCACAGTTCAATGATTTTATATATAGTTAATGACTATCTAAACAGTTGGTTTGAAACTGATTTAGAAGATTGGTTTTAAGCCTTAATTGATTACATTCGTTGCAAATTAATGTTGGCGAAATACCGTTGAAAACCAAAAGCACTGGATAGATGTTTCGTCCCAGTATGTAATTCCTCAGAGATGCGCATCTTGGATTTAGCTCCAGGGGTTTCAGGTTGGCAAACACTAAATCCTATGTATCGCTGGACCAGCACCCAGTGGTTTGATTTCCACTTCCATCAGTTTGCGATATACAATGACAATCGTCCACTATCAGTAGTAATAATCGTCTCACTCCCGATAAGACTGTACTGTACCAGTTACCAGTTTCCGCCAGAGCCTCAGGATAGTCCTGAAATCAGTCACCAAAATGAAGGTTAAATTTTAAAGTTACTTGCATAATCTACGACTTAATTGAACACGAAGCAAATAACGTAGCCTTATATAAAGGACTTCTTCTGTAAGTTTAGAGTAGAACCTGCAAAATAAATGGAATGTGTAGTGTGTGAGAAACACACTTTCACTTAGTATGTTGAATTATATGGTATCGCATTACTTGTACATGCAACAACAGCTTGACAATCTTCCCTTTTATTAAACAACACGAAAAGTGAGAACAAACTTGCTAAGAATTTATCGGTGTATCTTGGAAGTAGCAAAATTATGAATAAAATATGAGACCCTTTTAGGGGTCTGTCTTTATTTATTATTATTATGTTCTAAAATTGTTTGAAGAATTCAATCCAGTATTCAGATATGATCACGATGATATATAGCTGTTACACTAATGCATATAATGAAGAGAACATACAGTTTACAAATTAAGTCAATATGTACAATAAGTATGATGTAGACATAGTTGATTTATATGGAATGCTAAGTGTTGTTATAAATTAAAATTTACTTATTGCTACTACCCCAAACAATATCGCTCAGGAAGACAAGCGTTGACCAGGCGAACTTTACGACAAAGAGTAAATATATGAAAGCCATTACAACTAATTCGACGTTGTGTCATTCAGCACGTCAGCTTACTGGTTGTAGCAAATGATTTTTCATATCAACAAAGTGCAGACCAGTCGTCAGGTATTTGGTTTACTTGGTTAATGTATTCTGGGACATTTCATACTATTCCTATACCAGTTAACACTACTCTTCATAGTAGACCTTAGTCAGGCTTAAGAAATACAATAAAGATCTACAATCATATCAATCGATTAAGTTTTTTGATGAATGTTTTCTTCTATACTTATTGTCTTGCTATCATTAATTGATTTTTCCATAAGTGCTTTAACAGGACCTATGCATTTGGGTACTCTATATAAATAGGTACAATGCTTGATGGATCACAAATTGAAGTAACATGGGCTAAAACAGTTAGTAGAAATGATCATTTGAAAACAAATCATAATTCACAAACCATTTTAACAAATAACCATACTTACAATGACATATTGATCACATCATTACGTTTATCATTTATCACGCAATCAAATGTCTTATCATTTCACCACTCAATATCATCATCATCTTAATTCAATGTATTGAATACATTCATCACCGAACCAAGAGTATTATTGCCTAATCAATTTGTGGCCAATGTTTCTTTACAACATTGAAATCATTCTACTATGTATCCTTTATCTTCAATTAGACATCGATCAAACAATTCATTACATTTGCATAAAATACAATGCCGAATTGTTTGTTGAGTAAAAAGATAGGCTTTTATAAATCATATACTAGATCATTCAGTAATTAAAAATACAAAATACACTAGACTGAACTAGGTGAGGTGTGAACACGAATCAGAGTATTAGGTCTATAACTCATGGAGGAAAACAGATATGATAGACAGCAAGATGTCTATAGAACCGTACAAAATCCTGCTTGACCTACGCTCTGTGTGAGTTGGCACTCGCCAGCTATGAATAAATGTATTTTAACGATGATGCGTAAAATGTGGATAAGTCAGTACTGTATATAAACGCAAGAGTAAAGCGCAATTATTTGGGTAAACTTAAGTGTAAACTGACCGATTATCCAAATATAACGTAACAAGGCAGTTGGATGAAAAGAATACAGAAGAACTAGACTCGGAACATTATAATATAATGAAATGAGACACCTGTAATCAAGGCAAAGATTCCCAGACACTCATTCATTTCGCATCCCTTATGGAAAAAGCTTTGAAAAACTCATAAAAACCTAAATTTGGCAGTTTATTAACTACGTTGAAAGGACGAGTTGTGTTCATCTAATGTCATCTTAACAAGAGATGATCGATTATTTTCACTAAAGACAATTATTTAACATTAACTTTAAGTAGGTTTCTTGTGTTGGTTGGTAAGATTGAAACTTCGTAGTCGTTTAGGATAATACATTCAATGCTTGTTTCAAGCATAAATAAGCATTGTGGTTACCCTGAAAGTATTTAACCACTTGAATAAAAGCTACATATATTCAATTATGGCACTCACAATAGACATACTAATCTATCGATCCATAATTGACTTATAAAAAATCAGATACACTAAGTGTACTTACATGTAAAGAATCTGGTCTAGACTATGACCGACTCTTAGTCAAAGTATTTACAAATACTAAGATTTTGTAAGCAAAACTGTTAATTCTATTGACTACAGTGGTTGAAGTTGACATTTCTTCAACATTCAGAATTCATTAAAAGCACTGCATAGACAGTTAAATAAGTGTAAGTAGTGCTGATGTAAATTAACGGAGAGCAGACATTTCAGTTAAATTGCCCATATCATGAAAAATAAACATGCAAAGATAGTGATAGTGCCATCTGCATTTGTAGGACAAAAAAGTACAATTATATAAAACGAAAATGAACGTATAAATAAGCTTGGTTGGTGATAAAATAAACACATGGAGGTAACAATGATATCGAATATACGCTAACAAAACAGTGAAACACCAATATCCAATGAGCATCAATATACTTCTATCCTGAATTCCGATTTCTGCGGTATAAGACGTAATTTTCAACTTTAGGTGTAACGTCCAAAATATCAGAAGTACACCAAGATTTGGTTATTAAGACACAGAATTGGTTAGCTGAGTGCACATTAAGGATTTATGATGAATGGTTTTATTGCAGTGGAAACAGGAATTAAACAGAATAGTGAAGAACAGAGTGAGAATATTGAAATTAGATAAGTCATGAGTTTTCTGAATCAGTGGATAATCATTATGAACGCTGTTTAGACTGAAAAAAAGAATATGGTGTATAGAGGGTGGTAGCAGTATGACACTAGTCGTAAAAGGGTCGAAAGGGAATTTTTTGTCACTTAGTAGGGTACATTCTGTATGATGATGTGGGATAAGCGAAGGCTGAACAGAAACAAGTGTTAGGCAAGTATAACGGGATAACTAGCAAGCAGACTCAGGAGATTCGTTGTTTGCACAGAAAGCTAATTTATGTGTTGAGGTTCTATGTGAGTCCATCAGGATGAAGAATTGAGTGAATAGCAGTTCATGTAAATAAAATCTAATGGATTGCAGACAGGCAGCCAGTAATTATACAGTGGCGAATTGTTATTATATGCCATAGAGGCATCATCAAGCAATCCATGGTTATGATGTACCGAAGTTTTAGGAAGGTTAATTAATGTTGTGTGTGAACTCAATGTGAGCATGAGGTAGCTAAAATGAAGTGCCGTGCTATTATAACAGGTGCAATAATCCTCCAAAGCAGGGTTTATAGGTATCTTGTAGGCGTGTGTATTTGGTAGTTATTCACTGCACAGGGGGTTGGTTTACAATGAAATACGTCTCACCAGTATTTGATTCGAGGTGCAGAGGTCAACCTCATGGAATACATCTGCTGCTCAGTTGTTTAGCTTGGTTTTGTAGGTACGTTTAAAGAGCTATGGTTAATCCCAGGTAAAATATTACCTGTAGGGATTGGCACGGTATCTTGAAACTTAGAAACACGTTGCTTTTTTCTGCTTTGATGTTATATGCAGAGTTCGCTCGAGTTTCGCAGTGCCTTGATGTCTTAGGGTAGCATTGTGATGTGCAGTTATGTTCCCTTAGATTCCTTTAAAAAGGTGATTTGAAAACAATTAGCATACCGTATATTTTGTTGACCACAATTGTAAGACATATAATAGTCACGATACCATTTCTGAATCCCTCAATTAAGCATTTTCTGCTAACTACCATATGAAAACGATTGTTACACAACTTACTAATACTCAACAAGATTTGAACTCGTTTATAAGTATAGTTGGAACTGTTAATTTTAATATGCAACAGCATTAACAGAGTCATTAATACACTGAAATACTCCCTGATTTCTGGTGTAGACGGCATTAATTCTTATATGCTGAGATATAGCGGAGATATAATCTCGAATATTCTACTTGATTCTTTCACTATCTCACCAGGATCGTCAACTTGCACGGAAATATGGAGAACCGCTTTTAGTATTCTTAGGTATAAATCAAGCTCCACGTCGAACGCTAGTAACTATCGACCAAATAACATTACTCCTCTTGTTTCAACGGTTATGGAAAAATAATCAGTGAGTATATACTTAAGCAGTTATTATCCCAGAACCCGATTTCTTCTAGTTTTGATCGTGCATGACCCGTCACTTGAGCTTCCACAACTATATAACTAGCAGCCGCGATAAGAGTCATTCAGTTCTCATTTTATATTTTGACATCTCCGAGGATTTTGATAGCGTTGATTACCCGCTATTATTAGGGAAATTGAAGACATGCGACATTGCCTGCTCCGTATTAGATTGTATCAGATACTACCTTGGTGACCCCACACAAATGGGTAATTTTTACTCTATGCTCTCCAAATCCAAAACCTATGACTCTGGCAGTTATTCAAGGTAGCGTTCGAAGTCCCACGTCGTCACGCTTGATATTAATGATATATGTAACTGCTTCCTAGAATAGTTAGTTAATAATGCCTGTTGATGATCTCAAATTTGTATGCTCTCTTCTGACAGATGGATCAGTTACATTTCTACACGTGATTCTAAATGACATTTAACGTGTAACGTAATAGTTCGCTACTGGGAAACCTCAGTTTAACTTCCACAAAGCGGTCGGATATGCAACAGTTGACTGTCCACCCTGTGACTCTACCAAGATACATAGTGTTATTGATCGTGGCTTGATATATTTCGATGATATTTCTCTCGCAGAACATATTATAACACTGATTCACAGATCAAGCAGTCTTTCAGGTTGTATTCCTCGCATCTTTCACAACCAAGAAGCCAGAATAATATTGCTTGAAATTTTGGAACGGCCTGTTTAAGAATATCGTCTGTTTGTTCTCAGCTGTCTACGCATGGGTGATAGACACAAATTACAATCTGTTCAAAGGTATTTCAACACTTATCGATTAGAAAACACTAAAACAAGAAAACCTGACAAGATGTTAAACAAGTAAGCATCCTCCCCTTTGGCTTTGGCATCTTTAAGTTAACCTCATTGTTCTTACAAACCGCTTGGCAAGTTAGCATTCTCCACCTGCAACCGAAATCAACATTAAAACCTCCAACTCCCTCATGATCTAAGTACTTATATATTTAGCATTACGATTAACATTTTTGAAACCACTCCTGAGTTAACATTTCTACACTTTTCTTGACATGCAACAGACTACCAGTGGACATTAGGATCTCTAAATCCCTACCACGTTTTATTGACTTACTTCACAAGTTTTTCATACACTCCAAATTCTAGGTCTCATTAATGTATGTACTGTAAGTATTTCTTACAGGTGCTACTCTTCTTCATATTCTCCGTCCTTTTAAATATTTGCGGGTATATTTCACACTAGTACACTAGCAGTCATAAGTTGGAGTGTATCGTAGTCTTTGACTGTAACTCCGTACTAGTTGCCTCAAAAATCTTGTGTGTTTGTCAGAGCAAGACCTAGATCTCTTCACGTTAATCAGACAGAGGGGTAGTCTTATCGGAGTTGGTGGTTTGTTTTTGCTTCTTCGACGTACGGAGGAATACGACATAGTATCTACTTGTGTCTAGTTACTGGCCATCAAATTACGACCAGTGACTTAGCTGCGACAAGTCTCGTTATAGTGCCTGTGTGTCGCTGTCACAGTCTATGTCCTTTTATATCTCTACATCGTCCACATAGATCAACACTGACGACGTGAGTATGTAGGGAGGGTAGTTAATAAAATTAAGATAGAGCAATGGACCTAGGATTGTTCTTAACAATAACTTCCAATAAGGCTTTTCTCTAGACTCATGTACTCCGTGCATCTTGTTGCAGAATCTTTGGTCTTGCAAATAGTTATGCAATCACATAGTAGTGGGTTGGAGAGGTCTAAACATGAGACATCTTCCACCAAGACTTTGCGAGGTATTGTGTTATAGGCCTTAGAAAAGTCAACGAACACTGTGTGGACATGGACTCTCCTACCTTTACAGTTTGTCCAGTTATTCTATTCAGGAAAAGCATTTGTAGGGTATGATCTACTCACTCTGGAGTCGTATTGCGCTTTGTGAAGTATCCTTTTATCATCGGTAAACTTACTCGCGTCATCATCCACCAAGCTTTTTAATTATTTTGACAGTATTCGGTCAAAGTGACTGGTCTAAAAATGATTGACCTTCACCTTTTCCGAATATTAAGGTAAATGAATGATTTTTGTTCACCCACTCTATGGAGTTCTGGAAGCGATTCCCGACAGGTGTAAACATTACTTCTGTACACTGTTTGAGAACGTTATGGCAAATGTTGTTGCAGCCTGTAAACTCACCTGCGCTGAGAGCCTTTGATTTTTCATGACCAACCTTGGTGTGAGATGTATTTGGCCTGTGATTACTCTTGTAGCTGGGGTGAAGTTACGAGTCAAGTTAGGGTGATCTTAGTTTAACCGTTTTGTGAGATGTGTCGTGAAAATATCTACCGCCAATTTCTTAGTGAGATTTTCTTTTCCTGATCTCCTGATTACAAAAGTTCCTTGACACATTGGTTTTAGTTGTGCCATAGGTACAGCAATTCTTTGAGCCACGGGGTATATTGTAGTTGCGATCTGGGTGTGCATCCTCAAGCATGTGAGAACTACATGCACGTGTAGCGAAACGGATAGTGTCCTTTGACGAAATTCATTGAATTCACGCTACACAAAATACATGCAACCCACTGGTTTACACACGAACGCATTCACGATAAGTAAACCAAATTACGCACGTTATACCTTTGGGAATTATTAACCCGATACGATGAGTTACTTACTGTGCTTGGCTAATGCATTTGTTTTACATTTTTCTGTTTCATATTAGTTACGAAGTATCAGTTTAACTGTATTTCATTGTCATTTTTTTGTTACTATTCTGTTATTATTATCACCTATCACATCATTTACCAAACATCATTGATAGAATATCTACAGAAACTGTAACAACGTCTGACTCCAAGCGTTTAACTAAACGCATAAAAAACTTTAGGCTTATTCTACCACCGATTCACCGCCACGAAATTCCAGAGCCCCAGGAGATCTGTGACCTTTATAGAATACACTGGAATGTTGGCAGAGGACAGTTATATGAGGAACATAACCTTACAACATTAGACATATATTGTTGGACACGCTCTCACAAGACATCATAACATTCCTGGTTTAGATTCCTGTTGTGATGTGATGATCATAAAATTGTCTAATGTATATTTTCTTTTAATTTTAGTCACTCTAATAATCATATATTACAAAAAAAACTAGACAATATCGAGATTATAAAAATGTGGACTAGAATCTTCTATACACTCTTCTAAGTCGCTCTGACTGGGACAATCCTTTCTTATCTGATAGTCTTACAGATGCACTAGATAGCTTTTATCAAATTAATGACTCGTATTTATATTCTATTGCATATATGAAACTAAGCAATATAATGAGGTCAAATGATTTGTATGTACCACATCATTGTCGTAAGAAGCTAAGACACCTACAGAAGTGCTGTTTTAAGTTAGATGACTCCTCAGTATTCGTAGAAATTACCATGACTTTTAGCCAAATAAACAAAGTTCACAGGTTAAAGATGATTAATGTAGAGTTATCAGCAATACTCAGTAGCTCCAAGGTACAAAACTTGGTACATTTGTTCAAGAAGCGCCATAAACCTTCCTGAAGTAATGATATTCTTTGCATTCCACATGATGGCTTAAATGTCAACGACCATAATACTATTATTGCCAACTTGTTTAGCGATTTCTTTGCTAACAGAGGTAAACCCCTAGATGTCATTGAAGTAGACACTATTAATTTGGCTGCTAACCATATGGAATTCGTTTCCTTCACTTATAACAACATTTCTAAATCAACAACGTCACTTAGGAGGTCAGGTAAATAATAATAATAGCTATGGAGTAGATGGTATGGCATCTATTTATTTGAAACTCGGTGGACTTATTATCCAAATAATCCTACTAAAACTGTTCAACCTTTTCTCAACAACAGGCACTTACCCGAATAAATGGGAAACCGCATATATATGCCCTCGATTTTAACCAAATGACAGGACAAACTTGCATAACTAAACGTCCACAAATATCCCCCAAGTTATCTCTAGAATAACGGAAAAATAGTATGTAACGAAATATTTGATTATTTACCATCCGAGAAACATACCTCTAGTTCCCAACGTGGTTTTCTCAAAACTGGGTCTTGTATGACTTGTTACTTTGAGTTTTTCAATTTAGTTTTTACTAAATGAAGCCTTGGGCCTTTGGTATTAGTGTCGCACTTAGACAAATTTGAAGCTTTTGGCATGCTTAACCACAGGCTTTTGATAGGCAAAGACTCCTCTGAATGGGATTAGGAATCCATTATTTGCATGATTGAACTCTTTCCTCAATGATATGACGCAACGCCTATGTTATACACGGGAGCACTAACTGTAACTCTAACTCGTCGACTTACCTACACGAACAGATACTCGCAACCGTGACCAACAACCCGACAATTGATTACTCACCCGAAGTCACTTTTTCTAGTTTTATTTTAATTACTCCCCCTTCTTCCAAGTCTCACTTCCGGGTCTGTAGTTCCTCACATACACCTTCGCATCGTTCTTACAGATGTCATCTTCCTCGCTTTCTACTTTTGCCGGTCTCATCATTTCATTTATTGTTCCTAGTTTCAGCCCCATAAGTGCTTCTGCCAGTGATTTCTGCTGGGGAACGCTGCTGTTAAGGGTGCTTCTGTACACAAGTAGGAAATGCTAGATAACTTCTGCTAGGGTCCCCTTCTCCCTTGTCTTTAACGCAGCTCTTTTAAAGGTAACTACAAAACGCTCTGCTTGTTCATTTGATTGTGGATAGTACGGTGGGAAGCGAATATGTGTGATGGCGTGTTGTTGATAGAAAATTAGGATGTAGATTAATACCCCTTATTTGTGACGAGTGTCTCTGGAAACCCATGGCATGCAAATATCTTTGTCGATATTTCCAAAATTTTCTGCGTAATCGGAGGAACTACCAGATGGATCTCTGGCCATTTTGAATATGCATCTACTAGCCCTAAGTAGTAGATTCCGGACATGGGTCCGACAAAAGCTAGATAATGAGTATTACGTAAATCAGTCCTCTTAGAAATGTCACTGAAATCGAAAAATACTTTAAAATAACTTTCAGAATTTATTTTTGATCCAGACGTATTAGCTGTGGAATTTCGCGCGTCAACAACTTTAGCTTTTCTCCTTAACCCTCTCATTTGTTGCATATTATGCTTTAAACTTCTCCATACATTGAATTATTTCAATAGGTGAACTGGACACATCTAATGTATATAAAAATTCACTTATTTTGAACTGGATAAATTATAAATTTTCCAATGGTACCACCAACCTCAATTTTCGTATTTGAATAACAGAATAATCCTCTGAATATATTGTTTAAAAATTCGCATGTTTATCAAAAAACAAAGACGTTTGAACGATTATTCCAACATTGACATTTGTGTTTTATAAATAACTCGATGAGAAAAACTTTATATTCAATTACCCTTGATATCTAAATAATATTTTAATTACCTCAGGACTGACTATTCTTGTGATTAATAATTTTGAACTAATAAATGTAGAAACTGATGAGCATTTATCGAAGAGAATATTCTTCGTTCAAACGTCTCTAAATATATCCTAGAAGCCACTCGGATTGTAGAAGTAATACTGAACACTTGGTCTGGATTAACCACCTTGTGGTTGAGATTAGAATTGTAGTGTAATCGAAGATCAGTCAAACCACTGTATGATCTTGTTTGGGAATTTTTAGTAGTAACTAGCGGAACATATAAGGCAATAATCAAGAAGACACAGAACATAGGTGAAGGTAATGTTTATTTTGGAATTTATTAAGCGCAGATACAAGCGTTTGATACCACTACTGTTTCATATAAACACCACAGTGGAGCTAGGATGATGCAGACAAGAGTGACTTATGTACATTAGTGTCAATTTCATTGCGAACAAGCAACATTATCACTCTGATCTAAAATATAAAGTCTGTTCACTTAAAATATTTTATATTTATATTAATAATCATAATCATTTTAGTAGAAGCAATCAGCTAAAATATATACGTCATACAATCGATGTTTCCATCCAAGGTGTTTGAGGGGTTTAGTGTATGTATTTTGCACATTTTAATTTCATAATCAGTAAACACTTTTGTGATAGGTTTATCAAAAGTTCTTCTTTTTGAAGATCATTTCAATGTAAATAATCGCATTGTTTTCTCACATTTCCAGAAAGCATCACTGTGCAATTGCTTAAACTAAAAAGAGACAACTAAGCCAGGGATAAAGGAACTGGCGAAAAATGATTCACCTATAGATTACCAAACTATGAAAGCCACATCACAACGTCACGGTGTAAAACATACAAAAGCGACAAAAAATATGAGACATACCATAAACCCACAATAAAATTACTTTTACCTTTTAAAGTGGAAAGTTCTCAAGGACATTGTGGACGATGTTTTTGTTGACGGAAATGAATTGCTTTACACATTAAGCTACGATAAAACCAAGAAGTGTCTCAGCATTCCTTGCCTAATTTACATTTATGTTATCATATTTTTCAAACCAGTAGGATAGTAAGACTAGGTCTATTAAGATAGATTGCATTTCGGTAAGTGTCGATTGTACATCATCAGGTCTAGTTTTATAGTCAGTAGTGTCACTGCTTAGACCAGCCAGACTGGTAGCTTTCACAAGTGGTGTACGATCACCTAACATCTGTGGTAAGTGAATACATATGACACTGACAGGCACGACACGCTACGTATGATTATGAACGGATAAAATTGAAACAATACTGGCATATGACTAAGACAGGTGAATGGTGCTCACTTGTTTAGAACCCCTATTATTTCTCTATTAAAGTAAGAAACAATCGTTAGAATAAATATTTTTAATAAGATATCAGAAGAAATGCAATTACTGACATGTCGTACAACTAGAAAAAGTGAATCTGTTTTCCAAACAGCTTGTATCAAAATGTTCCGGATTCTCGAGAATTTATTTATGAAATAATTTATCTAAAGAGTAGATTTAGAATACTACATTTTCACTTTTTAAGCTGAATTGCGTAGATTATAGAGAGAACTGAATTGTGTTAGTCGATGGAAACGCTTATATTTTCGGTAACTAGTAAAAGAAGATTAGGCTTAACTTATGTCCGCGTTCTAACTTGACGCCTCTAGTTTTATAGTTCAGAGTACGATCAGCCTCAAGAATACAAAGAATACAGAGACGTTTAACAATTCGATATCAATGACTGAGTACTAAGAAGCGATAGCACTAGTGACTTTCAACGCAAATATTCTTATTTTTATCATTTTTTTATTAATTGTAAAGTAGGTGGTAACCAGTTCTGCTGTTCATTTCCCTCGTACTTATCTTGTTATTTGTGGTTGGTTGTAGTGGATTCTAAATGTGTCAGGTACTCTAATAACGAAAAAGTTGTTGTTGTTACCATATATACAGAGTTGGTGCAAAATATAATCGGATATTTTTAGTGTTGTGTTTATATATTCCTGATTTGGCTTCGGATGAGTAATCAGTTGTCGAGTTGTTGGTCACGGTTGCGAGTATCTGTTCGTGTAGGTGATTCAACGAGTTATAGAAACAGTTAGTGCTCCCGTGTATAACATAGGCGTTGCGTCATATCAATTGGCAATGGGTGATGGTGATGAAGAATCCTATTAAGATGCGAATATTGTTGGATGAGCAACTTGAAGTAATAAAGCTAGTCACAAGCTCAAAATCTATTACTGAAGCGTTCCCTACTGTTCTTGTTTCCAACTCTATACTAACAGTTGATAGAATTAATTACAGTATTACTGAATTTAATTATGATTCAGAAGCTAATGTTACTTTTGACTAATGGTTTTGGTGGTATAAAGATCAATTTATGTATGATTCAGGACAATGCAGTCATATGGTAAGACTTCAATATGACACAGCATCTGATATCAATATTATTTCTAAAAAAACATGGATTAAGATTGAAGAACCTGCACAATGCTCAACAGAAGAGATCACCACAAGCGCAACAGCCAATCGCCTGGAGATCATCGGTAAAATTGTATGCTCAGTGACATTCAGTGATATAACCATCTATGAAGTATGTTATGTTGTTAAAAATAATCTTAACTTTTTTAGTTTAGATTGGTTTGCTGATCTGAAACTAGATGGTGTTTCACTGAGTACCGCATGCCATTGCATCGTAAATATGAATGACGAAAAAGATTTCACGAAGATTTTGAAAGAATTAAATAAATTTTTTCCAAAACATTTAGGATGTTGTATCACAATGAAAGTCTCCCTTTGCTTGGAACCGAATGCTTCTGTAGTCTTCCGTCTCAAAAGACAAGTCCCACATGCTTCGCTCTCTCGAAACGTCAACGCTTTGAAAAACAGGGTGATTTTATGCCAATATCGTTCTCGGCCTAAGCAGCCCCAATAGTCGTTGTAAAGAAACCTAGCTGTACTCTACGCATCTGCACCGATTTTTCGACCAGTCTGAATGATGCTCTAGAACAACACCACTATCCACTACCGGCTCCAGACGATTCGCTCACCATTATAAACGGCGGTAGTTGTTTTGCCAAACTAGACCTGGCAAATGCTTATTTGCAAGTTGAAGTTGAACCAGCATGTCGTGAATTACTCACAATAAATACGCATCGGCGACATTTTCAGTACACAAGACTACCGTTTGGAGTTTAAAGCGCACCAGCTACAAATTAATGGATACGATTTTACCCGGCATCACCGAAGTGGCCGTGAATTTAGATGATATACCCGTCGTTGTGGCATCACCAGCATTATGGCCAAATAGAGAAGGAAGCTTTAGTTATCATTTTCAAAGTACGGCGCTTCCATAAAATGGCGTATGGACGACGCCTAACAATACTAGCCGACTACAGACCACTGCTGCTAGTTTCGGGGTCAAAGTCTGGAATACCAGTGCATTCTGCTAATCGATTGCAACGCTGGAAACTAACTCTGCTCGGATATAACTTCGATATATAGTAGAGAAATAGTGACGATTTTGATCAGACAGGTGACCTATCTCGACTTATAAGCACCCATCATACGACCAGTGAAGTATCGGTGATTGTCTCCATCAAAACTAAAGATTATGCTAAAAAATGTTTCAATACCGCCCAGCAAGTTGCTGAATTTACAAGAAGAGACAAAACGATTTAACTGGAGATCTATAATAGGTAGCACAAATGGCTATATTCCTTAGATGGAAAACTGAGACAGCTAAACAAACATCAACAAAATCTGTGCATAGTAGAAGGGCACCTTATCTTTGGGAAATGAGTGGTGATACCACATGAGTTACGTCTAGCAGTACTCAAACGATCTTACGATGTACACGCTGGAACAGCCCGAATAAAATCAGTGGCATAAAGCCAAGCATACTGACCAAGATAGACGCTCAAACCAGAGACGGCGAGAAAGTGTTAGCACTGTCAGCGCGCATCGAAAAACGCACCGAAATTAGGACCCATAAGTTGAGCAGAATCTGTTTGACCATGAAGCATAGTACATCTAGAATTTCCCAGGGCCATGTCCGGAATCTACTACTTAGGGCTAGTAGATGCATATTCAAAATGGCCAGAGATCCATCTGGTAGTTCCTCCGAACACCGGTTACCACGTCGCTCAATGATGACTAGTATTGGGGTGGGTTGAAAAAGGGTTAGGGGCGGCCAAACCAAAACGTGGCATCAGTCGTTGAAGTCACCAACCTCTGGTCTGAGCCACATTGGTAGATGTCGACTACCTGGTTGGGGTCCGCGTGACTGCCGTACCCAGTGGTTGGAGACTCTTGGTGACATGGCTCAGAATCGATCACAATGGCGTAGGTGTATACATTCTTTGTCTTCACGTACACCTTGAGACTAAAATTACTCTACCTTTCTTTCTACAAACTATTTTTTTCTCTCTCTCCATATTATATCCTTATATGCAATCTTCCTTTTACATATTACTACCATTAAAAGTAACTGATTCTATGAATTCGGTGACCATCTTGCTATGCTGTTGAGGTGTGGCAACTTGGACCGATGCACTTATGTGCCTGGTCCTACGTTGTATCTGTCTGTCTGTCCTCCGATTACGCAGAAAATTTTGGAAATATCGACAAAGATATTTGCATGCCATGGGTTTCCAGAGACACTCGTCACCAATAAGGGGTATTAATCTACATCCTAATTTTCTATCAACAACACGCCATCACACATATTCGCTTCCCACCGTACTATCCACAATCAAATGAACAAGCAGAGCGTTTTGTAGTTACCTTTAAAAGAGCTGCGTTAAAGACAAGGGAGAAGGGGACCCTAGCAGAAGTTATCTAGCATTTCCTACTTGTGTACAGGAGCACCCTTAACAGCAGCGTTCCCCAGCAGAAATCACTGGCAGAAGCACTTATGGGGCTGAAACTAGGAACAATAAATGAAATGATGAGACTGGCAAAAGTAGAAAGCGAGGAAGATGACATCTGTAAGAACGATGCGAAGGTGTATGTGAGGAACTACAGACCCGGAAGTGAGACTTGGAAGAAGGGGGAGTAATTAAAATAAAACTAGAAAAAGTGACTTCGGGTGAGTAATCAATTGTCGGGTTGTTGGTCACGGTTGCGAGTATCTGTTCGTGTAGGTAAGTCGACGAGTTAGAGTTACAGTTAGTGCTCCCGTGTATAACATAGGCGTTGCGTCATATCATTGAGGAAAGAGTTCAATCATGCAAATAATGGATTCCTAATCCCATTCAGAGGAGTCTTTGCCTATCAAAAGCCTGTGGTTAAGCATGCCAAAAGCTTCAAATTTGTCTAAGTGCGACACTAATACCAAAGGCCCAAGGCTTCATTTAGTAAAAACTAAATTGAAAAACTCAAAGTAACAAGTCATACAAGACCCAGTTTTGAGAAAACCACGTTGGGAACTAGAGGTATGTTTCTCGGATGGTAAATAATCAAATATTTCGTTACATACTATTTTTCCGTTATTCTAGAGATAACTTGGGGGATATTTGTGGACGTTTAGTTATGCAAGTTTGTCCTGTCATTTGGTTAAAATCGAGGGCATATATATGCGGTTTCCCATTTATTCGGGTAAGTGCCTGTTGTTGAGAAAAGGTTGAACAGTTTTAGTAGGATTATTTGGATAATAAGTCCACCGAGTTTCAAATAAATAGATGCCATACCATCTACTCCATAGCTATTATTATTATTTACCTGACCTCCTAAGTGACCTTGTTGATTTAGAAATGTTGTTATAAGTGAAGGAAACGAATTCCATATGGTTATCAGCCAAATTAATAGTGTCTACCTCGATGACATCTAGGGGTTTACCTCTGTTAGCAAAGAAATCGCTAAACAAGTTGGCAATAATAATATTATGGTCGTTGACATTTAAGCCATCATGTGGAATGCAAAGAATATCATTACTTCAGGAAGGTTTATGGCGCTTCTTGAACAACTGTACCAAGTTTTGTACCTTGGAGCTACTGAGTATTGCTGATAACTCTACATTAATCATCTTTAACCTGTGAACTTTGTTTATTTGGCTAAAAGTCATGGTAATTTCTACGAATACTGAGCAGTCATTTAACTTAAAACAGCACTTCTGTAGGTGTCTTAGCTTCTTACGACAATGATGTGGTACATACAAATCATTTGACCTCATTATATTGCTTAGTTTCATATATGCAATAGAATATAAATACGAGTCATTAATTTGATAAAAGCTATCTAGTGCATCTGTAAGACTATCAGATAAGAAAGGATTGTCCCAGTCAGAGCGACTTAGAAGAGTGTATAGAAGATTCTAGTCCACATTTTTATAATCTCGATATTGTCTAGTTTTTTTGTAATATATGATTATTAGAGTGACTAAAATTAAAAGAAAATATACATTAGACAATTTTATGATCATCACATTACAACAAGAATCTAAACCAGGAATGTTATGATGTCTTATGAGAGCGTGTCCAACAATATATGTCTAATGTTGTAAGGTTATGTTCCTCATATAACTGTCCTCTGCCAACATTCCAGTGTATTCTATAGAGGTCACAGATCTCCTGGGGCTCTGAAATTTCGTGGCGGTGAATCGGTGGTAGAATAAGCCTGAAGTTTTTTATGCGTTTAGTTAAACGCTTGGAGTCAGACGTTGTTACAGTTTCTGTAGATATTCTATCAATGATGTTTGGTAAATGATGTGATAGGTGATAATAATAACAGAATAGTAACAAAAAAACGACAATGAAATACAGTTAAACTGATACTTCGTAACTAATATGAAACAGAAAAATGTAAAACAAATGCATTAGCCAAGCACAGTAAGTAACTCATCGTATCGGGTTAATAATTCCCAAAGGTATAACGTGCGTAATTTGGTTTACTTATCGTGAATGCGTTCGTGTGTAAACCAGTGGGTTGCATGTATTTTGTGTAGCGTGAATTCAATGAATTTCGTCAAATGACACCATCCGTTTCGCTACACGTGCATGTAGTTCTCACATGCTTGAGGATGCACACCCAGATCGCAACTACAATATACTCCGTGGCTCAAAGAATTGCTGTACCTATGGCACAACTAAAACCAATGTGTCAAGGAACTTTTGTAATCAGGAGATCAGGAAAAGAAAATCTCACTAAGAAATTGGCGGTAGATATTTTCACGACACATCTCACAAAACGGTTAAACTAAGATCACCCTAACTCGACTCGTAACTTCACCCCAGCTACTAGAGTAATCACAGGCCAAATACATCTCACACCAAGGTTGGTCATAAAAAATCAAAGGCACTCAGCGCAGGTGAGTTTACAGGCTGCAACAACATTTGCCATAACGTTCTCAAACAGTGTACAGAAGTAATGTTTACACCTGTCGGGAATTGCTTCCAGAACTCCATAGAGTGGGTGAACAAAAATCATTCATTTACCTTAATATTCGGAAAAGGTGAAGGTCAATCATTTTTAGACCAGTCACTTTGACCGAATACTGTCAAAATAATTAAAAAGCTTGGTGGATGATGACGCGAGTAAGTTTACCGATGATAAAAGGATACTTCACAAAGCGCAATACGACTCCAGAGTGAGTAGATCATACCCTACAAATGCTTTTCCTGAATAGAATAACTGGACAAACTGTAAAGGTAGGAGAGTCCATGTCCACACAGTGTTCGTTGACTTTTCTAAGGCCCATAACACAATACCTCGCAAAGTCTTGGTGGAAGATGTCTCATGTTTAGACCTCTCCAACCCACTACTATGTGATTGCAAAACTATTTGCAAGACCGAAGATTCTGCAACAAGATGCACGGAGTACATGAGTCTAGAGAAAAGCCTTATTGGAAGTTATTGTTAAGAACAATCCTAGGTCTATTGCTCTATCTTAATTTTATTAACTACCCTCCCTACATACTCACGTCGTCAGTGTTGATCTATGTGGACGATGTAGAGATATAAAGGCACATAGACTGTGACAGCGACACACAGGCACTATAACGAGACTTGTCGCAGCTAAGTCACTGGTCGTAATTTGATGGCCAGTAACTAGACACAAGTAGATACTATGTCGTATTCCTCCGTACGTCGAAGAAGCAAAAACAAACCACCAACTCCGATAAGACTACCCCTTTGTCTGATTAACGTGAAGAGATCTAGGTCTTGCTCTGACAAACACACAAGATTTTTGAGGCAACTAGTACGGAGTTACAGTCAAAGACTACGATACACTCCAACTTATGACTGCTAGTGTACTAGTGTGAAATATACCCGCAAATATTTTAAAGGACGGAGAATATGAAGAAGAGTAGCACCTGTGAGAAATACTAACAGTACATACATTAAGGAAACCTAGAATTTGGAGTGTATGAAAAACTTGTGAAGTAAGTCAATAAAACGTGGTAGGGATTTAGAGATCCTAATGTCCACTGGAGTCTGTTGCATGTCAAGAAAAGTGTAGAAATGTTAACTCAGGAGTGGTTTCAAAAATGTTAATCGTAATGCTAAATATATAAGTACTTAGATCATGAGGGAGTGGGAGGTTTTAATGTTGATTTCGGTTGCAGGTGGAGAATGCTAACTTGCCAAGCGGTTTGTAAGAACAATGAGGTTAACTTAAGGATGCCAAAGCCAAAGGGGAGGATGCTTACTTGTTTAACATCTTGTCAGGTTTTCTTATGTTTTAGTGTTTTCTAATCGATAAGCGTTGAAATACCTTTGAACAGATTGTAATTTGTGTCTATCACCCATGCGTAGACAGCTGAGAACAAACAGACGATATTCTTAAACAGGCCGTTCCAAAATTTCAAGCAATATAATCTGGCTTCTTGGTTGTGAAAGATGCGAGGAATACAACCTGAAAGACTGCTTGATCTGTGAATCAGTGTTGTAATATGTTCTGCGAGAGAAATATCATCGAAATGTATCAAGCCAAGATCAATAACACTATGTATCTTGGTAGAGTCACAGGGTAGACAGTCGACTGTTTCATATCCGACCGCTTTGTGGAAGTTAAACTGAGGTTTCCCAGTAGCGAACTATTACGTTACACGTTAAATGTCATTTAGAATCACGTGTAGAAATGTAACTGATCCATCTGTCAGAAGAGAGCATACAAATTTGAGATCATCAACAGGCATTATTAAGTAACTATTCTAGTAAGCGGTTACATATATCATTAATATCAAGCGTGACGACGTGGGACTTCGAACGCTACCTTGAATAACTGCCAGAGTCATAGGTTTTGGATTTGGAGAGCATAGAGTAAAAATTACCCATTTGTGTGGGGTCACCAAGGTAGTATCTGATACAATCTAATACGGAGCAGGCAATGTCGCATGTCTTCAATTTCCCTAATAATAGCGGGTAATCAACGCTATCAAAATCCTCGGAGATGTCAAAATATAAAATGAGAACTGAATGACTCTTATTGCGGCTACTAATTATATAGTTGTGGAAGCTCAAGTGACGGGTCATGCACGATCGAAACTAGAGAAAATTGGGTTCTGGGATAATAACTGCTTAAGTATATACTCACTGATTATTTTTCCATAACCGTTGAAACAAGAGGAGTAATGTTATTTGGTCGATAGTTACTAGCGTCCGACGTGGAGCTTGATTTATACCTAAGAATACTAAAAGCGGTTCTCCATATTTCCGTGCAAGTTGACGATTCTGGTGAGATAGTGAAAGAATCAAGTAGAATATTCGAGATTATATCTCCGCTATATTTCAGCATATAAGAATTAGTGCCGTCTACACCAGAAATCAGGGAGTATTTCAGTGTATTAATGACTCTGTTAATGCTGTTGCATATTAAAATTAACAGTACCAACTATACTTATAAACGAGTTCAAATCTTGTTGAGTATTAGTAAGTTGTGTAACAATCGTTTTCATATGGTAGTTAGCAGAAAATGCTTAATTGAGGGATTCAGAAATGGTTTCATGACTATTATATGTCTTACAATTGTGGTCAACAAAATATACGGTATGCTAATTGTTTTCAAATCACCTTTTTAAAGGAATCTAAGGGAACATAACCGCACATCACAATGCTACCCTAAGACATCAAGGCACTGCGAAACTCGAGCAAACTCTGCATATAACATCAAAGCAGAAAAAAGCAACGTGTTTCTAAGTTTCAAGATACCGTGCCAATCCCTACAGGTAATATTTTACCTGGGATTAACCATAGCTCTTTAAAAGTACCTACAAAACCAAGCTAAACAACTGAGCAGCAGATGTATTCCATGAGGTTGACCTCTGCACCTCGAATCAAATACTGGTGAGACGTATTTCATTGTAAACCAACCCCCTGTGCAGTGAATAACTACCAAGTACACTCGCGGTAGATCTAAACACCATATCTTAAGTAAGACATTATGCATTTTCAGTTCTTTAACAGCTTATCAGGACAGACGTTATGTGTCTAAATCTGTAATGTTCATATATTATTTAAATCTTCACAAATTGAATTCGAATTTCTCATCACATGAACAACATGTGAGAGCTGTGTTGGGGCGATTAAATCAAGATGGCATGAACATTTACCAAGGTAAATGTTTTCGGTGTAGAAACATAAGAATTCCTTGGGCATACCATTAGTTCTGAAGGAATTATACCAATTAAACTAGAGGAAGAAACTATTAAACAATACCCTATAGCAAGCTCTCTAACACAACTTCAAAGTTTTTATGGTTTAATAAACTTTCATCGCAGATTCATACCCGGTTGTGCACAACTAATGCAACCATTGACAGATTCGCTCAATGGTTTCACTAAGGAAATACACTTACAATCGCTAAAATTGGTTTACAAGGCGAAAGAATATTTCACATGAAGCACAAATATGAACTATCATATATATATATATATAACATTAAAGAAAAAGGAAAATGTGATGATAGAAAAAAGTAAGAAATGATTAGAACAAATTTTGACAGTAAATCAATGGACATTTACAGTTTTATAAGACAATTAACAAATGCCGACGAAATTTTGAATGTTTACAAAGGTAATGATAGAAAGCTGGAAATTCTGTATGTGGACGTGCATAAGTAAATATGTGATGTGGGAAATCAATAGGTAATTGATTTGAATTTAATCAAATAAAACTTATTTACGATGGACGTTGTGAAGAAACCGTTCGGGTTTCCTCAAATACTTGAAATACTTGCACATTCTTTTACAGGAAAAAGTCCATGTATAGAAACGGTCAGTAATTTTAACCAGCCTAAATTAACTGGCTTGGAGTATACAATCAGTAATGTTAGAGACGCTATAGGATCATTAAAACCTTCATTTAGTAGTGGAGAGGAAGGAATACCGGTTAATTTAATTAAACATGGTAGCTCGGCATTCCCAATACTACACACCAAAACATTTAGTCTTTTCATAGGAGATGGAACTTTCTCAAGATAGTGGAAAATCACATATTTACTTCCTCACTTTGCGAAAGGCTCTACGCTTAGTATTGAAAACTGCCGTCAGATTAATCACTTTTCCGTTTTGTCTAGAGCTATTAAGAAAGTTATAAAAGAATAGGTTTACATTTACTTACTCACTTAAGCACAAACAAATTATTTCTTCTCAGTACGGTCTTTGCAATAGCAAGCAAATTGCATGACTTGAAATCTTCATTTTTGGAAGATTGCATTCAATTTGTAAAACTAGGACGACTTCTCTCACGTCCTCAAAATATCACTAGTGATGTATCCCGAGGTTCAGTCAAAGGACCCTTGTTGTTTATTATGTATGTTGATGACATATACAACTGTGTTCAATAGAGTACAACATTTGTGTTTGCGGAAAACCTTTACCGAGAAAGCTTTACCTCAAGTCTCTAAAGCTCGCAGACATATTGGATTTATTCACCGTAACTATCATCTTAACGAACCTAAAGTTATTATTATATAGAACCTGTGTTTAACATCTGCTTGAATACTGCCCCATTATATACAGTTGCATGCAGTCATTAGATAAACAGAAAATAAAGAAGGCATTTAACTAGACTACTAACCCCTAAGTCAACCCTACAATGAATGACGCTGTGCTTGAAAATCAGACTTTTTATGGGTCAGAAGGATTGAATTTAATCTTACAATACTCTATAGAATTCTTCATAAAGAAACCATAACAGATTGTAATACTTTAACATATGCTCGAAAACCAAATTATGACTTACGAAACCAAAATTCTCTGATTAGGGTACTGAAAGCCGCTAGTAAATAAAAGTCCTTCTTCCTTGTTGCACACTATGCCAACCTCTGGAACCAGTTACCAGAAAGCAGACGTCGATGTAGCCCCATATCACAGTTTAGATCAGCAATCAACCTCCACTTAAACAGTGTCTGTATCTGCAACTTAATTAATACAACATGCGTAGATTTTAGAACATTCATCAATGAACTTTCTGGCCTCAAGACATTTTATTCACACTTCCAAAATTTCACCTGCAGGATTTTACGGGCCTTGACAGCTTTTTTGATTATCCACCTACGGGCAACAAAACGTTCTTTTTCCTGCAGATAGTGCTCTGCACTGTCGTAGTATCTATATATTTCTTAGAGGTGATACTGTTTACTCTTTATTCACTGTTATACTTCCCTGAGCTCTTTTTCGCAGAGCAGATCTAGAAGTCTAAATTGTCTCAGGTACTAGTCGACGTTTTTCGAAATAGAAAACAGGATTCACAAATAATTTTTATTTAATGCAACACGTAGGTTATAGGCTCTACTGCGGACTACAATACTTAATTGATCATTTGTCTTTTTGCATTGCTGCTGGTTCTATTTTCTTTGTCGTTTCAATTTCCGACTGCAATGATATGCTAAAATTATCACCTAGAATCTACACTGTAAAGAGAAGGGCGTCTTTGTTGTCTAATCATGATAACGGAATGTGATATTCCGATATCCGTTATTCTCTTATGAGAGTTTACTGGGGTTGAAATGAAAGAAAAAACCTCAGGTTAGCAAAACAATTCATGTAATGTTTCAACTAATAAGAAACATGATCCAAGAACAAATGGTTCATTTTAAACCAATCAATTTACAGTACGATTTGTTACCTGTCTACTGATAGGTCCAGAGTCCCGGTAATGTCACTTAGCAGTCCCGTTCTATGCCATCAGCCTGCAAAAGAGTACAAGGAGGTTTAATTACATTTATGGCGCGTCAAAGATCACTTACTATAGCCTACATTTGTTCACACAACGTCATGCTTGTACTTGGCTCTACAACTGACTATTTGTAACAACCATCGATTATTTACATTTTCTCAATGTCACGCATATGAAACTCCTTACTTGAATTGATTGCATACATTATTAAATGTTATCTTATCATGTATCCCTAAGTACCCAGGATTAAAAAGTACTTTTGTTAAGTCGCGATATAAGGTCTATTGCTATACGCGAACTAACCGCAACTCTAATCTGCTAATTTGTTTGCGCCAACTGATAATCGCAACCGTGACCAAAAACTCGATAACTGATTACTCACCCCAAGACAAAATCAAGAAAACACAAACGCATCACTAAGAAGATTCGATTCTATTATATCCCAACTCTGTATATATAGTTACAAAAGCGACCATGTAAAAATTAGAGTAATTAGCATACTAAAATGACACTACAACCAATCACAATTAACAAGGTTCGAGCGGAGAAAATGAAGAGCAGTACCGGTTACTGTTTACTTTATAATTAAATAAAAAATAGCAGAACTGAGAATAATTACATGAAAAATGACTAGTTTCTTCTCTTCTCAGCACCTCCGCTTTTTGAAAAAAGTTCACTTTCTTGGAACCTTACTGTGGCTTTTGTTTCATCTCACTGCGTCTTATTGGCTGCTCTTCTGCAGATGTTTTTTCTCGATGTTTGCTGCAGTCATTGTTGGTTTTTCCGTGGGAAGCTTGAGAGCATCAAGAAGAAGTTTAAGTGCTAGGTTCGGTTCATCCGCCTTTACTTCACCAAACCTTCTGCGTCGCTGATTGCGATGTCGAACCCATATTTGTCCTTCTACTCCTACTTCATATATCACCTCTCCTCTCCTTCATTTAATTACCCCGTTTTTCAATTTCTTACTTTCCAGTCTATAGTTTCTCACATACACCTGCGTATCGTTACTAAAGATGTCATCTTCCTTGCCTTCTACTTTTGCCGGCCTCATTACCCCATTTATCGTTCTTAGTTTCCGCCTCATAAGTGCTTCTGCCGGTGATTTCTGTTCTGGAGCACTGCTATTAGGGGTACTTCTGTATACAAGTAGGAAACGCTGGATGATTTCTGCTAGGCTTTCCTCCCACTTTGTCTTTAGTACAGCTTTTTTGAAAGTATCCACGAGCCGTTTCGTTCGTCCATTTGATTGCGGATCGTACGGTGGGGAGCGGATATGTGTGATGGCGTTTTGTCGACAGAAATCACTGAAAATTTGCAATGTAAATTGAGACCCGTTATCGGTGATTAATGTCTCTGAAAACCCATGACACGCGAATATCTTCCTCAATATTTCCAGAGTTTTCTGCGTATTCGATGGAACTACCGGATGAATCTCTGGCCATTTTAAATATGCATCTACTAACACCAAGTAGTAGACTCCTGATATGGGTCCGGCAAAATCTAAATGCACTTTGCTCCATGGTCTTGCAGGATCTGGCCAGCCTACTTTTTCAGCCTTCGGTGGGCTTTTTGACGCTCGCTAACAGCGGTCACACCTCCTCACCACGTCTTCAATTTGGGCGTCCATCTTTGGCCAGTAGGCATGGCTCCGTGCCCCTGATTTAATTCGAGCTGTTTCAGGGTGTCCCACGTGAAACTGCATGAGTACTACTCGACGCAACTCACGTGGTATTACCATCCGATCGCCGAACATAAGGCACCTTCGACTAGGCACAGAGCTTGTCGACATTAATAAAGCTGTCTCCGTTTTTCATCTAAAGAACATGGCCATTTGTGCTGCATATAATAGATTGCTCGTTGAATCGTTTTGTCTTTTATTGTGAATCCAGTAACTTGCTAAGTGGTAATAGGAAGTGCACTCACAGCATGAATGAAACGTTCTTTAGCGTAATCTTTCTTATTGATGGCGACGCCTACCGACTCTTCACTCGTCATAGGATAGGTGCTTGTGAGTCAAGATAGGGCATCTGCCTGACCGAAATCCTCACCTTTCTTGTATTGTATATCGAAATTATATTCGATCAGCGTCGATGCCCAACGTTGTAACTGATTTGCGGAATGCATTGGTACTCTAGCTTTCAACCCAAAAACAGCCAGCAGTGGTTTGTGATCAGTTAGTATTATGAAGTGTCGTCCATACACCATCTTATGGAAGCGCCGTACTGCGAAAACGATAGCCAAAGCTTCCCTCTCAATTTGATCATAGCGCTTTTCAGTAGGTGTCAGCGTTCTTGAAGCGTGCATTATAGCTTACTCATTTCCATTCGGAAATTTAAGCAAGATAACTGCACCTACACCATATGCAGACGCTTCCGCAGCAACAATAATCGGCACTTACGGATCATAATGTGTCAACAGAAGATTGGATGTAAGGAGCTTTTTCAAGACATCGAACGCTTTTGGCGATGCTGTGTCCAATTTCACTTAACATTTGTCCTCAGCGAACGGTTTAGCGGTGATCGCTTCTCATGCAAAGATGGTAAAAATGCTGAATTGTAACTTATGAGTCCTTTTAAGGATCGCAGAGTAGGTACATCGTAAGGTGTAGGTATTCTTTGAATAGCTTCAATGTTTTCTGAATCTGGACGACGACCTGATTTGTCGAATATGAATCTCAAATACTTCACAGATGTAACGTAAAATTGACATTTCTTGAGACCTAGGTGGAATCCATGGTGTTGGATTCGTTTCAGTACAGTTGCAAGTCGATTGTACAGTTTGTTTAGTGATTCTACGACAACGAGTTTGTCGTCTGAATACACAGCCACTCCGGTGATGCCGGGTAAAATCGTATCCATTAATTTGTAGCTGGTGCGCTTTAAACTCCAAACGGTAGTCTTGTGTACTGAAAAAGTCCCCGATGCGTATTTATTGTGAGTAATTCACGGAATGCTGGTTCAACTTCAACTTGCAAATAAGCATTTGCCAGGTCTAGTTTGGCAAAACAACTACCGCCGTTTATAATGGTGAGCGAATCGTCTGGAACCGGTAGAGGATAGCGGTGTTGTTCTAGAGCATCATTCAGACTGGTCGAAAAATCGGTGCAGATGCGTAGAGTACAGCTAGGTTTCTTTACAACGACTATTGGGGCTGCCCAGGTCGAGAATAATTCTGGCATAAATACACCTTGTTTCTCTAAGCCTTGAAGTTCCGCGTCGACTTTCGACATAGAAACATATGGGACTGGTCCTTTGGGATAAAAGACTGGGGAAGCATTCAATGTCAAGAGAAGAGAGACTTTCATTGTGGTACATTATCCTAAACCCCTTGTAAATACTTTGTCAAATTCCTTTAGAATCTCCTTGAAATCTTTTCCGTCTTTCATTCTTACAATGCGGTGGCATACGGCGCTTAGTATAACATCAATTAGTTTCAGATCAGCAAACCAATCTAAAGTCAACAAGTTAGGATTATTGTCAACCACATAACATGATCCATCCATGGTTATATCATCGAATGTCACTGAGCATTAAATTTTGTCGATAATCTCTAAACGATCGCCTGTTGCACTTATGGCGAGCTGTTCTGTAGAGCATAGTACAGGTTTCCCAATCTTAATCCATGTTTTTTAGAAATAATAGTTATATCAAATGCTGTGTCAAGTTAAAGGCTTACCGCATGACAATTTATCTGAACAGAAACATACTTTCTGGCTGGTCTCTGGTGAGCGTGATTCGCGGTGGATATTAAAAGTGACTCGACCGGCTTACTGGTTGAACGGAATCTTCTTCTAGAACGTGACCGAGTGCATGTGTCTTTCTGCCTGCAAGAAGTTTCTCTGTGTCCCAGCATGTTGCACTTTCTGCAGAGATAGTTTTTAAATAGACAGAACTTGGCAAAATGCCATGCACCACAGTTCCAGCATCTGGATGGCGGAGTAATTTTCTCCTTATCGGCTGGTTTGACACAATAAGTTGAAGCGGTTACTGGAGTGACTTAATAAGAAGTAAATTTTCGACGAATCTCGTGAACTTCGATGTCACCATTACCACCAGACTGGACGAGTGTCGTAATCTCGTTCGAATATCAGCAAATTTTTCTGACTGTAGGCTGCAGATGAGTAATAACGACTTAGATTGATTCTCCGATAGTTCATTTTATTTAAACTCTTCACATTCTCTGTTTACAACTCCAACATGAGTTAAGAAATCATCTGATTCATTCATTTTTAACTTTAGGCAACGATATCTAATATTGAATAGAGAAGAATTGTCACCAAAATGTTGGCTGAGAGTTGAGCAGGTTTCAGAGAATGTTCTATCTCGAGGATTTCGAGGTAAAATTAGGTTGCAGTATTTGTCAAGTTCTGCTGCACCAAGCTTTCTGAGAAGTAGGCGAACTTTCCATGCATCGTCCTGTGAAGCTAAATCATACGTAAACAAATCTTCATATCTCCGGAACCAGGTATCAAAAGTAACATTAGCTTCTGGATCATAATTAAATTCAGCAATACTATTAATAATTCCATCAATTGAAAGTGCAGAGTTGGGGACAGGAACATTCGAGGATGTTTCAATATTAGATTTCAGGCTTGTGACAAGCTTCATTAGTTTTAGTTGTTTATTCAACAACATATCCATCTTGGTAGGATCCACAGTCACCATCAACCGTTGTCAATTATGTCGCGATATAAGGCCTACTGCTATACGCGAACTAACCGCAACTCTAATCTGCGAATTTGTTCGCGCCAACTGATAATCGCAACCGTGACCAACAACTTGATAACTGATTACTCACTCCAAACCAAAATAAGGAGAAAACAAGCCAGGAGATCAACCAAACCGAATTCTTTTATATTTCAAGCATTCCTTCATATATACATAAAATCAGACTGCACATTAAATCAATTAGGAAATTAACATGAATACAGAACAAAAGGAAATAATGGTAGTGAATAAGAACAACTTCTACACAACTAATTAACTATAGTCCATTATAAGAGACAATATAATAACAGTAACTATGCTAAACGGGAGGATAGGGTAAGAGAAACGTAACAATAATAAAAACGAAGTGTTTACATTATACACAATTAGAATAAATGAATTAGTGTTATTAAAACACAGTTCTGAAATAAATAGGACACGTCCATTCCACATATTATTCTCCCATATTAATCCTTACAGACTTCGAAAACATGCACTTATTTTATGAATTGTGAATGTGTATGAGTTACTATAATATGCTGTGATGTATAGACAGTTTGGAATTATATTATTACAGAACAGAGTTAGAATGTAATCCAGTAGAAATAAGCATATTATGATTCGTATCCCACTAAATTTGTCAAGAATTGTTTGACATTACCAACTTGTAACAACTTAAGACAAATATTACTCTCTAGTCAAGGACCCCATATATACCCTGACGCTTACTCAGTCCCAGGTTAAATTGAGAAATAACAGATTGATAAACCAGTCAAACAAACCAAATTATATTTCAAGCATTCCATAAGGCATATGTGAAATCTAACCATACAGTCGAGCGATTTCATAAAGAATGAATTTTATTTAGTCCCTGGTGATCATTATGAGGTCGTATTTGCTGATGGTGATCAAAATGACTCGAATCGTTCTCATGATGATGACGATGATGATGATGATTCTATTAAGTATGATGAAATTCATGCGTTCAAATCAACCAGTATTTAGAGTGTATATCCATCCCCAGACAATAATCAACAACCAATCAACAATCGCCATTACTTATATTTATATAAAGACGACTGACTCATTTTACTTAAATGGTTTACTGTCAAACGGATGATATGGCTATAGGAATCCAATCAGGACTGATTCTTGCAGATATTGATTTTATCAAGTTTAGAAATAACAAAGTCACTACTCATTATGAAACATGCCTATTACATATGAATGTAAAATAAATCAGCGATGAATCTTCAACTGCCTTGGTAAATGTTACGTCTGGTTAGTACTGAGGTTACAATCTAGCATTCACTATCTATAAATATTTGGGCATAAATCAACAAATAGAACTAGAATGTTTTCTTTTCCAATATAGTGGAGTGGTTATCATGAACGTGCGTTGAATCCAACAAATGACAAGCACAAGCTTAACAGGTATACTAAAAGTATAATAATAATAATAATAAGAATTATTACAATAAAGCTAAGTGATATGTGGTTACACATTCCAGGATACATCACAATATGAATGTAACGACGACTTAAGTAAAACGTAGTTATTCACATATCGACATGAAGAAAATGATTCCACAATACATTATCTGACGACACTGTCTACAACACAACGTCATCATCATCCCACAACTTGTACAACACCAACCGTTCACTATAAATTAACAGAATCAATCACCAATGTAAATGACACTCACGCTTCAACCACAGATTACCAGTTTACACTACCTACAACACAACATCATCATGATGTTACTCCTACAATGTCGACCAATGACGATGGTTTATCAGGTAAAATTGATGAACATTATTTAATTACCAAAAATCAGTCTACTCAACATATAGAATCAGTTTGGAACTCGTCGACCCTCTACACTTGAATATGTATTTGTACACTCAGTCATAAGTGTGACTAATTTGCTGAACCCTTATACCTTTCATGTGCGATTATAACCATTCCAATTAATTATTTTACAAATACGATTCAGCATCGTAGTAGAATCATCCCATGAGGGCAACATTGTGCCTTGTCTACATCATTCAGATGAAGAAGTAAAACTACTCCAAAACAGTTGCATTTTGTTCATTGCATTTAAACAACATTATTCAGTTACATTTTTCCACCATGAGTAAATTCAGTAACAAACAAGAAGTAAATTAATTGCCACATTTTACTTGACAAACAACCAACGTGACAATAAATAAAGCTGAAGTAACAGCCACAATGACAACAAATGAAACACAGTAGGTGAAGTGTTGAGGGTTGGTGAATTCTAAACTGATCCTGAAAAGTATGTCACCGCCAATAACATTTAGACCTAAATTGATAATCACGCTTCTTTGTAGCC
Organism: Schistosoma japonicum; assembly: GCA_025215515.1. Classification (NCBI taxonomy): domain Eukaryota; kingdom Metazoa; phylum Platyhelminthes; class Trematoda; order Strigeidida; family Schistosomatidae; genus Schistosoma; species Schistosoma japonicum. The sequence goes on from CM046065.1 coordinate 23,785,649, forward strand.
TGTCATATTTACAATTATATTCCTATGATTTAGCCAATTTCGTCATTAAAACATCTTTCTCGTCATCGTGATTATTATCATAATAGACAGTGGCAGCATGTACTCATTGTAAGCTGACACTTATCAAATAGGGCGTACACAACTACACCTGTCACAAATCCGTTTTTAACTTCTCCAATCTATGTACCAATAATGTGTAACATGATTTCCTGTCTGTCATTCAAGTTTGTGAATAATCAATGTTAAAATAAATTGTTTAGGATAAATTGCTAATTCTGAAGTAAATAGTTGAGAGCTCACCTAATTTTTAACGACTTCATTAACACACATATTAGTAGACCTCAATTTCTACCTCTAGCATGCTCGATGGTGTGGAAGAACTCGTCGAGGCGTGCACGCGTGTGAAATTTATAAATTTTACACCCAAGCTTATTATCAATTATTACATCATTATCATCATTAGCTGCAGCAGCAGCATTTTCCTCCCGATTATCATCGAAACAATCAAACAAAGCATACTTATCACCATCACAACTAGTAAAGGGAGAGATTGAACAGATTTAACATATTTGTAGACACTTTCAGGTATCATGTCACGTTTATTTGACTCGTTTCAACTAACCTGCATTTAAATACTAGCAAAGTGTCCAGGAACGGATCTGACAATCCTAATGGGGGACCTAAATGCCAAAGTCGGAATAAACAACACCGGTTACGAAGACATCATGGGACAAAAAGGACTGGGAGAAAGAAATGAAAATGGTGTAAGATTTACAAATCTATGCGCTTTCAACAAAATGGTTATAGGTGGTACAATATTCCCCCACAAACGCATACACAAGGCTACATCGATCTCACCGGATAATACTACAGAGAATCAAATCGATCATATATGCATCAATAAAAAATTCAGAAGATCAATGGAAGATGTGAGAACCAGGAGAGGAGCTGATGTAGCTTCAGACTACCACCTAGTGGTTGCCAAAATGAAGCTGAAGCTAAAGAAGCAATGGATAACTGGAGCAACAGCATTAAAACGGTTCAATACAGCCTCTCTTCGGGATACTGACAAACTCAAGGAATTTAAAATAACTCTCAACAACAGGTTTCAAGCCTTACAAGATCTGCTAAACGAGGAAGAAATCACTATGGAGGGCAATTGGAAAGGAATCAAAGAGGCACTAACTTCAACTTGTCAAGAGGCTTTGGGCTGCAAGAACCACCATCATAAGGAATGGATTTCCACAGAGACCCTGAGTAAAATTCAACAAAGGAGGAACAAGAATGCAGAAATCAACAACAGCCGAACTAGAGCAGAAAAAATCAAGGCACGAAATGAATACACAGAAGCAAATAAACAAGTAAAGAAGACCATTAAAGCCAACAAACGGAAGTATATCGAAGGCCTTGCAACGACAGCGGAGAAAGCTGCAAGAGAAGGAAATATGAAACAGCTATACGACACAACGAAGAAACTGGCAGGTAAATATAGTAAACCAGAGCGACCGGTCAGGAACAAAGAAGGCAAGCTAATCACCGAGATTCAAAAACAAAGAAACAGATGGGTAGAACATTTTGAGGAACTCTTGAATAGACCAGCTCCACCGAACCCACCAGACATCGAAGCAGCATCTACAGACCTCTTGATAGATGTCAATCCACCAACGATGGAAGAAATCAAGATAGCTATCAGACAGATCAAAAGTGGGAAAGCAGCAGGACCTGACAATATACCAGCCGAAGCACTCGAGTCAGACATAGACATAACGGCAAGGATGCTACACATTTTATTCATGAGGATCTGGGAAGAAGAACAGGTGCTGGCAGACTGGGAAGAAGGATACCTTATCAAGATACCAAAGAAAGGGGATTTGAGCAAATGCGAGAACTACAGAGGAATCACACTATTGTCAGTACCAGGGAAAGTTTCCAACAGAGTGTTGTTGAATAGAATGAAAGACTCAGTGGATGCTCAACTTCGAGATCAACAGGCTGGTTTTCGTAAGGATCGGTCATGCACAGACTAAATTGCTACACTACGCATCATCGTTGAACAATCAATTGAATGGAACTCGTCATTGTACATCAACTTCATCGACTATGAGAAGGCGTTTGACAGTGTAGACAGGAGATCACTATGGAAACTTCTTCGACACTACAGTATACCAGAGAAACTCGTCAACATCATCCGGAATTCTTACGACGGACTACAGTGCAAAATTGTGCATGGAGGACAGCTGACAGATGCATTCTCAGTAAGAACCGGTGTCAGACAGGGCTGTCTGCTTTCGCCTTTCCTCTTCCTCCTAGTGGTCGATTAGATCATGAAAACCTCTACATCTGGGGAGAAGCACGGGATTCAATGGACAAGTAGGATGCAACTTGATGATCTGGACTTCGCGGATGATCTAGCCCTTCTATCCCATACACAACAGCAAATGCAAGTAAAGACAACCAAAGTAGCAGCAACCTCAGCATCAATAGGCCTGAACATGTATAAGAGAAAGAGAAAGATCCTCAAATTCAACACCGAGAGTACCGACCTAATTGAACTTGATGGTGAATCTCTGGAAGAAGTGGATACCTTTACATACCTGAGCAGCATCATCGATGAACAAGGAGGATCCGATGCAGATGTAAGGGCAAGGATCGGCAAAGCCAGGGCAGCATTCCTACAGTTGAAAAATATATGGGACTCCAAACAACTGTCTACCAACCTCAAAGTTAGACTCTTCAACTCGAACGTCAAGTCAGTTCTGCTGTATGGAGCTGAAACGTGGAGAACTACTGCAAACATCATCAGGAGAGTACAGGTATTTATCAACAACTGTCTACGTAGAATGTTGAATGTCTGTTGGCCGGAAACCATCAGCAACAGCCTACTTTGGAAGAAAATAAACCAACTACCAGCTGAAGAGGAAGTCAGGAAACGACGTTGGAAATGGATAGGACATACATTGCGGAAATCATCAGACTGTATCACGAGACAAGCACTAACTTGGCATCCTGTTGGAAAACGGAAAAGAAGAAGGCCAAAGAACACCCTGCGTCGAGAACTGGAAGCAGACATAAAGAGGATGAACAGTAACTAGAGACAGCTGGAGAGGATTGCTCAGGACAAAGATGAATGAAGAATACTGGTGAGCGGCCTATGCTTCTCCGAGAGGGGTAACAGGCGTAAGTAAGTAAGCATTAGAAGACAAAGTGTATATCAATGAATGTTAGTCTATCTACACCCAAACAATGAACCGTCCCTCTCATCTCACTAGTTTCACTCATTCATTCAATCTAGTCTATATAATCAGTCTTATGATGTAAATCACATGAATCTAGCCGTCATTAATTCTGGTTATGATGAAAATGGCATGATCTTGTTGGCTGCGATACGTCTGTTGTACATTAACGTTACCAGATGTATTAAGAACTGTTCATTACCCATCCATATGTTGTGAATATCAATTAGGCAAAGTCACCCACATCTAGAACATCATTGACAGTTATTCTTCATTGCAAACTGCTTCAGTTCGGCGACTACATTGATCACCTCAGTGATTTGTTTTATTATTTCAATGTAGAGTAGACAACATTTTCACTTTATTTTTTTAATTAGATAAATTTAAACAAAAGAAAAATTTTTCATCTTGTGAAAAGAAGTTCATCAGACAAGTAGATGAAACTGACTTGATTGTTCTGTGTGAAAATCTCTCGGTCAACTCTCTTATCATCTGAATAAGTTTAAATGTGTGTTGTGTACACGCTTTTTACATATTTCAATGTCTTCTTATTTTTATCTACACGAAAATTGAAAGTAGAAAAAATAACTAAACTTTAAGATTTCTGTTGAATATGTTCTTTGTCAATAGCTCATTTCATGCGTTTCTCTTAAATGCAATCATTCTCTCTCGCGCATATCGAACATGGTGAGACTCATCAGCCTGCTAGATGATACAATAAAACAAACAGAGTGAAGTTTGATGATGTAGACTGATTACCTTGTGAATGAATGAATCGGAAGTCATCTGATTGCGTAATAAACAATAAAGATGAATGAAACTGATGCAGGAAATTAAAGAATGACTAGTGTCCATCTCAACTCTGTTCAGTAACAATGTATTTTCGAACTGTCTATGGATCACAGTGTACTATATTGACTAATACACATTCACGATTCATAGAATGAGTGCATGTTTTCGAAGTCTGTATCGATTAATATGGTAGATTAATATGTGGAATGGACGTATCCTACTTCTGATAGAGTTGACTGCACGGTTTCTAAAGAAACTTTTATTTTAAAAGAGCAGCTATCCACTTCTTTCTTGGATGAACTGTTCTCTCAATCATCAATACCAAACTGTTAAATTTATCTGCTTTCTATCAAAGGCTACATCACTATTTATATGAAAAATTTAGTGTTACATGCTGGATCAATGATTTCAATTAATGGTTATGTAGTCAGAGACTTTTAGACCTACAGTGGTTTTAATGAAACAGAACAATACACTTTTCGTCAAAAATCACGAACTGAATAAAAAAATACATAAATTATCAAGGCAAGTTTCATTTTTGCGGTCAATATTTCCTCTTTGACCTCAAATTGGTTATCAGATACAAGCCCAAGTACTGACTTACATGCAAATATCGAGAAATAAGTTAAACATCGGTAAACCGGGATTATTTCCGCGTTAATAAATTTTGATAATGCAATAGGAAATGCAACGAAACATATAGGTATAGCGTTTGAAGTACCCTAAAAATTTCTCAATACGATAATCATACAGTAGTGCCATTATGGAACAACGTCTATGTACACACTATTTAAATGAGTGGCATCCTACCTCATAAGCATAAAACTGCAAATATTTTGCAGTACTCAAAGCCAACTATCATCAAGTAGTTTCATCCATTAGCAAAATGATACACTATTGCAAGCGTTTCATACCTAACTGTACATCTCTCATGAAACAGTTAAATGACTAAATTAGTAGAAACAAGAATACGGTCAAAATAAATGCAGCGACAAAGTAAGCACTGATTGTGACTTACAAATCAATAGTCAATTCGACTGGGCTAGAACATTACAATGCTGCAGCACCCACCAACACTACTGTAGATGCATCTAATTCAGCCATTAGGACAGTTCTTCAATAAAAGATTATTAGAGCTTAGCAATGTGATTGGCATTTGCTTTTTATTGTTATCAACATATCTTCTGTGCCTGACTCCTTTTCCATTTTGGTTTCTTTGACGAGACGTTTGATGTTGCTGCGGCTAGTAACATTTCGACTTGAAGAACTTGTTTACTTGTTTGAAAAACGGAATATTTGTGTATATGTATAAAGGTAGACAAAAGTATATTAAATCATACAAGAATTTGTTTAAAGGTTGTGGAATTTACTGTACGTGGAGAAAAACGGAACCCAGTGGTTTCTATTGACATGTCGCATAGATATTGACTAACCGACTAACGTATATTAAGCACAAATATCATCACTAAGCCAATGAATAACAATCAACTCTGTACTTTAAGGATTATTCATGCAACTGAACTTGGTAGTAAATTGTAGTTCTTTTTAACAGAATGATGAATTTTACATTTCTAAACGTTGCATGGAAACAGAAAAATACCTAATGTGAAATGATGGTTAACATAAGAAACTAAGACTGAATATTTATCGATATACAATGAGCAGTGAATTCAGTGTATTAATGCACACAAAGTAGACAATATTATCCTTCAAGTTATTTTGACAAGTTATTATAAGGAGCGCCAATTGTTTTTGAAGTTACAGTGATTAGGGTTTTCCGTGCATTTTCCTATTACATATTTCCTAAAGATAATGAATGATAAGTAGGATGATTTAGTCTTGCAAATATCGAGGGTTCATTAACATGTGAAAAGATATATGATAAGCAAATTATCCTAATGAATTGGCTTACTTCAATAGATTGTTAAACGTTTGCAAACCATTTACCATTGAGGTTTTATAAGACAGCCTAATATAATTTACACTGCCAAGTCCCTACTGGCACTTCTGTCATAATCATACTCATACTAGCAACAAGTAAAATACTATAATAATAAGAGTAGTGCACATGTGTTTGCCTTCACATTTATTGGTACGTTCACTACATTGACATGGCAAACGAATATCTCCTAGTTTGTCATATCAATTCGAGTCTAGTTTTTCTAGTTGCATGTTACGTCTGTTTCACCTATAGTGTGTGGTTACTAACATTTTGTATGACATGTAATTAATTGTTAATTCGTTTACTAGAACAGAAAAGGGGATTAATGAATGTTTAAGACGACAATTGTCAATAATAAACATTCCAACTATCTAATTCATTATCCTTACATGCACTGTAACTCAGTTGAGTTCTTCTCTGGAACTAATTTAGTGTCTATCTCAACACATAAAAACACTACAACATGCGTCATGATTGAAGTGATCATATGATTTTCCAATCACTATCTACTCAAACTAATAAAAAATCAACTGGAACATTTTATTATTGTTGCACAGATTGACACTTTGTCATGACATTTCGATGAATTGTTACTTCAGGAACAAACAAGAAGGTTGCATTAGGCGATTCCCTGAATTCATAATCCTAATGTAAAACATACAGTCTTCGTATGTAGAAAGAGCATACAGAATACTGTCATACAATTTAACCTGCTGCATGGACCACATCTTACAATAACTTTTCTTAATTGGACAGTCTTCGGAATTATTATCCTCATCTACGTGGATGCATGCAATCATACGACTTCAATTAATCAAACTGTTGGAGTAGAAACAGACATCATATAGCAATGTCATACTGAACGTTATACTGATCGTACATTATTTCCAGTGCGTGAATATGTATTACTTATTAATTAGTAGATTTTCCCATTTCAATAAATAAACAGCTACTGTGTATATTTGCTTTATTCGTTTGTCATTTAACATTCGCACAAATCGACTCGACTAATCGCCCATAGTCATAGAAACTGAAAATTAAATGAGCATAGTAGAAAACGCTTAACTTCTCTGATAATCGAACTAGTATTATTAAGAGGATTAATGTTATTATTACTTTCTGCCTCTTCATCAACACTTAGTAACTCAGTTCTAATCCTCAATATTTTCGTATTAACTTGCGGAAACTAGAATGAATAATAATCAAGCTTTATTAATCAACTACTAATTAATGTAAATGATACAAACGACTATTGTACTATTCCCAGGAAATCGCCTAAAGTTGACTACATTCAATAGTCTTTTATTTAAGTTAACACGAATATTGAGCGTTTTCCAACAAATTTTTTTAATTTGATTTTTCGCTAAATTTTGATGATATTTTGCAACCAATCAAAAGCGGATAAGATCACTTTCATTTAACTATTCAGATTACACCGAGAGATGATTTTAGGGGACATAAATTGAGAACAGTATCACGGTGAAAATTCACTCCATTTCAGTTTTCAGCTAATTACAATTTAACTAGTATTGACGACAAGGAATTAAAAATTCAAACCACAGTATGTTTAATCTCAACCGATCTGATGCGTCTGTTGACCTACATACAAAATGCTCATACAAAATTCCATGGAATTTAATTAAATAATAAAAAGAATTAAGTAGTTGTCTGTCTCAACTTCACTTTTTCTTTAGTTAAAGCAATCACATATTAATTTCTGGAATACTCCTAATTATCTTATTCCTCTTGTTATGTATGTAATGAGGATTGAATATTAAGTGCGAATAAACAGATTGGTGTTATTACTTGAGTAATGTTTGGTGGGTGAGAGCTTCCAATTTATATGTGTGTATGTTTGTGTATTCACTGAATCCGAATTGATTTACAAAATCACAGTGTTTAGGCACTCCATTATTCACAATGTAATAGATTTCTATGAGTGATTAACATGATGTTGCATTTGTTGATGTCGACTACAATGATTTCGACGATGATGATACTGACTATATTCCCTTTGATGATCGTGACCTAGATTATGATGGTAATAAATCCAGTTCAGATGATGCTAGTTTTAATGATGAAGATGATGATTTTAATGAGTATAATAAATTTTATCTGATTGCACTAACCAGTATTTAGAGAACATATTTATACCCTAGACACAATAAAAATCTACATAATGTGTATGCACGAAAAGTTGTCTGATTACTGTTCAACAATAGGTGTACTTTAAAATGGATGGTGTGGTTACTAGAAGCAAATTAAGACCAATTTTCGCAGATATATTTGTATTAAATTTAGAAATATCAAGGCTAATAACTGTCATCAATCAGATCCCAAATATATGGGCTTAAAAGTAATCAGTGATGAACCGTTAACTGCTTTCGTAAATGATGCTAACAGTAATTCTCATAATTCTAATTAACTCATTTAATAAATTTATGGACACTTATCACTCTTTAACTTTTTAACTAAATTCCATTCATCTTTATTGTTTATTACACAATCAGATGACTTCCAATTTCTTTATTCAGAAATTAAATATCAAACTTTATTCTGTTGGTTTTATTATATCATCTAGCAATCTGATGAATCTCACTATGTTCGATGTATTACCGAGAGAGAGAATGACTGCACTGTAGAGAATTGCGTGAAATAAGCTATTGACAGAGAACATATTCAATAGAAATCTACAAGTTTAATCAATTTTTCTACTTTCAATTTTTGTGTAGATAAAAATACGAAGATATTGAAATATGTGAAAAACGTGTACACAACACACATTTAAACTCATTTAGATGATAAGAGAGTTGACCGAGATATTTTCATACAAAACAATCTTATCAGCTTCACCGACCTGTCTAATGAACTTCTTTTCACAAGATAAAAGAACTTTCTTTTGTTATAATTTATCTAATTAAAAAAATAAAGTGAAAATGTTGTCTACTCTACATTGAAATAATAAAACAAATCACTGAGGTGATCAATGTAGTCACCGAACTGAAGCAGTTTACAATGAAGAATAACTGTCAATGATGTTCTAGATGTGGGTGACTTTGCCTAATTGAAATTTAGAACAAATGTTTGGGTGATGAACAGTTCTAAATAAAATCATTTACGTCTATGTATAACAGATGTATCTCAAGCAAAGAACCATGCCATATTTATCATAACTAGAATCAATGACGGCCAGATTCATATGACTTTCATAATAAGACTGACTACATTTGGAGTGAATGAATGAGTGGAACTAGTGAGATGAGAGGGACGGTTATTTGTTTAGGTGTAGATAGACTAACATTCATTGATATACACTTTGTATTCTAATGAACGTTATTTAAGACAAGTCAAGTTAACGCGGTATGATACCTGAAAGTGTCTACAAATATGTTTAATCAGTTCAATTGCTTTGTTTACAAAAGTGTTGGTGATAAGTATGCTTTACTTGATTGTCTTGATGACAATCAGGAGGAAGATGCTGCTGCTACTGCTGCTGCTGCTGCTGCTGCTGATGATGATGATCACAATAATGATAAATATAAACATTGATACTACCCTGTTTATAAATGTCAGCTCCAAATGCATATCCATGGATTCAGAGATTAACGACTTTCTTTGAAAATAAGAATTTTTAGACACTTGGTTTCATTCATAATCTACTGAGATAAGCCTTAGTTAGCATCAGTACACTAAATCAATTGAATAACTGTTGTGACCTCCCAGTGGTGTTGTGTTTGTGCATATCTAAAAGAATTATTTAGTTAGTTAGTGATTTCCGCTTTTCACTAATCATTAAACTGAAATTAGCTCTTGACAATATCCACTTTAACTGGCTGGTCGGTTTAGTGTAGGCACTTAACAACCACAGGCATCATAATGCCTTCAGTGTTGATTCCACTGAATGACATTCAGTTGTCATCATCAATCGGTAGGTATTTGAATGCAAAAATCATCTACACAAAAGCTTCATTTGATGATCTACTTTGATAACCAGATTTACGTGAATATACAAATAAATAAACTATTGAAGTAATCTTGCAGCGATGATTCAATGTAAACATTCACAGAACTCTTCTTCAATAAGCTGTAAATATGTGTAAGTGGAATTAAGATCTCTCACTTGTAGAATTTTAGGAGTGGGAGAAATGACGAAAGGGGAATCGATGATAACACACCATATGATCATCATAATGTTTTTCAAATAATAATTGATGTTTCACAAATGCACAAGTACTGTTGTTACATGATTATCAAATGCTATTAAAGGTTATACAAGTTCAAGCAAATCTTCATGTTTGGGCTTTAAATGTTCGATTCATTCGTAAAATTGATCTATCAACTCATCATGCTGAAAACTTATACATGACCCGAATTGGCCATTCGCTTAATTTTATTTAATCAGTAGGGAGATCAGTGGTAACGAACTCGTTTCTAGGATGACAATTGACAAGAATCTTCCATGACTTGCTACCTACTCAGTGTGCTTTTTGATCCTCACCTCTTTATACGACGATTTGTGAGATGTTAATCTACCAAAGCACTTACTGTGAAACCTGAATATCCTAGATTTGACCCCCTAATTTGCTAACAGAGATATACATTATTCATTGAAACACAATAAAGCAATAAGATCTATCATCAGTAAGAAACATTATATAAGAATAACTAAGTAAAGGAGTCGTGCCTGATTCACTCATCACACTTATATACATCGTGTGTACAGAGATATTTGTCAATGCATCACAACATTTACAATCGAATTGCCATTTCTACTTCATCGGTGTATACATAAATAACTTACCATTACGTAAAAAACACACTGATGCTGCTCCAAGAATATGATGAACTTACTGTATATTGTCGCATCAAGTTTAACTGAATATATCTGACTAAGTTGCGTTATTATTTGAAACACATTTGTTGTGCAATTTGTGATGATCACCTAGTATGTTGTCATCAATCCCCCTTTCGTCATAACTATCTGTCAATCTCCATCGAAAGTCATTTAATGGGAACAAGAATAAAGACACTATGATTACCTGTCAGCAATAATTTGATTTCACTGAAATGAATTACAGATATATGTTTATCTTTGACTAAATTGAATTGAATGTTCTGTTATTATGAGGACATTGTGTATGCAGCAACATCATCATTTCCGATTTTCTAATCTATCCAGCAATTGTGATTAGGAGATTCTATTCAACAATTACACATTGCATCCCAATCACTACAATTCAAAATTACATCAATACAACGCTGAATGATATCCATTCTTCTGTGAAATAGTTACTTACGAGCTGTAATTAAGTGTTACATCAGTAAATACAATCAAACAAAAGAGAAACACACCAGGTCCAAGTAACAGCTTAGAGACTTATATTCGATCATCTTGTGTTCAAAATTGTCACAGGTTAACATAAGTGATGCTGGTTTGCAATCATGTAATACCTCAAATTAAGTGTGAATAAATGCCATATAGTTTTGAGTGTGACGAAAGATTTGTCTAGCTAAACTAGTGGAATTTTTCTTACTGGAAAATCAAGTGTATATCGGTTAGTTGTACTAGGCTGAATCATGAACCACATGCCGTTATCTGTTGTATGTACATAAAATACCTCCTGAGAGCAAATAAATTACAATTCAATGGCTTGACCATTCATCATACAATTTGAGTAAACAAAATCTGAAAATGTTCAGGAGAACCATTTTTTATCATAATGGAATAATACTAAAGTAGACATCTGAAGTAACTAAACATCCAAGCACTTTTTTTGTGTTACTCATAATTGTGATAATTTTCTCAAATTAATTTTCATCCAGGAAGAATGAACGTCCAAGAAAAAGTTATTCACACAAAAGTTTACACACGTCCTGGTGACGAGAGTATCAGTACGCTTACATTTGTCCCAATTCCAATATAATAAACTCGAATTATTGCAGTTTTGTGTGTGTGTGTGTGTGTGTATTACATATATGTCATTACGAAACATTTAATATACTGAATAAACTAAATGAAAATTATTTTTCAAAAAGTGTTTTATCAATTACACAAAAAAAGGGTTAGGGTTAGGTTTATTACCATCATAATCTAGGTCACAATCATCAAAGGGAATATAGTCAGTATCATCATCGTCGAAATCATTGTAGTCGACATCAACAAATGCAACATCATGTTAATCACTCATAGAAATCTATTACATTGTGAATAATGGAGTGCCTAAACACTGTGATTTTGTAAATCAATTCGGATTCAGTGAATACACAAACATACACACATATAAATTGGAAGCTCTCACCCACCAAACATTACTCAAGTAATAACACCAATCTGTTTATTCGCACTTAATATTCAATCCTCATTACATACATAACAAGAGGAATAAGATAATTAGGAGAATTCCAGAAATTAATATGTGATTGCTTTAACTAAAGAAAAAGTGAAGTTGAGACAGACAACTACATAATTCTTTTTATTATTTAATTAAATTCCATGGAATTTTGTATGAGCATTTTGTATGTAGGTCAACAGACGCATCAGATCGGTTGAGATTAAACATACTGTGGTTTGAATTTTTAATTCCTTGTCGTCAATACTAGTTAAATTGTAATTAGCTGAAAACTGAAATGGAGTGAATTTTCACCGTGATACTGTTCTCAATTTATGTCCCCTAAAATCATCTCTCGGTGTAATCTGAATAGTTAAATGAAAGTGATCTTATCCGCTTTTGATTGGTTGCAAAATGTCATCAAAATTTAGCGAAAAATCAAATTAACAAAAATTTGTTGGAAAACGCTCAATATTCGTGTTAACTTAAACAAAAGACTATTGAATGTAGTCAACTTTAGGCGATTTCCTGGGAATAGTACAATAGTCGTTTGTATCATTTACATTAATTAGTAGTTGATTAATAAAGCTTGATTATTATTCATTCTAGTTTCCGCAAGTTAATACGAAAATATTGAGGATTAGAACTGAGTTACTAAGTATCATTTAATTTGTATTGTGACTGGCAAGTGTTGATGAAGAGGCAGAAAGTAATAATAACATTAATCCTCTCAATAATACTAGTTCGATTATCAGAGAAGTTAAGCGTTTTCTACTATGCTCATTTAATTTTCAGTTTCTATGACTATGGGCGATTAGTCGAGTCGATTTGTGCGAATGTTAAATGACAAACGAATAAAGCAAATATACACAGTAGCTGTTTATTTATTGAAATGGGAAAATCTACTAATTAATAAGTAATACATATTCACGCACTGGAAATAATGTACGATCAGTATAACGTTCAGTATGACATCGCTATATGATGTCTGTTTCTACTCCAACAGTTTGATTAATTGAAGTCGTATGATTGCATGCATCCACGTAGATGAGGATAATAATTCCGAAGACTGTCCAATTAAGAAAAGTTATTGTAAGATGTGGTCCATGCAGCAGGTTAAATTGTATGACAGTATTCTGTATGCTCTTTCTACATACGAAGACTGTATGTTTTACATTAGGATTATGAATTCAGGGAATCGCCTAATGCAACCTTCTTGTTTGTTCCTGAAGTAACAATTCATCGAAATGTCATGACAAAGTGTCAATCTGTGCAACAATAATAAAATGTTCCAGTTGATTTTTTATTAGTTTGAGTAGATAGTGATTGGAAAATCATATGATCGCTTCAATCATGACGCATGTTGTAGTGTTTTTATGTGTTGAGATAGACACTAAATTAGTTCCAGAGAAGAACTCAACTGAGTTACAGTGCATGTAAGGATAATGAATTAGATAGTTGGAATGTTTATTATTGACAATTGTCGTCTTAAACATTCATTAATCCCCTTTTCTGTTCTAGTAAACGAATTAACAATTAATTACATGTCATACAAAATGTTAGTAACCACACACTATAGGTGAAACAGACGTAACATGCAACTAGAAAAACTAGACTCGAATTGATATGACAAACTAGGAGATATTCGTTTGCCATGTCAATGTAGTGAACGTACCAATAAATGTGAAGGCAAACACATGTGCACTACTCTTATTATTATAGTATTTTACTTGTTGCTAGTATGAGTATGATTATGACAGAAGTGCCAGTAGGGACTTGGCAGTGTAAATTATATTAGGCTGTCTTATAAAACCTCAATGGTAAATGGTTTGCAAACGTTTAACAATCTATTGAAGTAAGCCAATTCATTAGGATAATTTGCTTATCATATATCTTTTCACATGTTAATGAACCCTCGATATTTGCAAGACTAAATCATCCTACTTATCATTCATTATCTTTAGGAAATATGTAATAGGAAAATGCACGGAAAACCCTAATCACTGTAACTTCAAAAACAATTGACTAATAAACAATTAAATACATGTCAGTCCTTACTTTGTCGCTGCATTTATTTTGACCGTATTCTTGTTTCTACTAATTTAGTCATTTAACTGTTTCATGAGAGATGTACAGTTAGGTATGAAACGCTTGCAATAGTGTATCATTTTGCTAATGGATGAAACTACTTGATGATAGTTGGCTTTGAGTACTGCAAAATATTTGCAGTTTTATGCTTATGAGGTAGGATGCCACTCATTTAAATAGTGTGTACATAGACGTTGTTCCATAATGGCACTACTGTATGATTATCGTATTGAGAAATTTTTAGGGTACTTCAATCGCTATACCTACATGTTTCGTTGCATTTCCTATTGCATTATCAAAATTTATTAACGCGGAAATAATCCCGGTTTACCGATGTTTAACTTATTTCTCGATATTTGCATGTAAGTCAGTACTTGGGCTTGTATCTGATAACCAATTTGAAGTCAAAGAGGAAATATTGACCGCAAAAATGAAACTTGCCTTGATAATTTATGTAGTTTCGTTATTCAGTGGGTGGTTTCGATAAAATGTGTATTGTTCTGCTCCATTAAAACCACTGTAGGTCTGAAGGTCTCTGACTACATAACCATTAATTGAAATCATTGATCTGTCAAGTAACACGGTTTTTCATATCGATATTGTGTCAGCTTTCGATAGAAAAATGATAAATTAAAATGTTCGGCATCAATGATCTAGAGGAGAGTTCAACCAGAATATGAATTGGATCACTAATCTCTTAAGGTAAATGTTTGTGGACAACGATATAAGTGGTAGGTTATGCAGCACTTTGCTACCTATGAAATATCGATAACGTGATGTTGTCAGTGTGAGTTGATTGGCGGTAATGAATTGTAGACGACGATATAAGTGGGAAATCGTGCACCAGCTTTCTATCCATAGAATGTCGATAGCGTTATGTTGTCAGTGTTAGTTAATTGGCGGTGATAAGTTTTATACGATGACATAAGTTGGAGTTCGTGCACTTTCTTCGTATCCATGGAAAGTCGATGTCGTAATGTTTTAGGTTTGATTTTATTGGCGGTGATAAGTTGTAGGCGACAACATAAGGTGAAGTTTGTGAACCACCTCTCTACTCATTAAAAGTCGAAAACGTGGGGTTGTCAGTGTGAATTGATTGGCAATGATATGTTGTAGGGCGACGACATAAAGGGGAGGTCGTGCACCACCTTTCTACCTATGAAAAGTCTATAGCGTGATGTTGTGAGTGTGAGTTGATTGGCAGCCATGAGTTGTAGATGACTATATAAGGGGGAAATCGTGCACCAGCTTTCTACCCTTGAAAAGTCGAAAGCGTGATTTGTTCGGCGGTGATAAGTTGTAGGCGTTGACATAAGGGGTAGGTCGTGCACCACCTTTCTACCCATAGAATATCGATAGCGTAATGTTGTCAGCGGGAGTTAATTGACGGTGATGGTTTGTAGATGAGGACATTAGTAGGAGGTCTTGCATCACCTTCCTACCCATTAAAAGTCGATGTCGTAATGTTTTAGGTTTAGATTTTAATGGCGGTGATGAGTTGTAGGCGTCGACATAAGGGGGAGGTCGTGCACCACCTTCCTACCCATAGAATGTCGTTAGCGTGGTGTTGTCAGTGTGAGTTGATTAGGGGTGATGAGTTGTAGATGACGACATAAGAGGGAGGTCGTGCACCTGCTTTATACTCGTTGAATGTCGATAGCGTGTTGTTGTCAGTGTGAGGTGTTTGGCGGTAATGAGTTTTAGACGACGATATAAGTGGGCGTGCATGCACCACGTTTATACCCATAGATTGTCAATAGCGTGATGTTTTCAATGAGAGTTGATTATGGCTGATGAGTTGTAGAAGGACGATATACAGGGGAGGTCGTGCATCACCTTCCTACTCATGACAAGTCGATGTCGTAATGTTGTAGGTTTTATTTTATTAGCGGTGTTGGGTTATGGACGAGAATATAATGGGGAGGTCGTGCACCACCTTCATAACCGTTGAAAGTCGGTAGCGTGATGTTGTCAGTGAGAATTGATAAGCGGTTGTAGTTGTAGACGACGATATAAGGGGGATGTCGTGCATCACCTTTCTACTGATGGAAAGTCGATGTTGTAATGTTGTAGGTTTGATTTTGTTATCGGTTTTTGGTTGTGGACGAAGAAATAAAGGGAGGTGGTGCACGTGTTTTGCCGGACCACAAATGAGTGTTACAAAGTTTCATGACTGTGTTTTCATGACACTATAAAATTTATTTTAACTGTCTGTATGATAAACCATTTGTTACGTTCGTTTTATCCTATTATGCTGTTCAGCATATTTAATGTTTTTAAACTGTGGCATATTTTGTAATACAGTTAATTAGTTGTGTGCAAGTTTCGCTAATCACTACCACTATTTCCCAGTTTCGGTATTCGTGTTAATTTTATAATTTTTTGCTGTGTTTTCTATTTTACGTATATATAAGAGAATGCTTGTGATATTATATGAGTCTTCCTGGCTGATGTAACCCTAACCCTAACCCCCTATCGTTGATCGTTGTTATTTCTTCGTGTTTTTTATGAATCAATAATAAAATTTATTTATATATATTTTTTATTTGATGAAAGCAATGTAACAATTTTGAAGCGTTAATGACATATTATTAACACACACACGTACACACACAATACTGTATTAATTCGAGTTGACTAAATTTGAATTGGGACAAATGTCAGCGTACTGAAACTCTGATTGGCAGGACGTGTGTAAACTTTTGTGTGAATAACTTCTTCTTGGACGTTAATTACTCCTGTATGAAAATTAATTTAAGAAAATTATCACAATTATGAGTAACACAAAAAAAGTGCTTGGATGTTTAGTTACTTCAGATGTCTACTTTAGTATTATTCCATTATGATGAAAGTGGTTCTCCTGAACAGTTTCATAATTTGTTCACTCAAGTTGTATGGTGTTATGCAAGTGAATGGTGATTTATTTACTTTAAATAGGTATCTTATGTATATACTACAGATTACAATATCTAGTTCATCATTCATCCTAGTACAGCCAATTGATATACACTTGATTTTTCAGTAAGAAAAATTCCACTAGTCTAGCTAGACAAATCTTACGTCACGCTCAAAACTAGTTGGCATTTATTCACACTAAGTTACAATGAATGTTACACATCATCCATGGGAAACATTCGATTGACAGCATCAGTAGTTAATACAATTCTGTCAAGTTTACTTGATGCCTGTGCTGGTGCTATAAGTAAAGCAAATTCATTGAACTTGCAGATTTGTCAGTGTCATTTCGTCAAATTAAGGAGACTTCCGTGGTAATTTCATATACATACAATTATAGAATAAATCTTACTTCTATCTGCATCGAGATTATAAGATCCATCGGCAATTTTAATTGTTATAGGACAATTTTCAGTTACATAATTTGACTGAAAGGTAGAAACAAATAGAAGATAACATTGCATAATGTCTGATAAGCATAGTTTTGTATTTAAGATAGAAATTGAATGGCCGTTTATGGTAAATAAACTTACATTGTGTTTTAATTCACTGTGTGAGGTAATGATACTTATTTCTCTGTGTTGTTGAGTATTTTATTAGCGCGTCATTGAAATCTCATTAAAGCAGTTATATGATGAACAATGACGTCGTAATCCATAAACTGATATTGAGAACTGTACACAGGTCACTGTATTGACTAATTACTATGACAAAAGTTGTAGTTGTGTTAAGGACACTTCGAAATATTAGTAGATTTTGATAAATTCATGTTCACCTCAAAGTGCGTATAGTTTTACGATGCCATCACTCTACTAACGCGTATTAATTTGTAGCAAACCTATCCAACTAAATGCTTGTCCAATTTAACTTAATAAATGGTAAGTAAACTTTATCATCAAAGATGATTCTGTAGAGAATTCTACATTTGATGGTTTTCAATGAAAATGGTCCATTTCAATAAGACAGATTAATTTGCTGAATATGGTGCTAATGACTTGACCGAGTGTGTTGAGTCATCATCAACATCATCAACATATACAGGTGATTAGTAGACACTTTGCTCTATTTCTTTCAAATGATCGTTTAAATTTCACTTATGATTGTATTAAAAAAATAAAAATACTGATTTGATAAGTGTAGTGAAATAAACAGCATTCACAATCAACGATTGACCAATGCACATAAAGAAGAAAACCTACCCACTCAAATCCAAATTGAATGGTTCCATCATTACGGATATTTGCATAAGCATGAACTAGATCAAACAAACAAAAATGAGACAATCAATCGATAAATGATCGTGAATCATCATCAGCGAATTAAATAATTTGTGATCAGTAACAATCAAACAAGTAAATAGTGAAGCAAATACGAATTGACTGTATTGACTGATGATCTGCCTAATACATTCAACCAAATGAAGTTGAGCCTGTGAACTAATGAATCTCTATTACATGATGTGAAATTAAAATTATCACAGAGTAGAGCAATATTCTTAGTTTGACAACAGGCAACATTCCGGATGGATGTAACTGAAAAGTAGGATACAAAGACATATCAACTGTTTACTCCTGACCAATTGAATTAAGAAGCCTCATTGATGATCTGGACAACATTTGTACACAATGATCACTTCAGTTGAATGTGAACATTTTAATGAATCTACATGTAGTTAGTCCGTTCATGTTAGTGTATATACAACGAAGTGTCAGATTCGCCCATTGACTTACACAATAACTGTTAACTTAAAAAAAAGTTATGATTAATGGAAAGTAAATTGTTACAGGATTAAGCGATTACAATCATGGTTTAATAACCACCTAATAATAATAAATACTATCAAGTTAAGCAAACGGATTAACGTGTCGGCACTTACCAAGTGCATCAGAATTTGATCTGCAGAATTTCAATATGTGCCAATAAATTTGGACCGTATCATCTGCAAATTTAGGAGAAGTATACAATTACCTTCTCACATATAACAATCAAACAACAATTTTCATTCTACCAGAAATGAACATAGAGAAAAGGTCGTTGCAAAGTGATTAATTGTGGAGTATCGTTTAATTCAAATGAATAAACTCCATATAATTTGTGCACTTAATCGCCTGTTGAACAACTTATGGATGATATGATAGGAAAACAATCTTAAAATCTGCTTTGCTCCTTCAGATATTTGTTGATTTGTTGCTATTGACGGTGTTGTTGTTGAAGTGTATGAATTGCCACATTTAAAAGTCTACTCACTGTCAATTCTTTTGTGAAGATTCACCATTATTACTAGTTAACGCGAAGAGTGGTGTCAATAAAATAAAATGTGAAAAGCGATAGAAGTAAACTTACTGAATATTTTTACAGACACATAAAATCTAATCAATTGCGCATTGACAATTTTAAACACTCTGTATGGTTCGCCGGGATTAAAGCCATCACCCATAATGAAAATCCCTTCAAAGTAAAAGAAACAATATCAATATGTTAAAATTGTAAAATGTGAAATAATCAATACAAATATGAAATTGTTTCAATTGAGTTAACAATCAAATCAAACATGTGGAATGTGTCATAGTTGAAGTAGGTTTGAATGATGTGACTGTGTCATTAGTGTACAATATTCGCTCAATTTACTTATTCATTCATTTATTCACAGTGATGTTGATGTACAATGTATGTTATGATGATATGTGATGTAATGCAGTCGAACAGATATTAGAAGCATCCACATCGATATACATACACATATGGATGGATATGCTAAACATAAAAACTGCTTACCATCTGCAAATACGATTAGTGATTTGAAACGTTTCTTATGGACGTTCACCGTGAAATTAATGTCTTCAATCTAATATCATTGAATTTTTTTAGCTTATTCACTTGAACTACACAACCTACCAACAATTCATTTGTTTCCAATGTACTTGTAAATAGAATCGATTGAGGCCAATATAAATCCGTCGAATCCGAATCAGTATACTAGAATTCAATTAATTATTAGTGCCAAACCAATGTCATACAATCACTTACATATCTGTCCACTGCTACACTGTTATCCAGAAGTAGTATATTAAAGTATATTATTGAAGGTATAAGCCAGTATAACAAAGAATTCATTTGTCTCAGATGAAAACTCATTGCTGCTAACATCAAGATAAGAATGAAATTTCTTACATTTGTGTCACCTTAAATACACAATTCAATGGTCTGTGTAATTCACTGATTGGACAAAAGTTACAAGTAACCACTAACTAATCATTGGTGTCCAATACAGTAGTTGTATTTGATACGTTGATTGAATGTGTTATTTGGCGCTTTGAGCCTACATTGATTACATTGTATGTTTTATGAGTACGGCAGTCAACACACATCATTTAGTTATGATGTTCGTCCTGGTAACTTATTGGATACATTCTCACTTCTATTGGTTGAGACTAAAGATAATTTGATTTGACTCATAATTATCATGATTGTTTTAGTTAAGTATACTAAAATTGAGCGGCACACTTACGATATACAGGGAGGAAAATCTAAGGCCAACAATCTTTAACGCGAATAAATTAACACGGAGATTTGATTTGTAAGCGATGTATGGTGGGTTATGATTCATCTATGATGCCCAAATCACAGTATCAGTGAGGTTATGTAATTAACTAATAAGATCTAGAAAAACTAAACACATGTGACGTTAGGTGTTAAATGAAGTCTTCAATGAATTCACCAATATTTGAGGTATTAAATGATTGCAAACCAGCATCACTTATGTTAACCTGTGACAATTTTGAACACAAGATGATCGAATATAAGTCTCTAAGCTGTTACTTGGAGCTGGTGTGTTTCTCTTTTGTTTGATTGTATTTACTGATGTAACACTTAATTACAGCTCGTAAGTAACTATTTCACAGAAGAATGGATATCATTCAGCGTTGTATTGATGTAATTTTGAATTGTAGTGATTGGGATGCAATGTGTAATTGTTGAATAGAATCTCCTAATCACAATTGCTGGATAGATTAGAAAATCGGAAATGATGATGTTGCTGCATACACAATATCCTCATAATAACAGAACATTCCATTCAATTTAGTCAAAAATAAACATATATCTGTAATTCATTTCAGTGAAATCAAATTATTGCTGACAGGTAATCATAGTGTCTTTATTCTTGTTCCCAGTAAATGATTTTCGATGGAGATTGACAGGAAGTTATGACGAAAGGGGGATTGATGACAACATACTAGGTGATCATCACAAATTGCACAACAAATGTGTTTCAAATAATAACGCAACTTAGTCAGATATATTCAGTTAAACTTGATGCGACAATATACAGTAAGTTCATCATATTCTTAGAGTAGCATCAGTGTGTTTTTTACGTAATGGTAAGTTATTTATGTATACACCGATGAAGTAGAAATGGCAATTCGATTGTAAATGTTGTGATGCATTGACAAATATCTCTGTACACACGATGTATATAAGTGTGATGAGTGAATCAGGCACGACTCCTTTACTTAGTTATTCTTATATAATGTTTCTTACTGATGATAGATCTTATTGCTTTATTGTGTTTCAATGAATAATGTATATCTCTGTTAGCAAATCAGGGGGTCAAATCTAGGATATTCAGGTTTCACAGTAAGTGCTTTGGTAGATTAACATCTCACAAATCGTCATATAAAGAGGTGAGGATCAAAAAACACACTGAGTAGGTAGCAAGTCATGGAAGATTCTTGTCAATTGTCATCCTAGAAACGAGTTCGTTACCACTGATCTCCCTACTGATTAAATAAAATTAAGCGAATGGCCAATTCGGGTCATGTATAAGTTTTCAGCATAATGAATTGATAGATCAATTTTACGAATGAATCGAACATTTAAAGCCCAAACATGAAGTTTTTGCTTGAACTTGTATAACCTAAAATAGCATTTGATAATCATGTAACAACAGTACTTGTGCATTTGTGAAACATCAATTATTATTTGAAAAACATTATGATGATCATATGGTGTGTTATCATCGATTCCCCTTTCGTTATTTCTCCCACTCCTAAAATTCTACAAGTGAGAGATCTGAATTCCACTTACACATATTTACAGCTTATTGAAGAAGAGCTCTGCGAATGTTTACATTGAATCATCGATGCAAGATTACTTCAATAGTTTATTTATTTGTATATTCACGTAAATCTGGTTATCAAAGTGGATCATCAAATGAAGCTTTTGTGTAGATTAATTTTTAAACTTAAATACCTTGTGTAGTTGTCTTCGCCCCATTTGATAAAAATCAGTTTACCATGATATTGTCATTTTGTATGGGATTTTTAAATAAAATTGCGCAATTGGATATTCTAAGTATGTCAATAAACAATGTGTTTGTGTACGGGAATACTTACCAACTGTTGTAACGAACCATCGAATTTAAATTAATTAAACCGACACATGTGGTCAATTTAAATTCAGTTTATCAGAGTGTATATTTTTCAATCATACTGTACCTGAGACGTGTATTCTTCATGCCGAGTATGAAAATAGGAGGAAGGTAACTCATAATCAACAACGCAGATACATGACAACATTCAGTGAATTTGACGACTGTCGATTTAACACGTGTGAGCTACTTAGATAGGTTTCAATGAAATTTAGTTGTGCATCATATGCATAAACATGATGATTGTTGTCAATTGCGAACTTTTCTTACAATCACCACATGGTACACTATCTAATTGCAGCACAACATGCAGATTCAAGATGTAGAAAATGACACTAACCACCCTGAACTCCCCTCCACACAACCCTTAACATCCAAATAATTCCATGTTCAACAACTATTCGTGCGTACACATTATGTAGATTTTTATTGTGTCTACGGTATAAATATGTGCTCTAAATACTGGTTAGTGCAATCAGACAAAATTTTTTATACTCATTAAAATCATCATCTTCATCATTAAAACTAGCATCATCTGAACCGGATTTATTACCATCATAATCTAGGTCACAATCATCAAAGGGAATATAGTCAGTATCATCATCGTCGAAATCATTGTAGTCGACATCAACAAATGCAACATCATGTTAATCACTCATAGAAATCTATTACATTGTGAATAATGGAGTGCCTAAACACTGTGATTTTGTAAATCAATTCTGATTCAGTGAATACACATACGTAAACACATATAAATTAAAAGCTCTCACCCACCAAACATTACTCAAGTAATAACACCAATCTGTTTATTCGCACTTAATATTCAAGCCTCATTACATACATAACAAGAGGAATAAGATAATTAGGAGAATTCCAGAAATTAATATGTGATTGCTTTAACTAAAGAAAAAGTGAAGTTGAGACAGACAACTACTTAATTCTTTCTATTATTTAATTAAATTCCATGGAATTTTGTATGAGCATTTTGTATGTAGGTCAACAGACGCATCAGATCGGTTGAGCTTAAACACACTGTGGTTTGAATTTGTAATTCCTTGTCGTCAATACTAGTTAAATTGTAATTAGCTGAAAACTGAAATGGAGTGAATTTTCACCGTGATACTGTTCTCAATTTATGTCCCCTAAAATCATCTCTTGGTGTAATCTGAATACTTAAATGAAAGTGATCTTATCCGCTTTTGATTGGTTGCAAAATGTCATCAAAATTTAGCGAAAAATCAAATTAACAAAAATTTGTTGGAAAACGCTCGATATTCGTGTTAACTTAAATAAAAGACTATTGAATGTAGTCAACTTTAGGCGATTTCCTGGGAATAGTACAATAGTCGTTTGTATCATTTACATTAATTAGTAGTTGATTAATAAAGCTTGATTATTATTCATTCTAGTTTCCGCAAGTTAATACAGAAATGTACTGCAAAATATTTGCAGTTTTATGCTTATGATGTAGGATGCCACTACTAAGTTAGTCATTTAACGGTTTCATGAGAGATGTACAGTTAGGTATGAAACGCTTGCAATAGTGTATCATTTTGCTAATGGATGAAACTATTTGATGATAGTGGGCTTTGAGTACTTCAAAATATCTGCAGTTTTATGCTTATGAGGTAGGATGCCACTCACTTCAATAGTGTGTACATAGACGTTGTTCCATTATGGCACTACTGTATGCTTATCGTATTAAGAACTTGTTAGGGTACTTCAAACGCTATACCTACATGTTTCGTTGCATTTCCTATTGCATTATCAAAATTTATCAACGCGGAAATAATCCCGGTTTACCGATGTTTAACTTATTTCTCGAATTTTGCGTGTAAGTATGTACTCAGGTTTGTATCTGATGACCAATTTGAAGCAAAAGAGGAAATATTGACGGCAAAAAATGAAACTTGCCTTGATAATTTATGTTTTCTTTTCATTCAGTTGGTGGTTTTTGACGAAATGTGTATTGTTCTGCTCCATTAAAATCACTGTAAGTCTAAAGGTCTCTGACTAGATAACCATTAGTTGAAATCATTGATCCAGCATGTAACACTAAATTCCATATAAATAGTGAGTCAGACTTCGATAGAAAGCAGATAAATTTAACAGTTTGTTATTGATGATTGAGAGAAGAGTTCATGCAAGAAAGAAGTGGATAACTGATCTCTTAAAATATAAGTTTCTTTAGAAACCGTGCAGTCAACTATATCTGAAGTAGGATACGTGCATTCCACATATTAATCTCCCATATTAATCGATACAGACTTCGAAAACATGCACTCATTCTATGAATCGTGAATGTGTATGAGTCAATATAGTACACTGTGATCCATAGACAGTTTGAAAATACATCGTCACATAACAGAGTTGAGATGGACACTAGTCATTCTTCCATTTCCTGCATCAATTCCATTCATCTTTATTGTTTATAACGCAATGAGATGACTTCCGATTCATTCATTCACAAAGTGATCAGTCTACATCATCAAACTTCACTCTGTTTGTTTTATTGTATCATCTAGCAATCTGATGAGTCTCACCATGTTTGATGTGCGCGAGAGAGAATGATTGCATTTAAGAAAAACGCATGAAATAAGCTATTGACAGAGAACATATTCAATAGAAAACTTAAAGTTTAATTTATTTTTTTACTTTCAATTTTTCTGTAGATAAAAATAAGAAGACATTGAAATATGTGAAAAACGTGTACACAACACTTATTTAAACTCAGTCAGATGATAATAGAGTCGACCGAGAGATTTTCATTCAGAACAATCTAGTCGGTTTCATCTACTTGTCTGATGAACTTCTTTTCACAAGATGAAAAATTTTTCTTTTGTTTTAATTTATCTAATTAAAAAGATAAAGTGAAAATGTTGTCTACTCTACATTGAAATAATAATACAAATCACTGAGGTGATCAATGTAGTCGCCGTACTGAAGAAGTTTGCAAGGAAGAATAACTGTCAATGATGTTCTAGATGTGGGTGACATTGCTTAAATGATATTCACAACATATGCGAATGTTTACATTGAATCACCGCTGTAAGATGACTTCAATAGTTTATTTATTTGTATATTCATGTAAATCTGGTTATCAAAGTGGATCATCAAATGATGCTTTTGTGTAGAAAAGTTTTAAATTCAAATACCTCCTGACTGATAATAACAATTGAAATTCATTCAATGGGAAGAACGTTGGAGGCATTATGATGCCTGTGGTTAGTAAGTGGCTACACTAAAGCGACAAGTCATTTAAAGTATATATTTTGTCAAAAATTAATTTCAGTTTAATGATAAGTGAAAAGAAGAAATCACTAACTAACTAAATTATTCTTCCAGATGTGTACAAATATAACAATAATGGGGTTCGAACACAGAATACTCAGACTATATGCATGAGTGAAATTTTCAAATAAAATTTATAAAATGTTCATAAAATATCGATTGCTTAAACTTCCTAGTATAACAAGTTCAATAGGATGATTTAAAGAGTTCCAGTTAGCATCGCATAATTTGTGCCGACCATGAAAAGAGAGAAAGGGAAGCAGAAAATTACTTAATTCAATTCAGATAAATAAATTATTATAATGAGAAGATTGTGTATGTAGGTCAACAAAAGTATAACAGCCAACGAGATCATGCCATTTTCATCATAACCAGAATCAATGACAGCCAGATTCATGTGATTTTCATCATTAGACTGACTTTATTGACTAGATTGAGTAAATAAGTGAGATGAGAGGAACTGCTGTTTGTTTAAGTTTAGATAAACTAACATTCGTTGATATACACTTTGTATTCTAATAAAGGTAAATTGAAACATGTCAAGTAAACGTGGCATGACACCTGAAAGTGTCTACAAAATTATTGAATCTGTTCAATCGCTTTTTGAACTAGTTGTGATGATGATGAATATGCTTTATTTGATTGTTTCGATGAAAATCAGGAGGTAGGTGCTGATAATAATAATAATAATAATAATAATAATAATAATAATAGTGAATATTGACTATTCCACTAATGTAGTAATGAATGATAACTCTCAATGAATCTCTTCGTGTTCAGTGATTAGTGACTTACTTTTCAAATAGGTATTTTCATACACTGTATCATATTTGTAATTAAGTTTGAGTGTGAGTGAATTTCCATGACTTACTCTATAGAAATTACATTCATTAACTAGACTCTTTGTACAGATAATTCCTATAGAGTTTGCCATCGTACAATATTCATTTCTATGGTATGTTTTTCTTATTTCGGATTGGTGTTTTAAGCAAAATGAGAGATGTGTTCCTGTATGCTTGGGATTGGTTTGTGTATCATGTGACTTAATCTATTCCATATTCGTTGTTGATGAGACTCTAAAACATTTACTTGTGAAAGTCAGTTTTCCTGTTACGTTGGAACATTTTTCACACTTAATTGAATGATGGGATCACTTCAGCATGTGAGATTCTGCTCAAGCTGGAACTTGTTCACAGTTCCGCAATACATTCGCAGTGTTGTTTTGATGATGGATTTACTGTTGTCGCTGGTGATGTTAACATTAATGAAGATGAAGATGGTGATCGTGAGGACGATGTGGATAATTTTGCGTGTTGATAATGAGTATAATTGGTTTAACGGTGATGAGGATGTTAGT